>JAHLJT010008446.1:178765926-178774669 GCA_031308135.1 Acheta domesticus | reverse complement strand
TTTCCCTCTGTCCCCTCAGCAGATCTAAATACATTTATAAAACGCTCCAAACTAATTGCATGGCAGACAGAGCGGGGCAGTACACTTTTAATTTAAGTGCGAAAAAGATTCTGTAAATCCCTGGTCGTGCCCAACCCGTGCTGTTAGGCGTAAGGAAATAATCTTAACTCGTCTTCGTAACGGCCATTGTTACTTTTCACACAGTTTCTTCCTAGGAGGTGAATCCCTCTCCCATCTGCGACCCATGTATGACTGACCTCTCCGTGGAACATTGCTCAGTTGGGTGGTAGCTAACGTATACTCCAATTTAACCATAGTGACACTTCAAGGTTACAAGCTGGCTGAAGAAGGGACACTCAACCAATCGGAAGCTTTGTTACAACTTATTTTTTTTGGCTTTGGAGCTCCCTGTTGGATGACAATGTCCCCCCTCCCGTCCTTCCAGTTCGTGACCTTGAAGTGTCACCATCTTTAAATCGGAGTATGAACATTGGGCAATTCTCTATGGGAGGTGCTCGATTTCGACGAGCCCGCACTCAAACCTCTCTGTACCTTCGTGCGGGAAAATGGACATCACCATTTGGCTTGAGACACAAAGCGTATACTTCGACACATTTCGTATAAGCAGTCAATTATTTCAGCACGTTGCGTCGACAGAATCCACGTTTTGTGGGTCCTTCATTTCAAAAAGTTGATTCATGACATGTCAACGCAAGCACCTGTCTGACGATTTTGACTAAAATTAGTATTCTCCGATCGATTGACGTTACTCGAGACCCTGCTAGTTTGAAACAGATATTTTGGTTTTGGGGGATACTTTATATAAAACCTCAACATCTTCAAAATTTTCTGAAAAATGTCTTCAAATTTGTCGATTTATCTTTTTCTTCGGATAAAGCAGAGGACGCACTAAGCAATGGTACAGGTCCTATTTTCGAAAATTGCAAAAGTTAAAGTTTTTTGGCGTCTTCCTACAACTACAATATTGAATATTCGCATCATTTACTTTCTCGTTTTACTACTTACTTACGTGACAAAGAGTTAGTATTGGAATGCTGCGGTTTTTTTATCAAAAACTCGTAATGTCGGGCCCTGAGAACGAAAAAGTGGATAAATCCTGTTCCTTTAAATTATTTCATCTAACACCTGTGTAGCAAGAATCCATTTTGTTGCTCCTTGATACAGAAAAGTTGATTGCTGGTAAAGCCTGCCCGTCCGTGGTCAGCGCTAGCGCTTAAACAGTTCAGACGATTTTCTTCAAAACATTTCCCGACCGATCTACATGAGTTCGAGGCCCAGCGCGTTAGAGACAGATATTTTGATTTTGGGGAGTAATACTCATGAAGCCTCAGCATTTTCAATTTTTTTTATCAAAAAGTCTCCAAATATTTACTTTCTCGCCCTTACTTCGTACGAAGAGAAAGTTATGTAATCGTGCGCCGGAAAACGGTGAATTTTCGGAAGAAAACTCGTATTGCCAAGCCCAGGACACGAAAAAGTGGTGAATCCTTTTGCTATATTTTGTAAATTACTTCCTCTAAAATGTGGCGTAACCAGAATTCATGTTTTGTGGTTTTCTTGATACCGAAAAAAACATTGACGGCAAAACGTATTTGTTTCTTCTCGCTTGCGCCTAAACCGTTCAGCCGATTTTCTCCAGAATTGATATTCACCGATCGATCTGAACGAACTCGAGGCTTTGGGAGTTTAAATAAGATATTTCGTTTTTTTAGAGTACTTTACACGAAGCTTCAAAACATTTTCAAAGTTTTCTAAAAAATGTCATCAATTTTTTTTATTAAACTTCGTTCTCGAATAGCGTGAAGGACGCTTAAGAGAGTGGTGCAGGTTTCATGTTCGTTGAAAACCCTGATATTTCGAAAATTGTAAAAGCGCAATTTTTGGAGGTCTTTCTACAACTATAATATTGAAAGTAGAGATTTTTTCCCTAAAGACAGATCATGGAATAAGGTCATGTACAATTTTTCGAAAATTAGTATTTTCGAGTAATTTTGCGCGAAATATAGGCAATTAAATTTTGTAAACGATCTTTTTCTCAAATACGGCATCAAGTTTTTTTCTTACAAAGTTCCTCCTCGTATGTATCAAAGAACGGTAAGAAATATGGCGGTAGTCCCGTTTTCGGACTGTATTTTCGAAAATTGCAAAAAACTACAAAATTGAAGATAAAAATGTTTGCCGTAGACAAAGTCTGTTGTGTTCAGTTTTTTAAAAATTACAGTTTTTTAAGAAAAAAAGAGTAGTTTTGGCATAATTTCGCTTGTAATTATTTTATATTTATATATAAAATTTTCAATATTAGATATAAACATAAAATAAACTATTAAAATTTATTAAAAATTAAAAACAAAAAATTAGGAACATTAATATAAAAGCGTTTTCTCAAAAACTGCTCCAAATTTTTTTTTCAAATTTTCTTCATGTATGGAAGAAGGGATGCTTAAAAGAAATGTGGCATTTTCATTCAACTCAAAATTTTCAAAAATTCCTATTTAGAAATAATACGAGAAAGAATGTACTGTTGAATAAACATTTCTCTCGGATAGTGTAAAGTTCTGCCTTAAGGGCTCATTTGGTTGAAATCTGTTAGTTTCAAAAATTGCAAAAATTAAAAAAAATTTACGGCATCTTTCTATATTACAATATTGAAGATGGAGATTTTTTCATTAATGAAATCAATCATTCAAAGATAAATTTTGAAATAAGACCATGTACAATTTTTCAAATTTGTTAGTAGTTTTCGCGTAATTTTGCGCAAATTAAATGTAATTTTTAAACTATTTTTTCTTAGATGTACCAAAGGACGATAAAAAAATTGTTGTTGTTCCCATTTTTGGCAAACCGTACTTTCAAATTCTCAAAAAATTATTGTTGCAAAAAGTACAGTATTTATGATCGATTTTTTTTCATATTAAAAATGTTTTAAAAATCTTTTTAATTGGTCATGTACAAGTTTTTAAAACAGCTAATGGTTTTGTGTAATTTCTGGTTGAAATTAATGCTATTTATATAAAAATACTCTCCAAAACAACTCCAAATTTTGTATTTAAATTTTAGGGGCAAAGAATGGCAAAGATAGGACAAAGAATGCTTAAAATATGGCACAGGACCCATTTTTGTTGAAATCTCTCAATGTTTGGAAATTGCAAATGTTTGATAGTATGTTCTGTTTGAGCACCACTAGTTACTTAATAAAACCAGTTCTTCAAAGACACCATTTAATAAAATCAAGTGCAATTTTTTGAAAATATGAGTAGTTTTCTTGTAATTTTGTTTAAAAACAGACAACTTTTAAACAATTACTTTGTCAAAAATCTCAATATTCTTTTTAATGTCATTTTTTTTTTTCGAATAGAGCTAAGAATACACAAAAGTGGTGCAGGTCCCATTACAAGTGGCATCTGCATTTTCGAAAATAGCAAAAAAGTTAACATGGCAAAAGTACAATTTTCATGACAGATATTTTTGCTAGTAAAATCTGGCCCCAAAAAATAATCTTTAAATAAAGTTATTTACAATATTTTGAAATACAAATGGTTTTATGTGATTTTTAATTCAAGTAAATTGAGGTTTTTTTAAAAATTTATTTAAGAAATCTTAAAAATGGCTCCAATTTTTTTCTTTGGGTAGGATGTTTTTAAGTCTTGTACTTGTGTCTAATGTATTTTTATGCAGCCCAATAGATTCTTATTTTAAATATTATATGTGCTTTTAATCTGTGTGGTAGTTGCATTTGCAACAGTTTGGCAAACCTTTTTGTAATTTGTAAATACTTTCAACGTGTTCAAGTAGTATTATAATATTTTGTAACTTACAAATAATGCAAGAAAGCGTATTCTGTTGTAGCACTACTAGTTTATATATATTTTATTGTGCTTTCCTATTTTCCCATTTTTCCCTTTTAACAAAATGTTTTTAATAATTTGACAAATGTGCAATTGACCCTAGAAGTGACATGCTCTCAAAACTCAATCGCTCTAAAACGGCCAGTTATCTCATGCACATTAAGGTGCTCATAGCCGGCCACTTGAGATGATTATGAGTTTAAAAAATCTTGAATCTCCCAATGGAGTTTAAGCCCCTTGCTGACCAATTTGTACCAGTTTTACTTAACTGATAATGACCATATGAAAGGTGTATTGAATTTATTTTTCTGTTCTGTTGCCTGATTTGGGTAATGCTAATAAGAAATTATCTTTGATACACCAAATGTAGATAGTTGATGAAGTATAATTAAGGGTATTTTTTACTTTTAGAGCTCATAGCCTGTCTGGAGCCTGTGACATTAGAACACAACCATTTACAACGACAAAAAGTTCTGCTGTTATAAATACGTTTGAGACTTCACCACACATCCAGAAAGTAGCACCAGTGGATGATCTATCAAGTATCTCCAGTCAGTCTCCTCCAACTGTTATACAAAACGTTCCCTGCAATAGTATTCAAGATTCTACAAATCCTGCCATTTCAGTTACTGAGGAAGATGTAACTGCATATCCATCATCTGAAGTCCACTACATTGATACAACTACAAAATTCATCAATGTGCAGTCCTTCATGGAGCCCAACTCTTGGGCAAGTAAATAATCCCGCCATTTCTTCTGTCCTTTTGAGTCCCAGTGGGTAGTAGTCGTGAGGAATTGAATGGTGTAATGAATATGCACCCTTGGCCTACTCCTGTGTGGCACTGCTTTTCAGCCAGGTAAGAACATAATTACAATGTAAGTCCAATTATTATGAAATAAAGTTTTAATTCTATTCTCTAAGTGGCATTTGGAAAATATGTGTATTTAGGGACCCCTGCAATTTAAAGCTTGAAAAGAGCTGTGTTTATTAGATCTGATATTATTGAGGCCTTGCAAAGCCATAGGAGCTAAGTGCCAAAAAGGTTTTTTTTCAGGAAATCAGTAAAAACTGTTTGAATTTGTATTCTTGACATACAACCAAAGCCATCAGTAGGTAGATATTACAACTACTTGAAAGGTGTTTGGAACATCGCTCTTTTACTGTGTGTTGGCACCAAATAATGTAATACTTAGATGTCAAAACCTTCATTTTGAAAATTTTGGTGCTTAGCTACTTGGCTTTGCATGGCCGCAATTAATGATGTGAAATTTGGCTGTTCTTGATATTTGGCATTCAGTCAGTGAACATTCTTGATAATATTTTATTTAGTATCCTCTGTGTTCTTATTTTCCTAATGCTGTTAATTTCCTCTGTGTAGGAACATTAGTGAAATGGGACATGGCTTGTGGTGGAAATAGTACAACAGGAATGTTCCGTATGGTTGAAGAACTTGGTCCTTCTGATTGGATTGGAGCCCTTCAAGTTGAGCAAGCGTGGAAGAGGAACAATCTGATTTACCAGTGTGCATACATTTCTGTTGTTTGGGTACAGGAGTTTACATTACTGCACAGTGTCATCCAGTGCATAAGTTTTTTGTAAAGGAAAGGTACTTGAATATCATCATTACCCTATTTTTCCTTTTTCTATGAAATTCATTACTGTAAAGGAAAATTTGGGAATCATTGGTTGTTTTTTTAATTTCTAGAATAGAATTTTCATAAATTACCTCTCCAGATTTTCCATGAAAATCCTTGGTGTTTTTGGCAGGACCTTTCGTCTTTCATTAAATTTATTTTAAAATATTTTTCAAGGACACAAGGTCTAAATTGATGAGATTCTTCATGTTCGTTTGTTTTCATATTTTAATTTACTGTTTACATAATTTTAATATTTTAATTTTCATAATTTAATTTCTTATTTTAAATTACTGTCTCTTCATTCACTAAACCCCACTTCTGTGGTATTTTGGAGGAGACTCCCTGACATTTCCTTACCCACTTGTAACCTTATCCATTGAATTGTCCCCTGAAATAATTTTTGTTGGTGACACCCATGCCTTGTCTCTCACTAACTCCCACTAAACTTAACTTCCCACTAAACTTAACTTCCCACTAAACTTAACGTCCCACTAGCAATCTGATTCCTGTTTGTTACATATCTATTTGCCATTTGTCATTATTTAAACATACTTCACCTACTCTACCCATCTTGTGTTGGCTAATGTGAAGTTTATCCAGCTTAGGTCTAAAGTATGCTTCGCAACTGTTCCAATTTAATTTTGGATAATGGAACATAGACCGGCAAATTTGCAACCAGCAAACTTGCAAATTAGCCAGATTCATACTTGAAAAGTAATATATACATGTTCTTGTAATCTATGTGGTCTTCCTCCACATTTTGTTTCTTATTGTTTTGTTTATTATTTTGATTTCCTTGTATTATTTGTGTGTGGTCCCGCAGTATCTAGAGATTGTTCAGTCACCGGAGAGCCCTCAATTTTCAGAGGAAGGCAGTATGTCAAATACAGTTTGCCATTTTCTGAAGGAACACACATTTGCAACTTCTTACCCTCTGTCACATTGTTCAGATACTACGTCCCTTGGTATGGTTGCCCTTTGGACATGGTTTATTTTTGAGGGTTGCCTCCTCTGGACCTGCCATGTTTTGTTAAAGCAGGGCCTGCCTTTGGCAGGATGTGTCTCTTCCCAAACATTGACAATCTTGAGCAAGAGGCTATTGTTGCCTAGCAACTGTCATGCACTTCACTTGCCCCAGGGTTTTGTGAAGACCATAAATCAATACAGTTTATTCCTTAAGGTAAAAGGTGCTACCTCTCTGAAATCCTTTGACCCCAAATACCAAATGATACTTTTTTTTTTGAAGTCACAACGATAATTGTATTGTAAACTAGTGGCCCCAGCAATGTTTTCGCTATTGCAATGTATTACACTTCACACACTACTGGTCATGCGATTGTTAATCATATTTTATGCTACACTCTGTAAAAATGTTAGTAGATGAAGTTTCGTGCAAGTATGGGTTTGTTCTATGTCCTGATTTGGACATGGTTCTCAGATATCCTATTGTTAAAACATTCTCCCTCAAGTTTGAGCATGCATTCACTATGACACTGTTGTGGAGGAATTTGATTCACTTATCCAAGATAATGTTCAAGTAATAATTCTGGCTGATATTTGAGAATCGCAAGGGCAAAATATGCAGTGAAGATACTGTAAAACTTGAGGGAGCAGCGGGTTGCATAGAGCTTCTGTTCAGGGGCGCTTGAGTCAGCAAAAATGCATAAAATCATCCTCAACGCATGTCTACATGCAAGAGACGTATGCATATTCCCATTGTACAATGCCTTTATTCTTCACCGAGTGCAAGCAGTAAGTTGTCAGAGTTTTATTGCAATCTGATGAACGGTACGGCAGTGCTTAAAATATGAACTAACAAAGATTTTTATATATTAGATTTTATGAAATTATGAATGTATGTAAAAAATGTATTCAGTAATTTTCTTCTTCTTCCTCTTCTTCCTCCTCCTCTTCTACTTCTTCTTCTTCTTCATCGTTTTTCTCCTTCGTCTTCCTCTTCTTTTTTTTCCATTTTTTTATGTCGTAATCAACAGCTAAGGTCGTATTAGCCATTCAAAACTTGTACATTGGTTTAACAATTGTTGTGTGTACTTAATAAACAAATACAAACATTCAGATTGAATTCAATTTATACATACTACAACTAAATTAAACCACATATTTCAATAGGTCAAAATATAATAATATACTTCAAATGCAGTTTACATTGCTAGAATAGTTTTTAATTAAATTTTAATAAATATATTTAAATCTTTACAAAATTGATCATTCTATCTTGATAATCAATAGAAGTAAGAAATGACTGGGCGCAGATTCTGTAGGTATTTGTGTCTGGACAGATTGTATAAGGGGCATTGGACAATGATATGAGACCTATTAATAAGAATATTACAGTGGTCACATATAGTGGCTGGATTTCTCTCTATTAAATGTAGGTGGCTTAGTTTGCAGTGTCCAGTTCTAATCTTTGTAATAGCTACTAGATCTTTTCTGTTAATCTTTTGTAATTGCAATTAATGAAATTATTGATGTCTATAAAGGATATTTCCTCTGGGGTCTTCCATAAAGAAAAAGACTATGACCAGTACTGGTCATTTGTATCCTGCGTTTTTAAGTTAGTAATCATTAGAATCACTTTAGTGTTTACGAATGATTTGTAGTTACGTTTTTTCATTTTGTTTAATGAAAGTGAATTCTGGCACAACAGTTCTCATTAGCATTGAATGTTTATTTATTCTTTCTCTCGTGAATGTTCAGGAAGTGAGGCATAATCATTATTGTAAAGCATTAATGTGAAATGTGAATTGTTTATAGATAGTGAGTATATTGGGTAAAAGTTTTCTTAATATATAATTATACTTCTTAGGAAATGATTGAGATTGCGTGTTCTTGACACATTTGATTAAGCATGCAATAATTAATAACATATATAATTGTGTACTTCCTTATCACTGGAGCCCAGAAGTTCAGGCATTTATTTTACATAAAATAGACAGGCAAAAGGGCATTTATTTTTACTAAAATAGACATACCAAAAACCAACATTTTTCTGGCTAAAGTGTGGGTGTAAAAACACAGGAAACATTGAAAAATCACCATTGTACAAAATATTAATAGTTAAAATGCTTCATATTTTTATTCTAACCCTAAAATTGACATGTAAAGAAACTATATTTTCTTTTTAATCTTTATTGCACATGACCATTTAATGGGAGGATTACGAATTCATTTTACTCATGATGCTGTCTCTACAAAATGCTATTTTAGACTCCCTTTTG
>JAHLJT010008446.1:178575926-178760926 GCA_031308135.1 Acheta domesticus | reverse complement strand
CTATATAATTTCTGCCAAGTTCTGCCTGTTAGTTTGAACCTGAACATTTAGCTTAATACATTTTAGTAAAGTACACCTGTCTTAAATTACATTAATTTGTGTCAAAATATGAGTAAAATTTGTTTCAAAACATGGTAATTTGTAGCAAAATTCTAATTCTGTACTTAGGAAATATGTAGCTCTATATAATTTGAATTTATTAATGCATATTAAATGTTCTAAAATGTATGAGCCAGCACCTTGCATCTACTTCGCCAAGTGGCAAAGCTAGAGAAAGGAAAGAAACGTCACACTTAATGCAAACTTTTGTTACTGAGGCTACATTAAAGCCTGTAACAAATCCATTTTATTGCAAATGTGTGATGCTTTAGTAGGGACAAATATACCATTTGAAAAACTAGTAAATCCCACATCTAAAGAATTTCTAGAGAATCATACAAGATAGGCCATCCATACACAAGAAGAAACAATTATCTTCCTTATCTTCAGAAATTAGAATTAGATCTTCCTCTAATGGAATCATTAGAAATTGTTGAAGACATTAAAGTGTCTGTGGAATTAAGGTTTGGAGGTGTGGGTGAGACTGTTACGAAGAAATTACATAAAGTGTTAAATTCAATTCGTGACATGAAATTTCTCCAGAATGTTTAAAAAAACATTATTTGTAGTGAAAAATCAGAAAATGCAGAATTTGACCTTACATTGGCTTAGATTTTTTTCTTTACATCTTCTGACGTATGACATCTAGTGATCGTTTTCTGCGTTCAAAATTATTTTTTTCTGACAGAATGAATTTGACGTAGAACAGTTTAGAAAAATTGTTAATTGTTTCCTTTTACAAAAGGCAATATTACTAAAAATTTAAGTAAAATAAAATTTGATTGTGCATGTTTTGTCCATTGATACCTTGCATTGTGCATATTTGGCTATTTGATAGCGCATGTTTTCATGTGTATTTTGTCATTTGATAGTGCATGGAAATCCTGTCTCTAGAGATTACCCATGAAATGTTTAAGCTAACCTGTCAGCATCTGAACATGATGTATTCTAAACAGTTTGTTCAGACAGTATCATGAAAGAACATTCAAACATTGTTGCTCCATCATTAATAATCCATTTGAAAAATATATAAATTACAACCTTTTATTTTCTGTTAATCAAATTCTTGTACTAAACCACAAGAATAGATTCCAGTGAGATGTATTGTGATCTTCTTAGTACTTGCCAATTATTAAATTGTCAATGAAATTTTGTATGTTTTATTAAGTTAAGTTTCAGTATAAAACTGTGAATTTTATTCTTTTTCTTAGGGCTATTAGTGTTATATTGGGTGAAGCATGGCGCAAGTTACCTCCTGCTAACAAAGAGGAATTTGTCTTGGAAGCTCGTGCTATGGCTCAGGAGCAAAAACGTTTGCACCCCGATTGCTGGAAAAGAAAGAGGTCTCATTCAACTAGCTAAGCAAGTACTGTTTTTGGTATTTTGAGAGTGAATGTTTCTGCTCTATTATTTTCTTGAGAATTTGTTTATTATACATCTGGTAAGACAATGACTACTGTCTAGCCATCCAGAATTTAAATCTTTGTAGGGGTATGGAAATTTTTACCTCAATCCGGGTTGTCTGGCTGTACTACTTCCATGACCAGTACAGCTATAATTTGAGTCAGTCTTCTAATGAGTGCTGTAATCAGTGATGAAGATGGTTGATTATGGCATGTCTCATCCCCTTGGTGCTGAGGCCTCATAATCATGGAATTGTTCTTCCATGAACTTCAGTGTAATAGACCAACATTCTGTCATATTCATTAACAATGAAAATTTATATACATGTTTATTAATATGATCTGGTTTTCCTGTATGCTTTACCTATCACATAATTTCTAGTTTGCCAATCCTGGCACTGTTGAAAATTTTCAATAGTTTTAATAGTGTCATGTTATGCTTATTTTACACAATTGATGTTCGTTATATGTCAGTTATAACTCTCCTTCATTTTAGCTGTTTGCCAAATAGGTGTTATTTGTAAAAGTATAGTTCTGTGATTTGATGGTTCCCAGACACACCCAGCCTGTTTTCATATAAATCAGAAATTTTTGAGAAACAGTTAACCGGATTATGATGTCTCATCACTATCTATCTCATCTGTTAATCATGTCTAAGGTAATATAGAATCTGACTCAACCACCTAGGCCTGCAAGTCCTTGATAAAACTTTTTTTTTATGATGTCATGATATGTTTATAGCAATCATGCTGTTAAATATTTCTGTTGTACATGATAAAAATGGATATTCTGCCTTATTGTTACATTTTACTAATTTTCTGTGGAAGATATTACTATTATTTCTAAATTGAAATCATACAAATACTTTCCATTAGCTATTCTTGATCTTGTATCTGCTTTTCCTTACAAAATTATTTTCAGTGAGATGTGAAAGATGTTTGGATAAGCATATATGAAGTTTTAAACTTCCTTGGTCTTATATGTGCGTAATTGTACTTCAAGAAACTAAAATTTCATTGTGGTGAATCCCTAGCTTATGCCTGTCTCTTCTTTGCAGACTTTATGACTCTGCACAAGGAACTTGAAATACCTTTAGAATACAGTAGTTCTTTTAAATAGATGAAATAAGTGGAAGTATGTTTTATTACTAGTGTGTGCTAGACTTTTAAAAATAAGTCAAGGCTAATTTTGAAGATTGTTGAAAATATGTCTTCCTAATTCATACCTACTCTTTTGAGTAGTTACCTTTTGAAAATCCAAGTGAGGACTTGTTACAACTTAATTTTCCGTTAGCAACAATTATGAATATGGAAATTCAAAGAGAATATGGAGAATGTATAGAATAAGGATGAAAGAAGAATATTTTAAGAAAACATCTGCATTCTTAATTTCACAATTTGGGTTATTTGGTTATAATGATTACTAAAGACTGAAAATATGATCTGTGTATTGATAAAATATGCTATGATAAAAAAAAAAAATTAAAAATCGGAGGAGCAGAGATAACTCTGTGTTGTTTCAGATAGTTATGAAAAGTCTAAATACAGATACAAGAAAGTAGTAAAAGCAGAACCATAAAAGTTATAAAAAAAGAAATGATGGTGAACTAAAAGTGTGAGCTAGGGATGGTACTAATAGTGAGCTGGTGAGTTTAAAAGTGAATAATATTTCTTTGGTGCGTGGTCAAAAAGGTTATTTTTGGCCATTTTAAGTTTTTCACACAATATTGACGACAAAAGAAGAAAAGAAAGCTTAAATGTGAGAGATATACTGCCGTTTAATTCATCACATGGCAAATTAAGAGCGAAAAAATCTCACTCTATGTCCCTGTTTATATTTCTGTTAGCAATGGGTTTTTATTTTATTATTTGTGTGAAAGTCAATTTCTATTTATTCAAAAGCCAGGATATATTATTGGAGCATCTTCAAAGGTTTTGTTGCTCTGAATAGTAATGGTCCTGCCAATATTGTGAACTGAAGTTTGCAAATTGAAGGTGAACTTTTATAGAAAATCCTAATTACTTTTGAAGGCAATGTAAAACTGCTAGTTCCATTGGGTAGATTTAGAGGCATGTAAAGAACCATTCAGTGACTATGCAGTCTACAAAATTTGGCAGCTTTTGCCAGCTTGCTTGAATTTAAAATTCAATATTGAGCGAGAATAACTGGTGTGAGTCCTGCCGTTTCATTTAAAGACAAATTCAATTTAGATTTCATGGTCATTTACACTACTTTCTACTTAGAAAACATTCTTCTGCATAATTAAGAAAAAAATGGTTTATTGTTGAATAGGATAATGGTATACACACAGTTTTGTGTAATTGTTTGTGGCAAGACTGACATTTTATGTGATAATGAATGTGATCTTACTTTACTTTCTAAAATTTGGGAATGTTAAAAACTTTTATACTTAGCAATTGGACAATGATTATCTTGTGCCTAGACTGTGTCTATTAACATTGAAACAAAAATTTTCTACTTTCTATTGAAAATTGTGAATTGACCTACATACTTTGCTTTTTGTGAATTATTCTAATTTATAAATTCAGTGCTAAATGCTTTCAATGTACTCTGCAAATAGAGTTTGTTAATTTGGCTATTAGCATGTTGAAATAACATAAATAACAGTGTCAATTTGTAGCAACATATTCATGAGGATCTAAAGAATGTATGAGAGTTGCATTACATTGTGGATCATAATTTAGTTAATTTAGGTACAAGTCATTTCAGTATCCAAAACTGGGTGCTGGATAAAATGTTGTAGCAGAAAGATAGTTAATCTATGGACAGTAATTATGGAGGGAAGATATAAATTGGCTTAATTTCTAGTAAATTTGACTTAAATTAATAAACCAATAAATATTGAGAAATCGAAAAATCAGAAAATGGTGTATTGAGGTTATATTGCATATATCTTCTTTATGATAAGACTTCTCTTAATTGACAGCTAACAAGATTAATTAACCGTTAATGAGTATGTGGTGCTTGTGCAAATAGTGTTTAAAAACAACTTACTTATAAAAGTAAAATGGGTGCACTGAATCTGAAATCATTATTTGTTTTCCACTTCTTTACTAATGGAACTATTTTAAATGATGCACAGTCACTCTTTACATGAAGTACAGACCCTTCAGTTTCTCTACCTTTTCCATCTTAAATCCAGAAATTCAAAATTCTGACGGGGGGCACTCCAAAAATTTGAAAGAATTTCATTTCGAAAATATATTAAAACATTTCCTCAGTCAGAACCAAAGCATTGCAATCATGGAAATTTGCCATTAATCTGTGATAAAAGAAGTAATTTAGAGGCATTTGATGAAATGCTATTGTATCTTGCCAAATGCCCACAAAGATTCAATAAATTCTTAGAGATAATATACAATTTTTTACATAAAAAATATTGCTCTTCACTGCAGCATTATGTTCCTGTGTTCTAAACTTGAACGTTCCAGAGTGCTTCGGTTAGTATTTTATGTCAATATGAGAAGCCATTAAAGCATAGCATTGAAAAGTTCTCGTGTAAATTGTACTAAAATTATATTTTTGGTATAATTTGGAAACCATTTCTGATTTTTAAAATCTTGTTAAAATATATATTTCTTTTGTGATTGGAATTAAATACAATTTTTGTGACATTTGTTAGCCAAGTAGCATTTGGAGAATCTTCGAAAGTATTCATGCAATCTGCAGTTCATAATTGATACATTTCTGAAAATTCATATCGTAGTATCTCAGTAAGATTATATGCAGCTTCATCCATTAATATGATAAATTTTAAAATTCTCATTGGTTTGAAAATTTCTAACAATATTTTCATTTGGTTAGTTCTGAGTTCTTTGTTTCTTATTGCAAGAAACCTGGTTATCGAGGAAATATTAATTGTAAAGGAAATAGTTGAGAATTTAGTAGAAATCTTGTTCAAAGTGAATTTGTTTCTTTTGTCATTGAACCATCAGAATTAAATGATAAGAATTCGAAGAAATCGAAATGAACATTAATATTGCATTGTATAGCTGGATGCCTTGAGTTAAGATGCTGTAACTGTAAATCTCAGAATGCTGATTCATTGTAATCTATAAGATCTATAAAATGGAAATATGTGAACAATAGTAACGTAAGTTGACATGTAAAGATAAACAACAAAAATAGCAGGGAGAAAATGAATTGAAACAGAATCACATTGGTTTCAAAAGGAAACCTACAGAGGCCTATTCGGAAAGCAAGAATGAAAAGTAGAGTATGTGAATGGAACTATAAAAAAATATATAAATCAAGAAGCTCTTTTATTGTTTCAAATGAACCAGTGAGGTACATTGATAGTGGTTTTAGTTCAAAATGTTATGATACCCATCTCATGACATGATGAAAGGATGACTTTGTTAGTAGGAAAAATTCATCACCAAGATTCAGCTCGAAGATTATTTTGGATTGTACCACAAAGCAGCAAAACTTGTACCTGAAGTCTGAAATAAATGTGTTGTTTTACACATTGAATACTTCAAAAAAAAATGTAAACATACATATATACATACATAGGCAAGGAAGGATAAAAGGTAGAATAATTTTAAAAAATAAATAAGTTGTACTGTAGGTGTTAATGTTAAATGAATAATAGTTTTTGTTTTAGATCATATGTTTCATCCCAAACATCCACTTCTAGAGTCAGGCCACATGCGGCTCTCAAACACAGTTTTTTGCTCCTCTTGCTATTTAATAAATAATGTATAAATGTAAATTAAATGCATGGATTTTATAGAATTTTTGAAACCTTTTTTCAAAACAGTTTTTCTTCAAGTTTGCAAATTTGCCCTACAAATGTATCGTTACCTGGCAGCACATATGTTGTGAAATTGCTTTTTTGTTTCCTATAACTTTTAAATCAAAAGCAAGAAATTACATTGAAAGTGCTTTAACCAATTTATGTTGAAAGACGGACGCTACCTGTCCACTAGCTTCATTTGGCAATATGGCGAAAGACCGGTATCATTTGAAATGATAAGGTGTAAAAGAAATGTAGGTCCTTTAGCGTGAAAAATATTCAGTCCTGGAAGACAAAAATATCCAAAATAAATTCAGACACTAATGAGTTAATGGAATTGAACCTGCAAATATCTCTGACAGAATTTCAAAAATGTGCATCAGAAAAGCAGTGACAATCTTCACATTTATTATCTTTTTACTCATAGGTGAAGGTAAAATGGGACAATACCTTTATAATTTATTTTATATTATTAAATATGTTGTATTGAATTATTTGTTTTCTGTATTAAACTAGTTAGTTATGATTAACATAGTTTTATAAACAAGACCAAGGCAGAAGTAGTTGTCCCGGCCTGCCCAGATGTAATGTAAATTGTTCCTCGGGTTACAAAACATTGGTGCACGCAAAATTACTTAGTTACATGAGAAACTGTCAGTGAAACTTTACTACAAATAATATATTCAAATTTTATTGAGTCAGATGTTGTATAACATTGTGAAAATTAGTGTTTAATATTTTTAGTTGTTTAATACCAATATCCAAATTAATAGATGTGAAGTCAGTACTAGATTTCCTAGAAGCAACCCAGATAGCTGCTTAGGACTGTTTTTGTGGGGGCCCCTGATGCAGCCTAATTTTCAGAAAACCTAAATTATTGGTTTTTCACAAAACAATAAATTTTGTGAAACAAGCTTTTCTATGTTCAAAATGAATATTAATAAGGTCAATGCCAATTTGCTATGTTTATTATTGTAATTATAGTATAATTTTGCATTTGAAACAACATTTACAAATAGGAACAATGACAGTGGTAAAATATATTTGAGAACTTCTATTGTACACAAATGTTGATTTCTTTTGCAATGAAGTGATACCACTCATGATTAATGATAGCCTGTTTTCAGCTTACCCAGATGTGGAAAGTCTTGTTAGACTGTTTTTAACTTAGCCAGTTGCAAATTGTTTTGGGGAAAGGTCATTTGAGTGACATTGAAAATTATTTATGTTCAACAGCGTGCCAAGAAAAATGAACGATACCAAAGTTAAGCTTGCTTTTCATTGACGAAAATAAAGTTAAAGAACTGAACTTTGAATTGAACAATTTTCTGTCAAAAAATCAAAGGAAAATATGTGACGTTATAGACATTGTAATGTATTCTTAAATATACAAAATAAGGAAATAGTTGTTTAAAATTACATTTTATCTTCACTTTCAAGGTTTTTGCATTTTAAACTTTAAAAAAAATTGCATACTGACAAGGGCCCCCATATATTGCGGTGCTAGGGGCTTCCTTGTACATATATACAGCTCTCTGTGTGGTTCAGGTTCATATTGAAAATGTTTTCACTTATGATTGTGGCATGAAAATTACAGACAAACAACCATAACGCTTAGGTGTTAGATAGATAACTGTTCCGGAAAATCAATAACCAGTGTTCTGATACTTTCCTGCCCTGAGACGTGTCATGAAGAAGAATTGTATATGACTACAACCTAAAAAGAAAAAAAGCTATAGATACCAATTAAACATTCAAATTTGCTCTCAGCCTCTGTCTCAAGAATTTGAGCAACTCATACCCTACTGGCCACTAAGAATCAAGTTGAACAATTTCAACTGCTTGGTTACAAAGTGAGCTTGATGTGATCATTTTTACTGACATATTTCTGTGACTTTCCTAAGAATTTAGAAGACGTCATTGAAGAACAAGTTGAAGCATTACTCAAAGATATGAATGATATGCTGTGGTGTTGGAGTATTTATTGGAATGCACATATTATGGCCCAAGACAGTTGATCTACTGCATGTAATAATATTTCAAGAGTACTCGAGAACATCATGTATTCTCAGTTTCAACAGGAAGAAAAATAAGGATTGCAGAAAAAGATATCTAAACCATCAATCAACCCCTGTTGGAGAGTTTGTAATGACTATGTCAAGCACTGTGCATCGTTTCTAAATTGGTTTATGAACTGCATTCTTGAGAAAAGACGTTTTTATTTGTGTTTAACATTAAAAAATATATGTAGGTACCAGTATTTACAAAATGTACAGTATTCTGTATTCTTCTATTGATAAATGTGTATCAATATTTAAAAAAACATCATTTGCAATATTACCAAAAAACCGAACACCAAACGGAAACCATATTCATTTTTAGATTCAGTGCACCAAAGTTATTGATAGAAAGTTTAATTGTAGGCTAGTGTTTCTTTTATTTTTAATTTTACTTTTACTCTTTTAAAATTGTATAAGATCTTCTGATGAACATTAAATGCCTTGTTCTTGCAGAGCAATTTTACATGGTAATGTTTAAAGCAAATATTAGGATGTTGTTAGGTGCTCTTTTATAGTTATTTCTTCAAATTTTATTATTTTAAACTTGGACAACATGACATATTTTCCACACTATCTCCTCTACATTTGCTGTTGGACTTTATTTTGTTCTTCATTGACATTATATTTGTGACATGAGAATATTCTGTGGAGTTCCTGAGAGAAATGATTGTACCAACTGCACTGTTTATTTATATCATGTAAGTTGGTTACTTTATCTTACACACACTGTTGATTTCATTGTAATGTCATATGTGGGTAATTTTGAATTCATATTTTGATTTTCTTGTATCATTCACATGAATGCATTTTAAGTTATCATTGAAATTTTTCTTGGAATATAATACAGTGAAACCTGCTCAAATAGCCACTTCAATTAAGCAGTCACCTCCATTAATAGCCATTTTACATATAACTGATTGATTTTTTCCATAAGTCATGTGTAAATATTCCCTTATCAGTGGTCACTTCACTAAGCAGCTAAAGACCAGGCACATACCATATTGACTTTTATTAAGCGGTCACCCCAAATGATTTTGAACTGTAAGAAGCAAAATAATAGTGCAGATTATTGTTGATGTAATACGTATCTTCCTACAATGAGATCCTTGTCAGATTTCTTTGAGCAGTGATATCCAGAGTAGAATATCTTCCAGAAGGATTAGTTTCTGTTTCAGATAACAGTAGATGATTTTAATAAATATCCCTAAAAGAAAGGACAATATGTCCGTGTTTGGTCAATTTCATAGCATTCTTATGGTTTGCTAACTAGTGTTTCTCTTTTTTGGGAAACTTGTACTCTCAGATCTTGCCACATGAGCAAATCTGATGTGAAGGTCATTCGCTCACTCCTTTGTCAGACAGCCCTGCAGTAAAGTTTCTACTGAATGTGAATTGTATCTTAAGGTCAAGTTGCTTGTTTGATTCAGTGAGGACTGAAAGTGGATTTCAATAGCGGATCATGGAGCCATATCACATCCCCCAACCGAAACTTTTTGAAAATTTTACTCAGCTCATTCAAATAAAAATAATGTTGATATTTCATCCCCACTACAGCACTGTTCTCACAATGAATAAACTTACATTTTTTATTTTAAGCTAACAATTAAAAATTATTTTTTTAATTATTTTATTATTTGTGAGCCGTTTGTACTGAAAGTCCCCCCCCCCTTAAATACTTTCCGAATCTCCTAGCCAAGAGGAGGCGAGTGGCCCTGAATACCTTATTTAAATTATATTCTGTTTTTTATGATAATTACAAATGTTAGAGATGTTTCATAGTGTTTAGCCCAATTTGATTTAATTTACACTTTCAATAAACCTTATATCTGAGATTAATAGATAAATTGGTCATGTTTATTAATGGCCAATTTTTGCCAGAAACCATTGGTGACCACCTAAGACAGGTTTTACTGTACTATTTTATTACCAAGACGAATATTATTGCAAGCATATTTTGGCTAAAGTTAATAAAATTTCATAAACTAGAGAATATTGGCATATATAGTTATAGTAATTTATTATAATCACCTCTGATTGTGGTAGTACTGTAAATGAGTTTGGACAGATGATAAAAGAATCACAAAGGAATTATGTAGGATTGTTCAAACTAATGAAAAACACTTCTGTGACATTCCGAGACATACAACAGGATTATTTAGTTACAATGTAATAGAATCAAATTTTGTTTTGTATTTGAAACAAACCAAAAAAATTATTGTAAAACTAAGGTTTGCATTCATTACCTTGACTAAAAAAAGTCAGGTTTGTAATTCAACATTTATTTCATGAAAGGGACTTGCAGTTAATTGTCTTTTGCATGGTATCGATGTGTATAAAAGGTAGATATGCTATCGAAAAAGACTTGTTATTTAGTAAATGAAATGAAAAATAGCTCATTAAATGAGCAGTTAATTATACATCTGTGGCTTAGCCAATTTATATCTGGTAATTTGTTTATAAAAGTTTCTTATTGATTATATTGATTTCTATTATTGGAGGCCGGAGTGCATTCATGTACAGTACGTCGTTCATAAGCAGTTATGGGAACAATTCTTCATCCACTTCTTTGAAAGACACTATAAACTTTTAACAGCAAGTAGGAACAGAATTTTGTTATTTTTGGTGCTGATAGCCTTCTTGACATTGGATTTCTCGTTAAGTGAAATAATATTGTCTTTTGCCCTGTAATTTCCAAGATGATGCGGAAGTAATAATTTAGGCTATGTATTAGTTGTTTTTTTAAATAATTACTGAATTTTTAGACCTCAAGTTGCTTTATAGAAATGTGTAAATTCAAGGCAAAATAATTGAGCAATTTTTAAATAACTTTTTTGAAGAAATCGATGACCACATGTACGAATAGAAAGTGTTTTAAATGCAGAGAAAAAAAAAAAATTTTGGGTAAAGGAAAAGTAATAAAATATTATTGCTTCATTTTATGGACCAGCTATTTAAGTTGATGACCACATTAGTTTTATTATTTATCACTGTTATCATAATTTTATCTTTTGGGTGTTTTTCATGTTACAATCTTGATTCCGCTCACTTCTAGCAGTATCCTTTTTGCCTTATGATGAGTACATTCTAATGTCAACATATTTCTGTTGCCTGTCAGAGTTACACTACAGTCAACCTGCTCAAACCATGCTTAAGTGCTCAGCTCTAATAACAATATTTTTTTTATGGAACCAATTGATTTTCCGATTAGTCAAATGAAAATATTCCCTCTTTAAGTGGTCAACTGGCCCTCCCTAGTCAGAAGCCAGACACATTCTGTAGATTAACCTGTATTAAACAATTTTTCCTAACTTTTTTGCTATTTTGATCTGGAACGCTATAATAAAAGCAAGACTAGTAAAGATTACTATTGACTAAGTATCTTCCTATGTTGTGACACATGACGTATAATCAGATCACTCAGAACAATGATAACTAAGTTGCTTGTCTCTGGGAGGAATTAATTTGTTTTTTGCATAACAATAAATGATTTTCCATGTATGCTCACCGAAGATGAAAATTCAAGGTGAAAATTGCTGCTTCAAGTCTGGTTGGGAATCAGGTCTATAAATGAAAATGAACAACCAATGATGTAGGAAGGGCTAAGTACAAATGCTGGAAATTGAAATATTTTGTATATGAGTTGTTTAAGTACTCTTAAATGCATTCAGTGCAATTAAAAATGTAATAAGAATAACGCTTACTTCACTTCATTGCAAACAAAATTAGATGAGATGTTTGTTTCCCATAATCTCATTACCTCGATTGAGCGGCCACCCGTGTTAATGGCCATTTTTCTCCAGAAATCGTCAGTGACCATTTAAGACAGGTTTCACGGTATCTTGTAATGATGACTGCTTCTCGGAATATGAATGTCTTGGATATCTTTTTCAAGGTGCTTAAATAAATGCATGTCAGGTATTATAGTGACCAAAAATTTGTGAGTCAAACATATTTGCGAATCAAACATATCTTAAAGTGCAAAGTCAAAATTTATTTTAATTTTCCAAGATTATCCCTTTTTTATTCGTTTAACATTAATGAGAAATGAATGAAATTTGTTCATGGTATTGCTGAAGGAAATACGATTTTAACAATGTTACCATAAAAATGATGAGGATCACTTGGTTATGAATGATCATTTTATTTATCAGTATTGTATGCTTTGAATTCAATTAACATTTTTACATATTCATTTAGTACATGAACACAATTTTAGTAGCGAATAAACGAATTTGAAATTTCGAATGCACATAAGATTTAATGACTTCATGAAGTAGCTGAGCCATTATAATGGAGTAATATACTTTGAAAAATATAATCCTTTTGCACAAAATATATCTAATAGCACTGGGTAGTTGATTTCTTTTCATAATTTTTGTCTAAGCCATGTTCATTGCCATTAACATAATTAAGAGGTGCATTAATATGAGGACTACCAATTCACGTTTTAAATTCTCACCTTCAATTCTTCTGATATTGGAAACTGCATCAGTTCTTGGTTTATACTTAGGATGTGTAAGTCACTAATATGTTTACCACTGTATGTAGTGGATGTATAAGTCTTAAGTTTTCAATGTGTTCACACTTTTTGTTCAGCATAGTGTATGAGACTTGCATATTGGATTGGATTTCTTCTATGTATTGGCTACATTTAACGTATTTTTTGCTTTTGATGAAATAAGTTGCTTTGTTTCTTTTTTCAATTTGTAAAGAAAACATTTGCTGAATTAGTTTCAAGCACTAAGGAAAGTATTCAAAGATTTTCTGCATTTTGTATCATTTCAGAAATAATTTGGATTTATGTCATTTGAAACTTAAATGAATCACTGGTAATGCTCATGAATTGTAGTAAACACAGGCCTTACAAGATTGGATCAGAAGTGCAATCTCTCACAATACAGTACAATGCAATGTATTAATATTTTGTGATGATGCTCTTGTCTGTATGACACATTTGAAGTTTTGTTTTCATCATCTTTGCATTACTTTTTACTGATTGCTTTTGAAAATTTAAATACACTTGCACCTCAAAATTGCAGAAAACTTTTAAAATTGTATGATAATTTTCTTCTCATTTATTGTCCATGATAAGGCAAATAGTTGGTCATTCTCTAATTTCTTTTGCTTAATTTTGTTACTATTATATTTATTTATTTTGTATCTAATACTTTGTGATCTGATCTTGTGAGTGGTTTATTGGGCTAGCAATCATTGTGTTCAACAATATAAACTTTGTACAAATCTGCCTGTAATGAGGATAACTTGCTGTACGTTGAAGTTACAGTGAGAAAGTCATAATCCCAGTGATGTTATATTGTCACTTGTCTTTCTTTATTGATACCTCTTGAAGAATAGAGGTTTTGGTGATCTCATTTTTATATTACAAAGACCTTGGACATTTACAAGAGAAAACAGCATTATCTGGGAAACACAAAACAGAAAGAAGTTATATTTTATAGTATTTGATGTACAGTTTAATTACTGGACAGCCATGTGCCTTGTATGCATGAAGGAAAACTTGTATAAAAGATACTTTTCATTTGAATATTGAAAGAAATTCTTTAGGTATTTTGTGTTGTCCCAGATCCTACAGTTTTGTGTATATTCAATATAATCATTACTCCATTACATTTATTTTTATGATTGTTTATTTTCATTTTAGGTGTATGTAGATATCTTTGAGTAGAGATTAGTAGATTTGATAAAATATTGTGCTTCTTTATGACAGAAATTTACTATCCTGAAACTATCTGATCATTGTTGACTGTGATAGTTTATAGAGAGCTATCTTCCATAACAGTGATCTCAATGTGTTATTATATGACATGTTTCTCAGAACTGTGTTGGAAGATGGATCATAATTCAAGAAAACCTGTGAGTATGTGTATGTGCAAATGCACTCACATACACACACACACACACACACTTGGTCATACTCACCAATCAGGATGTTCCACTTTATCGTATAGTCTGATCTCAGTAGATGTATGTGTGCTGTTAAGATATTGTCTAGTTAAAAATGTCACTAGAATAAAATTACTCGTCCCAGTCATGATTTAAAAGAATAACATTGTCTAATCTTGGTTATTAATAAAATTAGTTCATCTGTCAAATTTATCATTTGTAGGTCCTAAAATGTGTTGTGAAACCTTGCTATTAATTAAAAGGTCACCCGAAGATCACACATACATTTTCAGTGCATGTGAACAAAAGTTTAAACATCCCTGTATTCTTTAATGTGATGTGCTCTGGAATTATTTGATTAGTTAAATTTATTGAAAAAGCTAGCGTTTTAAAAGTTTGGGAAATAACTTTTTGTTTAGAATTTATTTGGAACTGATATAAAAATAGATTTTAGATCAAACAGAATAAAATTATCTTTGATGTTTGGACTAAATTGTAAAGTGGATCATTCAGGGTACTTTGTATGCTCTCAGGGAGGTCACATGGTGGCCTGTCACCTGATCTCATGTATTATACTCAATTTCATCACCTGTGTATACTATTAAATATATGCAAATACACACATCCAATTTTAGACATGCATATTTCAAATTTTTTGTTCCAAATGTTCTGTATAATAAACTACAATATTAAACAAAAGGTGAGAAGCATAGAATCAGCAAGTGTATTTTGAAATTGTTTTAATGCATTTCAGTTTCATGTGATTTTTACCACTTGAGATCTCAGATAAATATAATTGTCAGCTGCATCGCAGATTTTGTAATTACAAAAAAAAAAATCAAATTTGAAGCAAAATGTTTCTTCTAGATTTTTATTGCAGTATTTTTTTAAACTTTTTATCTGTGCTCTAATGTTGTTATAGATAAAATATAGTACAATGAATTGTTCAGTAAATTTTAAACTTTTATTTGATAAGAATTAAAAATATGATCTCATTTATACAGTGATAAGTATATATTATGATATAATAGATGCTATTCTTTTCAGAATGTGTTGTAGATAACGAAAGAAGGAAGGTTTTTAATATTTACACACAAAGGTGATGTAATTTTTAATGTATAATATTACAATGTTTCATAAATTCTAATTAACCGCCACCAAAGATTATGCAAATCTTTCCAGACAAGCATTCTTTCCAGCATTCTTTGATTCTCTCTCCCACATTGTGATATTTCTCTTAACAATATGCTGATACTAATGTTACTTAAAACAAGATGTGTTAAATTTTTAATGTATGTTCAAATCATTACTTTCAGTTGCAGAACTTAAATTATGTACTGTATTTTAGATGTTTTTATGATAAGTTGTATTATCTCAAATGTTGAATTTTATAAATAAAATATATTCCCTTTTTCTCAAATATTTTGGTCAGTTTTAACCTTTATTTCTCCCTCAAACATTTACAAATGTCAGTGCTGTAGCCAGAAGCTCAACTTGTGCGTATTTGACAAAACAGCAGTTTGCACTTGTTTAGAAGTCATTAACTCACGAATACATGCGTTTATGTTGAGAGATCTTTCAAAAAAATTACATTTGTGTTCACAGTTTTCACATTACATTTATGTAAATTACGTTTGTTTTCACAGCAAATGGTTGAGTTTTCGAGAAACTTTATATGACATTATTTGAGGTATATGTACTCATAAATATAATAATGTGAACAAATTGCCCCTAATGTAAATATTAGCGACGTGAGAGACAAGTCAAAAACATTACACTTTTGTGATTTTTGAAAACACAAAAGAATAGAACAATATGGCGTTAATGTCATCTCGTAAAGTATATTTAGCACTATCCCTACCAAAAGTTTAAAGAAAAAATTTGTAGCCATTTTTGAGAAAATCTTGTTTTTGTAATTTTTTAAAATTGCACATATTGCACGCAATATTGTGCGAAAACCACTAAAATTTTCAAAAAAATGTACATGAAAGAACTTACTACAGAGAAGAAATTTATTCTTCCAAGAAATTTAAAAGAAAATTGGAGCCGTTTTAGAGAAAACTTTGAAAATGTCCATCATGTTAATTATCCCCAAACTTTAAAGAAAGTTGTTCAAAATCCCCAAACTTTAAAGAAAGTTGTACAATGTATACAAATGTATAATAAACACTAAAATAAATGCACAGAACCGTTGCAGTCATTTTCAAAGTATATTGAAAGTCCAGGTGTTTAAAGGCGGAAAAATGGTTTTTATTTTTTTAACTGCAGCCCAGCAATTGAAAAAATCTGAAAAAAATACACAACAATTTGTGTTTAAGAGAAACCTTTGATCTTTTTTTTCGAGCCTGTTCCAGGCTTTTAAGACACAGTAAAAATATTTCTTGGTATTTTTTTTCGAAAATATTTTTTTGTGTTTGAATTTGGGCCTGAGAAAATATTGAAAAATGTTTTTCTGATAGTCTAAGTTGTGTTCTTATTTATCATATTTTTTTCAGTCCGATAAAATAGTGTTCAGTTGTCGAAAAAAATTGAAATTAAAAAAACACGTTTTGGCTGTATAGGGGTGTGGGTGATGGGACGGAGGCTAAGAAACCTTTTAAAAATATTATTTTTATGTTAGAATTATAGTGTAACCAATCATATGTAATTTGGTTGAGGGGAACTTTTTACCATCTTATCCGGGGGGACCCTTTAACAAACATTTTTTAAAGTTACTATAAATGCTATTTTTGTTCGATGTATTAATCTCGTGGAATCTTATTTGGTTTATAATTGTCCTAAATATAAAGAATAACATTGAGTGACTACTTTGACGCCCAATTACTCCACAAATACGCATACATTGGAAAAATTCAAAATGACCTTATTTGAAGATCTGTTTGTGATGAGCATATTTCATTAAGAAAAACAAATGTATCTTCACAATTGTTGCTGTAGGAAGAGGCCGAACATTTCTTATATTTTATAATTTTTTGCAAAATCAAGCATTTCAACAAACATGAAACCTGCACCATTCTCTTAATGTTATGCTCCCTTTATGTTATTTAAGGTCCCAATTTAATAGAAAAATGTGCGTTTTTTTACGAAAAAATTGTTTAAAGAAAATAAAATTGCCTATATTTGACACAACATTTCGCAAAAAATACTCATGTTTTTTGAAAATTGAACATGACCTTATTTGAAGACGTTTTTTATGAACACATTTCCTTAAGAAAAAAATTGTATCTTCGTAATTGTAGTGTAGGAAGACGCCGAAAATATTTGAATTTTTTCAATTTTCGAAAAATCAGAGTTTTCAACCAACATGCGACCTGCGCCATTCTCTTAAATGACCTTCAGACTATCCAACAACAAAATTTAGTCAAAATTGTTGGTGTCATTTTTTTTTTAATTTTGAGATGTCCCCAGGGTCGTCATCGTCATGTAAAGTACCCCCAATATTAAATATCGGTTTCAAATTCAAGGGACCACGAGATCAGTCAGATCGATCGGGGAATATCAATTTTGCAGAAATTGGCTGAACGGTTAGTCGCTAGCGTTGTTCACTGACAGACGTTTTGCTTTCAATTGGTTTTTTCGGTATCAAGGACCCACAAAACACGAATTCTGGCTGCACTAAGTGTTAGGGGATTCCCCCCCCCCCAATTTAGCGACTAGATTTATCCACTTTTTTCGTTATCAGCGTCCGGCAATGAATTTTTTTCAGTACTCGGTTGCGAAAGAAAAGTGCATGAATAGTATAGTACAGTTACAGTAGCATTATTTTAGCGTGGCCGCTCAAGGTCGTGGTCTCAGAACTGCCGGAAGAGTTAATTTCTCAAACATAGCTGTTTTGGGGGAGGCGCGTCCTTTCCCAGCACGTCTTGACAGTCCTACTGCAGTTGTGTAAACATTGACCCTGACTGTCCGTATCTGCGAGGTGCAAGCTTTCACTTGCGTTTCCTACTAGAGTGGAGCATTTGTACGTGATTCGGAAGTTGTGTTTTAAGTGATTATTGCAATGCGTCCAGTTCAGAGCAAGTTGCACAAGGGAGGGCTTCACAGTCAGAAACATAAAGTAGTTGCCGAAGTATATCAATTTATGAAGAGAGAAGCAAATGGTGTTAAAAATGTCAGCAGCAGTTCGTATAGAGAGTGGCAGATGCTACGGGTATTTCGGGATGACGTATTCGCGGGCTTAATAAGAAAATGAATTCTATTGAACCTAGGGAATCGTGTTCATATTGAACTTCTACGAAAGAGAGGAAAGATAGAATGTGGAATCTGGTCTCGAGGGTTTCAATGAGTCATTCGCCGCACAATTATTTAATGCACTATATCAAGAAAATGGTTATTTGGAAAAGGCGCAAACGATAGAATTGCTAGTTATGATAGTGGAGGAAACGGGAAACAATGGAAAAGATTAAGATGATGGCGGCAGAGCCGCGCGATCACTTGAATTTAGTGCTTCTCCACTACCGAACGAAGACACTACGGAAAATTAATTTCCAAGTAAGTTTCGCTAGCACGTGCGGTGCGAATGTTTTTGGAATGGGCAGACGCACGGAAGTCGCCTCCTGGCTCTCTCCCCACGACTTTCAGATTCCCCTCTACTCGCGAATCCCAGCGGCCACGCTAGAAAAATTTAGCTGTACGTAGTAAACAGGAAATTAATGTATTGTGATGTGCGAAACAACCTGGAAAATTTATATCAGACTTGGATAACCGAGGAAAAAGCCTTGAATTCCAAAATGTCTGATTGCTAGTCACCCGGTTTTATGGCTGCACACTTTCAAAGTCATATTTGTATCACGGAACCCTAACTACATTCCGTATGTTTGCTAACCTCTAGAACCACCGAAGTGATCCATTTCCCTTTTTCCCGCTTTCATTCAATCAGTACTGTACGGATTTTGAGTACATTCTTATTCAGGCGGAACGCAAACCAGGGAATATATTTGTACGTCGAACCTCGAACAATTTCGTTTATCCAGTTACATTTGAAGGTTATAAGGGATATATAATTACATCCAGTTTGGAAGGTTTTGAGAAAATTATTTAATCTATATAAAGAGTTTAATTTTAAATAATTCTAGGCAATATTTTCTTGGATATTTGATTGTAATATTCTTTGATTTTCTGACAATGTGATTACTTACATTCATATAAATCGGCAATGAA
This sequence comes from Acheta domesticus, assembly GCA_031308135.1. Classification (NCBI taxonomy): domain Eukaryota; kingdom Metazoa; phylum Arthropoda; class Insecta; order Orthoptera; family Gryllidae; genus Acheta; species Acheta domesticus. The sequence goes on along the minus strand of JAHLJT010008446.1, from coordinate 178,741,541 downwards.
AAATTACATTATTACAAGACACATAGGCGTGCGCACCCTAAAAGAAGGTGAGCAACAACTTCTCTGTGCTCTCTTAGCCGTTCAGTTTTCACTTTCTCTCACTTCATAAAAAGAGAATGTAATCGTGTGCCGGAAAACGGCGAATTTTCGTCAGAAAATCATATTGCCTGGCCCTGGTAATGAAAAGCGGATAAATCCTGTTCATATATAATACAGTAAATTACTTCCTCTAACACGTGGTGTAGCCAGAATCAATGTTTTCAGAATCAATGTGAGTCCTTGGTACCGAAAAATCGGTTGACAGCAACAGGTCCGTCTGTGGTCAAAGCTAGCACCTAAACCGTTGAGCCGGTTTTCTCCAAAATTGATATTCCTTGATCGATCTGAACGAACTTGAGGCTTAGGGAATTTCATTTCATTGCACAATATTTTCTCAAACACCGCTCCAAATTTTTCATCAATTTTTTCCACGTATATGAGAAGGGCTTAATGGAATGGCGCATGTCTCATTTTCGTTGAACTCTCTGAATTTTCGAGAATTACAAATTTTGAATTAATGCGAGAAAGTATGTTCTCTTGTAGGCAGGACTAGTTTTATTGACGACTCATCGAATGGAACAATGAAGTTACGAAAGTGTGCGAAAGAAGACAAATAAATCACAACTATTGCAGAAACAAGTGATGCTACAGAATGGCACAGACTTTCCCTCTTAGTTTTCTAGACTTCTATTTCCTTGGATCTGAGCTAGTTTTTCGGAATTGTGGCATACTCTTGCCAGCTGCCATCTATCGCCGCCCAAAGTGCATTTTTTTTGACATTTTCTTAATTTTTCGGTTTCCTAATAATAGAACGGAAATTAATTTTAGAATATTAAAGAACACTAAAACTTCGTCCAAAATGGCAACTTTCTTCGACAAATTTGGAGCCGTTTTTAAGAAAATGGCGTTTAAGCGCTGCTGTATATTCGAAATTTGAATATCTTTTTTGCAGAAAAGTTTCCAGTTTTCGAAAAACTTCATTTGAAGTAATTTTAAGAAATTTAACTCACAAATACAATAGTGTTTACAAAGTGCTGTAATGTGCATATTAACGGTGTGAGAGATCTTAAAAAAAATACATTAGTGTAATTTTGGAAAAAAAAATCCCAAATTGAACTTTACGTTTATACTAAAGCATTTAGCACTATCCGTTCGAAACGTTTGAAGAAAAAAATGGAGCCGTTTGTGAATAATTTGGATATTAAACCGTGAATAATTTGGATATTAAATATTTTCGAAGACAGTCTTACGACAACTCTTCTGCCATGAGCAGGTAATACAGTGGTCTTCAAGCTTCTATAAAGTCAGTCTACGAATTAGCTGAGTGGATTCCTTGGCTGCCCATTGGGTGAATCTCGTTGGCAAATCTGCTACAGAATATTGTGTTGCAGCAATAAACTTTTTCAACTTTTTGGACAAAATTTACGTCTTTTTTACGAGTTCTACAACTTGATACAAGACACAGCTAGAGAAACGGCAAAATCTCACTCGGATTCAGACAAGTCTAACCTTAATGTCCCAAAGAGAATAAACAGCACCTATTGGTCCTTTCGTGAGGACGGTATTAAAGCATTAGTGTTTGGCTATTTCGAAATAAAACATACACTATTGTTCATCTCTATAGATATTGCATAACATTCCAACACTAAAGGTTTGCATAAACAAATGTGCGGCTTAGAAATTGGCACATATGCAAGGCAGTATTTTGGTACCAGATACTAAATAGAGTAAACACCATAATAAACGTCTTTAAAATTGCAAGCTCGATTTGAACTCTGGTATTGCAGCTCTAAAGTCACGAAGAGGATTCACCGAGAAGGCGCGTGACAAATTTTCCACCACAGGAGAATTCTCTCTCTACAGGAACAGCCAGAATGGAAAAAGCGAGGACTTCAGAGTACGCGATAACCAGGAGACGACACTGAAATCTTCGCTTAATCCCATTGGACTACGGATATGCACCAGACGTTCATCTGTCACAATCTCGAAGATTTTACATCGAAAATTACCTTGCCATCATTGATCAGTTCATAACATCGTTGGATCAACAGATTTCAGCATATGAATTGGTCTTTACATCATTTAGGTTTCTTGGCTAGACTCGAGCATTTGGAAACTCAATTTATTGAGCAAGCAAAACTGCAACTCAAATTTACATAAGCGATGTTGACGGAAATCTTGGAATCGAGTTCGTTGAGTACGCGGAATTTTACAAAGCGATTTGCAGCAGAAAATAGGTATTTCAGCCGAGAACATTATATGAACAGTTTAATAGTACAATAGCAAGTCCAGGGTGCTTTCTTAATGTGGAAATCGTTTTGAAAATGTATCTTATTTAGATGATAACTAATTGCAATTCTGAAAGTTCGTTTTCAAAACTGAAAGTAGTTAAAACAGATTGCGACGTCATTGACTCACAACATCGCAACGATCTCGCCAGTTTAAGCAGCAATAACGATATTCTGAGAGATTTTCAGTAATGGCTAACGTTAGTATAACAGGCATTATAGATGTTTTCCTGCAACTTTAGATATATGACTGAATATAAGATTGTTTTTTAGTGAAATCTATTCTCCAAAATTAGATCTTTAATTAATGTCAAGTGCATTTCTTGAAACAAGGTAGCTGTCGCGTAATTGTGAGTGAAATTCTAACTAATTAAAAAAATACGTAAAAGAGATTTCTAAAAACGGCCCCATTATTTCCTTTATAATTTTCGTAATAGACCACAATGCTGTAGTCATATTTCACAGGCATCATTTTTATTAGCACTAGATTTTCAAGATAACAAGTGTAATTTTTTTTGTCGGTCACATGCGTTTTTAACCCCTGTTAACTTGCAACCCTTCGGGTTTGTTAAGGATACTTATACCTACCTATATGTTAAGAAATTTAACATCCTTAGCAACGTAAATAAACAACCACCGATTCATCGCAAGCCAACTTTATTACGAAAAAACAGCACGGCAATTACAAGACAAATAGGAATAAAAGTAACTCATTATTTTGGAGAATGCTCATTGTTAATTGTAACATTAATTGTGCAATTAGAAATTGGGTAAATTAGCATCATTTTCATGTCATTCCATGAAATGAAAATCTTCTCCAATAATATTTATTGACGATGTGGTGTCGCCACTGGAATTCGACGCGCCACCTTCCTCGCCGATAGTCGTTTTTTTATTTCCATTTTCACCCTATTTACCACGGACTCCTCCTCGGACTCCACATTAGCCTACGGTAGAGCTCCGATACCCATCAAAACGTTTCAAATCTGTAACCGAGGCTCATGAATCGGCCAATACCGTAGCCGACGAGTTCTTCTTAAACAGTGACCTGTGAATTTTTCGGGGTCTGGAAGACCAAGATAGGTGGCTATAATTTTTGGCACGCCTGCGATTATGTGAATGACACGTTGACAAGAAGGTGCTTTTCCAAGACTTAAATTCTTGGTATGTCTTTTCGCCTCGTCCTTTGGATTTTCTGGGATTAAACCCAGTGCGGCTTCCGCAGCGAGATCTAAATTTTCTTACGGTAGAGACGCATTTTCCGCGTCCATCTTCTTCGAGTCACGGTATGCGAATGTATTGTTGAGATATATTGCAATGAACACCTAGCACTATCGATTAACGTGCCGCAGCAATAGAATTCGTTTGTTTCATATCGCAGTAATGTCGTAAATTTTCGCAAAAATCTTGAGATTTTATGGTGACCGATAAAACGCTGAACATACCACGAAATGTTACAGTGTTATTACTGCCTCAACCAAATTAAAATCTCGACTCCACTTCGCTCCGCCTCGATTTTCAACTTGTGGCCTCGGCAGTAATAACACTCATAACATTTCTATTTATTTATTTATTTGTCAAAAATAGTAAAAACTGTATATGACGTGTGGGGAAAGAAATTTATCTGCGTACATTTTCTTGAGGGCCAGAATAATTCTCATTCATTAGATCCTGGCCGCGATAAGGGAGCTGGCTGTCAGTCTCGCGCGCGGGGTGTGTGCAGAGGCACCTGAAGCGGGGGCGCTTATCGAGGGATGAAGAGGCAGCGCAGCGCTCACCGCCCACGACCTATTGGTCGATGCTGACGCCACCTCCGCTATATAAACCGGTGGCGCGAGCCACGAGCTCCAGTGTCTTCCCAGATTCATTCGTTGTCGTTCTTTCCGCTACCAATGGCCCAAGGGATGGACTGTTCAAGGCGTTTTAAATGTGTTGGGCATTCCTTTGCTTTTCTCGTTCTTCTTGCTACTCTTCTCATATCGTAATCCTCAGCCATGGAAAATGAAATACCATCTATTTTAAAGGTAAGAATGATCATGGAACAAGTTTTGTTTGCCTCAGAAGAAGTCGAGAAATTTTAACGACTAATGATGTTGAAAATGAATGTTGTTGAAATTCATTGTTACATGATGAAATTTCAGGGAGGTTCATATTGATGTTTTAATACTGATTTGCATTATTTCTTCTACATTTTGTCTTTTCACGATAGTACTATTTTTAGGGGAAAGTTTCAGTAGTTTCTATGTTTACATTCTTAAAAGAAACGTTTAAATATTCTGCATCATTGGTAGAGCAGTATAAATGCTAGTTATCTTTTTTTATTTCTGGTGCGCCTTTTTGGTAACTACGGCTCTTAGCCATCTTTTGAGCATTGAGTAATTCGTTAAATTTCGCCTTTTGTCTCGTTACGTCGCAGTCAATGATTGTTTTTTATCCTTTCGGCAAGGGATGCGGTGCTGTTGGTAACAGGGCTTTCCAGACGGTCACATATCCAGGAATCCGTGGTGTCTCGAGTAGCTTAAATTACGTGTCTCGAGTAGCTTAAATAGGAAGCGTAGTTAAGCAAATCGGCTTACGACATGGCATCTGCAAGATTCCACGTGTGGTAAACAATTTTAAGGTCACATTTAACGCTCTAAATCGATAATTTTATCATTCAAATTATTCTGAGTATTTTACCCCAGACGGAATCGAATCCAGATCTTCTGTTTATACCAAAGTGCTCTATACTCGCTCTAAACAAGGAGACCCGTGTACGATTTCCAGTCAGGGAAACTATTTACTTCATCAATTTTAATGATCTATTACAATTTTTACATAGTAACAAGATTAAATTAAGGGTGATATTTACTGTCCGGAACATACTATTCTCCACGTATTTTCCTACCCGGTAAGGTAATAATGTGTGGTGACAATTAAGTATCGATGATTTTAGAAAATAACGTAATGTCCACGGAGTGATGGGTAATCTTTAGGACCCCGGAACTTTAGGCACAAAAAAAAAGGTTTGATTTAGGCACCTAAAATAGGTAACAAAATTACGCAATTAGGCACTAATCGGCATGAAAATCGACGTTTTAGGCACTTAAAATAGGTAAAAAATATGACTAAGCCACGTATAAAAATTAGACATGAAAAAGTTATTTTTCTGCAATCTAGAACTGATCACAAAAGGATTAAATTAAGAATTTTTTTATGCAGGAAAAGCACGTATTTTTATATTTATGAAAGAGAATACATGCATCACTTTCATAATTAGCAGTACAGTATATAATCAATATTTTCTCCAATTGTTTACAATAAGGCATTTATTAAAATAATTTTCGAGGCTGAAAATGAACTTTTCACTGACACAGATTTATAGGAGCAAACAAATTTAGTCACATTTCTCATGCTTACTTCTCTTGGAACTTCTTCACTCGTACCCCCCCCCCCAAAAAAATTGCACCACACGAACCATTTAACAATTGGGCCGTATTTTGTAATATTCGCCTGTCCGACATTGGCTTTTGCCTGAACCGTGGCCTTCCTCGCCTGGAATTCGAAGACGACTCGCTGCGGCGATAAGCTTCAACCTGTCAACAGCACAGGTTCACCAGGAATGGGTGCAATTGCCTAAGAAGTGCGTGCTGATCGGAGACGAGAGTGGTACATCCTTATTATGTTGACTTGCAGGGCTCCTTCTCTTCAGTGTTTTGGGTAGATATTTCGGTGCGCTGTCGATTGCGTCTTCCTTTACATAATATTTTCATTTCGGGAAAGTATTTGCGTTTCCGTAAAACGAATTTTAGCATTTAAAATATGATCATTCTTGAAAATCACTTTTTTTATCAGTTTTAAGCGAAACATATTAAGTAGGCATTAACCGTCCCTTTAGAAAGTTTTAGGCATTATTAGACGCTTTCAGTACATCTATTTTCTCATGATTCGTAAACATCTGCAATAATTTTCCACGACATCCTAAAGAAACTAAATAGGCATTTGTCCTAACATTTCTAGATGTGTTAATAGCTATAAATATCTCGCAAGGCCATAATATTTTCTTTACAGGTGTATTTTATAATTTAATGCATTTATGGACACAAATGCGCAAATGCTATTTTATTAACTTTCTCGAAATCTCGAAGTTTTCAAGTCTAATGAGCTCAGAATGAAGTATTCTCTGGAATGCTCAAACATCGTTGTCTGAAAACCAGCTTTATCATGATAATTTCCATATGAAAATAACTTACTCTTCTGTGATAATGTTAAAGTCTCATTTCAATTACTCTATCAGGGGGAACAATTGAGAAAATGTAAATAAAATTACGTGTTCTTTAATGAAACACAACAAATACAATAAAAATATCCCAGAAAAGAAAACCTAATCATTGTGTTAAATGGAAAGATCTGGAATTATTATATTCCACAACACTTTCGGTTAATTTTGAGAAATGTGTCCATTAATGAATGCGAGGATAAATGTTTTTAATGATAAACTTCCAAACAGTGTTGCGAAGGCAACGAATGGACTTCAATGTCATTGAGATAAGTTGCTAAAAAGTGCTAAATATTGGCTATGTATGCAACAAGAAGATCAATTTTACTTTTCATAAAGTGTTGAAGATAAAAGACATGGCACGATGTATTTTTAAGTAATTTGGTAATGAAAATTTGCTCACTATAGCTGAAAAACTTTATAACTTCATAACTCATATAATTATTATTATTTTACATGAGCGGTAGAATTAGTGCGAGAATATCTGTGCCATTTTGTAACACCTATTAGTTTCTTCTTGACGTCTTATGAACCTCGGGGTTCATTCTAACAATGTCAACAGTACGCTCAAAGCGATCATATCGCTTTATAACTTCTAGCGTTTCTTCAGGTGTATAAAGTTTGCATTCCTTATTGCTTTTTCGTATACATAGTATAGAGGCAATATTATAATGTTGCAAAAAATTGGTGTCGAGATTTTGACGGAAACTCTCGTTTTGGGGATCCCTGGTGGCGAAAATCTATTTTTTCTCTATATAAAAGTTTCTCTCTCTGTCCATCTGCTTGGACAACCACTGTACCTAAACCATCCCCAGGATTTTCTCCGAAATTAATAGACCCCGACTGCCCAGGCGTTACATCGCCAATTCGAAACGTATCTTTTACTTTTGAGGGGGTGTATCCCTTCTACCTTAGACCGGCAGTGTTTGTCAAAAATCTGTCAAAGAAAAAAAAACCATTTCGAATGTGAGATTGTAGCACTTTCATTTGTAACACGTTTTGTGCATCTACATTTATTCTGAAAGAAGTTATTTAATTTTTTTTCGGAATTTCGAAAACACGACTTCGCATATAACTTACTTTTGAGGTACTATTTCATTATGATTACTGAATTTTTTTGTTGTTTAATTTTTTAGAAATTGTTAGTGGGACATGTATGTCCCATTGAACCCTCCAGGTATGATGGAACAAAATAATACTGAGAAGATTTTTTTTTAGCTTTTTAATTCTGAAACAATGCAAATAATAAAAAAAGTTATAATTATGTTTAATTTAAATGAAATCTGGAAAAGCAGAGATTAATGCAAAGAGGTACTTTGCATTCCTGGCACATTGTTTCTGTTTTTTTCTTCTTTTGCTTGGTGCTGCACTGCCTGCATCTTCTCCTTGATGATTTGATTGGTAGGTGCTTTCCTACTTGCTTTAGCCGTACTTCTTCTGGAACTCCATTTACTCCTCTTTTTGCCAAGAAGGCTGGTCGATCTCTTCGCCTGATTTCTCGAGCCTCACCTAACTGGCGCAATAAGGCAAGTCTGAAGGAGAGCTGCTCATTCCCTCTTTAATTAATTTTCGACATAATATAAGAATTGACTGTTGCCAAGTCTACCAAGAAATAGAAAAGACGATGCCACCATTTCAATGACCTCCTGCCAATAGCATATCTCTCGCGTGTCTGATCGAAGCGATCAACACCGCCCATTATTTCGTTGTAGTGTTCTATAGTTACAGGGCTAGATACCATTGATGTTGAACCATCACGGTTCTTACGTTTCACAAATCTCACGTCTCTGGGATTGTGAACTGTTGAGAGGAATGTTATTGGCTTATTGTCTTGCCATTGCAGAGCCGCTACGCCCATTTTGGTTTTATATATAAATTCCCCTCTACGAAGGTCATCTTTCCGTTTCATCATTTCCAGAAGTCCCTTCCTATTTGCGTGGATAGTACCAACAGCGTAAAGACCATTTTCTTTCAAAATTGTTATTAACTTTATTGACGAGAAAAAGCGGTCGAAAGGAATCGTTTCTATGGGTTTGGTAGTAACTCACTCAATCTGGTGACAACACTCTCCCCCAAAGATAAAGAATCAACAGCGTCTCTCTCTTACCAGTGTATATTTCAAAATTGGAAACCAATTCAGTTTCAGAGTCGGCTAAGCACCACACTTTATAGCCTCGTTTTACTGGCTTTAGGGGCATGTATTGTTTCAATGAGGATCGTCCCTTGAACGGCACCATTGACTCATCAACTGCCATTGCGCTGGAAGGAATGTGCTGTAATAATTGGGTGTAATTTATGAAGGCGATCATAACTCTGTTGCCCTCTAGGAACAACAGTAGAATTATCATTGCAATAAATGTTTTCTGTCATTTTATTTGAAGCGTGTTTTAGGCATTAGGTTTGCGACATTCGGAACTCCCAGTAATGGAGCTGCTCCAGTAATATTTTATTTCTGGCAAAACATGGATTCCCATTATTATATACACTGCAATAAAAGATTTAATTTCATCTGTGGTTGTAGGAACCCAATTGGCACTGTGAGAATCAATAACTTTATCACCTGATTTTCTCCGGCGTGGCTGTAAGGTGTAGAGATTCGTCTGATCTCTAATCAATTCAAAATCTCTTCATTAAAAATAAAGAGAAAATAGTCTACCTCACAATCGTCAGACTTAGATCATCTGTTACCAGTGGCTTCTGCTGAGATTGATCATTTATTTTTTTTATTGCGCAACAGAATCACCCCTTTCTTCATTATTGCCCATATCACTCAAATTGCCCAAATCATCGATCTCATTAGAAACAATTGCATTCAAATGTTCGGTATTATTGTTACCTATATCAAAACAATCATGATCATCACCTGCACCACGAGAAGAATCAACCAGAAGCTCATTCAGCTCGTCAGATGCATCTTCGTCAGCTTCTTCTTCAGAATCAAACTCATTTTCAGGTAAAGAATGCAAGTATTGATAAATCTCATCTCGGAAAGCCATTTCTACAAAACAACACATTTCATACAAGAACATCAATTACCTACCCAATTATTACTATCCTGTGTTGAATAACTGCAAAAAAATACGTACCGTCGTAATTATAGAAAAATCCCAGAAAACAGCAATTTCAGATGCAATGTATTTCACTAAATAATTAAAAAGAAACAAAAAACAACTAAAACAACATAATAAGCACAAGGAAAAAAGAAAGCGGTTCAAATCGGCGAACCCTATATACATTGTCTTGTAGCAGCGTCGAGAAAACAAAAAAATCGCAGAAAAATTTGCAACTGCGCATTGTAACCGCGCAAAAATAATTTTAGCAGCAATATAATTAAATAAATAGTTAAAAATAAAGAAAAATAAACCTTAGAATAAAATAAATAGCTTAAGAAAAAATAAAATCGTTCAAAAACGTAGAATACAATATACACCTTCCAGAAACAGCAACAATAAAACACACAATTCTCGGAATCACTCGCAACCGAGCATTTGATCGTGGTACATACACTCTCCCCAAGAGTGCAGCATGCACCAATAGTGGGTTATATATGTCCCAGCGAACTTTCCGAGCAATATGTTCAGTGGGACATATATGAGCCATTCCACATCAAATCACACAAAAAAGACCAAAATTTGACCTTCATATTTTTATTTATAGAAGACCTTGAAGACAGAGATGTTTCCGAATATTTTGAAGAATCCGATCATAATTCTGAAACTAAAAAGAAGCAAGAGATGGAATATGAATATGAAAATAATTCAAGCATTACCAACATGAAGTCATTTATTATGAACAAAATAAACATTATGAACAAAATAAATGTTTCAAGTGGTGTGCCTACTCTCCATTGTTTGATTATTTGGAGTTTCCGGGCTTGTCAAAGGCTATCATTTGTCGTGTAAGTGTAGTGCATGTTTTCCTCGGGAGGTTTCTGTTATCTTCCCCGCTGGATGGTGAGATCCGGCACCGACCTACAAGTTTATCCAGGGGTTACCCCTAACCAGGTATCTCCCTCTAACGGGGTACTGCCTGGACGAGCTCTTAGAGCTTAGCTCCCGACTGGTTTCCCGTCAGTGTCGTAGTGTGGTGCATGTATGTGTGTGTGTAAGTAAGGGGTGAGGATAGGACGAGGAAGAGTAAGGAAAGTTCGCGTGTGGTGCGTGACTCATTTGTTAGGGTATCGGCATTAGCCTGGGGTTCATCGGAGAAAACACGGAAAACTAGCGTTCAGAGCAGCTGGTCACTAGAATTCTCCTCCAGAAAGCGGCTGAATTCGATCTAGCTAGATAGCTAGGTCGAATTCAGAAAATGTTCCTGTTCGGTTTCAGAACCTCCCGTTGAGAGGCACTGCAGTAAAGAGAGATTCATGTAAGAACAAGCAATTTTGACAGCTAGTGCTGGAAACATAACCGAAGGTTCTGTGGTCGTTGTGTCCTTGATCCCATTGAATTCTCCTTCCTCGATTCGTTCGTTTGCAGTTGGCTAACTTGTAAATGGTTTCAACGCTTCCTTTTGTGATGTCCTCGTCCGACGAAAAATATAGTGCACCACGAGATATAATTGAAATTAGGAAGTGCTGTGCTATGTGCTCTTCTGTAAAAATATATTTCTTTTATACACATTGTATGGAATTTACTTTTTGCGTGATAAGTATTATGTTTATTTAAAACCGAGTCTTGAATGTAAGGTGCGTATTGGTGCACGTGTTTCTGAACAGCTGCCGCGGCGGAGGGATACTTTTCTGAATTACATGTGATGTTCACTTGTTTTGCGAACTGTCACTTTTGCTTGTTCTTACGTGAATTCTTCTATAACATCAGTTGAAGCCCTGAGCCACCTCAGCCGGTCGTCCCTTGATATTGTCTCACCCACCCCGTGATATTCCATGTCACTCTTTCTCACTCTGCCCCATTGACTCTCATTCGCTTTCGACGAAACTTACCTCGGTTCCCCAGTGTGTGTCGTTTCTTGCCCCTTGTCGAAAATCCTGCCATCCCGGGACTCGAACTCCAAGTTTTTGCATCATCATGAACCTTCATAAAACAATTGTTAATTTTTAGACAAGCAGAGAAGTTCAGTGTTGTCAAATAATACGTTGAATTATAGGAATTAAGTGTGAGCAGTATCACCGATACCAATAAAGGTGCTGAAAAGCAATACCCCTTAAAGGTTAAATGATTTTAAGTACTTTTTCAAAAATATAAGTCGTTTTGGAGTAATTTTGAATCAAATCGGTGAAATACGTCAGAAAGGTTTTCTTAAAAACGGCTTCGTTTCTTGTTCGCTTCTGTTTCTAATAGAGCCAAAGTAAAAAATATGTTATATGTTATATCCGCACTGTACACGTCTTTCCAATACATGAATTCATCGTTACCTCTTCTCAGCGCCACATCGTCGTGCAATGAATAATAAAGAATAATCAGTTTTATAGGAAATTTTATTTCCACATGATTCAGGAGAATCGCATTTGACGTTCAATGCATGGAAATTGATATTATGAAAATCATTTTTTGTTATTTTTGTGTTTTGTATATTAAGTTATCTCGAAAACAGTTCTTCGTAGAAAAACATGTTTCCAACAATTTTTTTTGTGAATGTTTATTTCTCTTTCAAATCTTGAATGAGGTTATTCAACATTAAGTTCATAAAATCGTATTTTCGAAAATTAAAAAAAGTTTTTGGTGACCTTTGACCTCCAATGATTTGGTACCCTCACGTAATAGAGATTTGAACTTTTCTCCCCTTCTAAAAAATTACAAGATGCTATTGTAGACACACACAAGAACAGTTAATTATTGTTTCATTTGTATTTTTAATATATTCTAACACAACATAATTTTATCAGAAAGAGTTCCGAAGGCTTATTTATGCAATATAAAGTATCCCTAACTATTTCCTCACTGATATTACATCTTTGGGGTTTCCTAACATACATTCTGACCAGTTGAAATGAGAAACAAGAAAGGTAACTAATTAAGAAAGATAGCATTTACTTATTTAGCAATTATTGTCTATAAAAGTTACTGATTACATTATTATTCGTTCAAAACATTTCCGAACAATTATAAGAAGAAAGGTAACTTATTAAGGAAGTTAGCGTTTACTTATTTAGCAATTATTGTCTGTAACAAATACAAATTATATTACTATTCGTTCAATAATTTTCAGAACAATTATATTTAAGCTAAGGGGTGCATTGAAACAATATGACATTGGGTCTGTAACTTCAATGAATCATACATCAAACTTTCCTAAACAGAGTAGAGTTGATCATTAATTAAAAATCTTTGCACATGTGTGATTAAATTTAGATACCCTCTGAACAAAAACTGTAAACTTTAGCAGTTCAATACTATGGGGTTATTGTGGACAGTCATAAGTCAATGTGCACATTTACCCCCACTCTCCATTATGAAGATTTTGTATCTATCACTTTATTCTAAAATGAAAAATTCTTTAACTGTGTGCACAAGATTACTAAAACATCAAGTTTTCATATGAAGAACATTTAAAATCAATATTTTAAGAACAAAACTCTTCACTTACTTTTTTAACAGAATCGCGACTTTTTCGAATTAACCCAGAAAACACACTTTCCACCATTACATAACAACCACTGAAGATCTACTGGCCAAACCTGGCTGGCTTAAAGAGTACTGTGTGGCCAACGTCTTTAAGAAATAATTTTGATGAATTACGCCTGTTACCCATGGAATAACATTTGTCCACAGTTTCTCCTTGTCCACACTAGCCCCCTCTCCCCTAATTTTAAAGTATAAATATAATCTCACAATTTGTTTATAATCTATATAATAAGTCTTATTAATAATATAGTCTATATAATAAGTCTTATATAATTTATTTTAATTAGTTATTATATTCTTGAAAGGTTAGGAGGAAAAAGGATAAATATCTCTCTTGCAGTACATTACTTCCAGCGTTAGACAGACCAGATCTTAAACTCAGGATAAGCCACTGTTCAAAAAAGGATTTCAAGTTGTAGCGAGTTTGCATTTCTGCCACGGTTGAATGTCATAACGAATAATATTGATTTTCCAATAAATAAGAATTTTCAAGTACCAATCTAAATTTTCTCGGCCGTCAAATTAAAGGCATCCCGGGTGTAATAACAATCTTCTCTCAAAACTGAATGTCAAGAATATTACATTCGACAACAAACATAGTGAACTATGATATAGTTAACATTGTTATAGTAAACACAAGTCACTGCCCTTGATACACATCCCTTTACAGTATTTGAATAACTCCTCTAGCGTGCGTGCGTTCGTTCGGATGTGTGATTCCGTCACTAACGGCTAGACCACTTCCGTGCACCAATCAAGACATATGAGGTGTCATTCGACGCGTCTGGGTCTCCTAATGGGGAACTGATAATTTGTTTTTGAGCCCGGTCGGAAGATTCAAAGAAATTACCAAAAACGTGTTTGGCGCTGCCATATCCGTGAGTATGCTGGGAATTAAACCAATGCCACCTAAATAGATCTATGAATAAATTCCAGTATCCAAAGACATTTTTTTCGCTCAATACGCCATCATTTTCTTTCACGACATTGGCACAGTGATGTTGAGTAATTTACGTGAACAATTGAAATTAATTTGAACAAGTGACGCGCGAGGGATATTTCATTTTGAATTTGATCCGCAGGTCTAATTCCGTATTTATAAAATAAATTTTTAAATAAAATTTTAATAATTTTTAAAATCAACGAACAGTGTTGCCTTGGAACTTATTAAATTTCAAGAATTTAAAGTGAATACGAAGAAAACAAAAGAACTGTGAGTAATGTTAGAGAATGAATGAACGTTATGTTCGACTTCTTACTTTTACGTTCCTAAGTGAAACTACCGATACCAATACTAATACCGATTTTCAAATGAATGGGACCCACAACTTATTCATATTAAACTTAACTAATACTTATTCACATAAACATACAAAACAGTTGTCTTTTAATGCTCATTTAGATTCGCGTACAAAACGATTAATAGAGTAATTGCAGAAGTGGAAGTGCACACAAATTAGTCTGGGTTTGAGAAGTTTAAATCGCCTCAAAAATTATGGGAGAAAAATATGGAAGTGTTAAGCAAATCCGGGAAAGGGTCAAATGTAGTTGTAGATGATTTTGCGGCAGAATTTTCGGAACTAATTGAGAATTATCTTATATTAGGATTAGAGAATAACCTAGAAGAACAACTTACAGGTGGTCTTTGTGCATTATTGTGCATATTAGCAAAAGTCGTAAATAGTGCTGCTCAACTAAACTTTAATTATTCGCTTCATCAATACCTTCACGTATTTATTATCATCATAATAACTTTAAAATTGCGATATTACCTGTTCATATTCTGTGTGGAGGTAACATACAAGGCAATTAGATTATAATAGATGGCCATTGGATAAAATATATTAGATGGAGAAGCCATAGAAAAATGGCTTCTCCATCTAAAATATTCAGTGAACTCTGCTAACTTGTGAATACATAATGTGTACATTTATGACCACATTACCTGAATATGTGTTGGTTTAATGTTACATGTATACCACTGAAGATGGGGAAACTTCCCCGAAACATGTCTGAGATCATGCACCTATGTGTATGGTGTGTTAAATACACTAATTTTGAATTGTGGGTTGATTACCTCCTTTTTAAACAATGTTTCAAGTGAATACGGATACGTAATACTGGAATCGGTACACGAACTACCACAAGATCTCGACTGAAACCACGAAAATATTTGTTAGATTCCTTTTCTCAGTATATCAGTATTGTAGCATTCACATAACCGCGATAAAAATATTGTGAAAGATTAGGCATATTTTAGTATCGAAACCTGTTTTACTTAACTTATCTCGCAATTTAGCGAAAAAAATTACGTGATATTTGCCGAGACCCCTCCCTCCCCCACATAAGATTAGATGAGATTCACTTGACTCCCTCCCACCAAAGACTTCACGTAATTTATGGATGACTTTTTTTTTCCATTACAAAAAATCAAACAAAAAAATAACATCTTTACACCAAAACATACAAAACAGAACCAAAAACAATAAAGTTGGTTATGGTCACTGGCTGGTTCACTAGGATTCACCATTGCCAACCAACTCTCGGATGCATTTAAGTTATACTTCACTAACCATTTCTTTAAAGAGGGTGTTGAAACGACGAACAACAAAGTACGACTTAAAACGCGTCTTAAAATTAAGTATGACTTTGCTAAGTCATACTTAAAACATTTTTGGTGAAACCGGCCCTAAGAGATGGAAGGACTACACCTCTGAATTATACGCACATGTAGAGGACAATAGGATGGAGGGAGAAGCAGTAGACTATGAGAGAGAACCACCAATCTTAGGAAAAGAAGTTTCATGGGCGAATGACCATCTGCCAAATAACAAACCTCCAGGTGAAGGTAACATACCAATTGAATTAATAAATATTATAAAAAAAGACAATAACTCCGGTGTTCACTGACTCATGTAACGTGATTTGGGATAGAGTAAAATATATCCCAAGAGCTGAAAGCAGTCTTTATTTGTATCACTGTTAAAGTGATGTCGGAGAATGTAATAATTACAGAACCATCTCTTTAATATCACACGCTAGCAAAATATTCCTAAGAATTCTGCAAAAGAGATTAGAACAACACTTGGAAAGGGAAATTCCACAAGAACAAGCTGGATTCAGGAAAAGCCGAAGTACAAGGGATCATATAACAAACATTCGCTGGATTGTGGAAAAGACGAAAGAACACAATAAGGAGATATACCTATGTTTCATAGACCTAAAAGCCTTTGATAGTGTTAATCACAAGAAGATGTGGCAAGTCTCATGACGGATGGGAATACCTCAACACCTGATAGAGTTTATTAAGGAGCTATACACAGGCCAAGAAGCTAAGGTACAAACGGAACAAGGTACGACTGATTGGTTACCAATACTGAAGGGAGTACGACAATATGCATCCTGTCTCTAGCTTTATTCAGCTTATACAGTGAATTCGTAATAGTAGAAGAGGGACTAGAATTACACGTGGAAATCAGGATTGGAGACAGAAAATTGAATAATGTCAGGTACACTGATGACACGACGCTTTTGGCGGAAAACAAAACTGACATGTGTGAAATAATAAAATTGGTGAAGAAGGAAAGTGAAAAAGCTTAAATTAAACATAAAGAAAACAAAAGTAATATGTACAGGGGAACATGAGAACATGATAGTAGATGGAAAAGAACTTTGTAAGGTGGATAGTTACAATTTTCTAGGGTCACTCATTATCAATGACGGATCAAGTAAGACAGAATTAGAAAGAAGGATAATTGAAATGAAAAGCTCAGGAATATTCATGAACACAAAAATCAGAATGATACAGACGATGGTATTCCGTGTGGTGCTCTTTGAATACGAAAGTTGGACACTGAATAAACGTGACAAAAAACGATTAGACTGCTTTGAGCTTTTGGCATGGAGGAGAATGTTAAGGGTGTCCTGGACTGAAAAGAGAATTAATTTATCGATAATAAATCAGGTAAAACCTTGACACTCCTTAGAGGCAATAGTCATAACATTTAAAATGAAGTTCTTCGGACATATTATGAGAAGGTATGATTCAATGGAAAAGGACTCGATGTTGGGACAGACAGATGGAAAAGGAAAAGAGGAGGACAGAGAACACGATGGATCAAAGAAATAATGGCAACACTGAGAACGAGTTGGACATATATGCAACCCTCAGGGCAGAAAGGTGTGGAGAGATGCAGCCAACCAAGCGATAGGGAACAGAAAGAGACAGAAGAATAAGGGATGGCAAGACCCTGACCTTTCTATGAAAATCCTGGGGATCGTACGCGACCTGAAGGGATAGTCATCATCATCATCATCAGGGCGTGGAGCCCGTCGTAAAGGAGCACCATGATTTTCCTACTCTATAAGAATAAAAGTTTTCAAAGATCATTAAATAAACTTCAGAGTTCACTGAACCTACTTAAAAAAAAGGTCCGATGATTTTGCGAGCATACATAGCACACCACACTCCAATTTTATCATCATGCAGCGGAACGTCATGATGGTTCTCGGTTGACCAGCATCTAGTGTTCTGGGAATCATCATGCCCAGGGAGATGAAACCATGCTTTATCGCTCATAAAATAATGTCGGGTCTAGTTCCCCCACCAACTATCTCTTGCGAATATTCGCAGTAATCTCGCAGATTCTCGTGATTTGCAGGAAGAAGTTCCTGCACATGGCAACTTAAACGTTTCATTCCAGCCTGTTGTGAAAACTTCCTAATAGACTTCTTTGGGCTCGCCGTAATTCTCTGCTGAATGGCCTGAAAAGTTTCCGGAATGCAAACAGAAATAGTACGGTTGCTTTTAACATTCAAAACCGATCTCGTTATTCGCCATTTTGAAATCAAATTCTGGATTGTGCTCTTCGTCGGGACACAATTTCTGGAAACTCACAATGAAAACCTTCACGAGTTTCCATGAACGAACCAGTTCAAATGTACGCCTCAACAATAAACACTCTTTCTTGCGCAGAATACGGCATTATTACATATTAGGCACAAACGAAAGTCGAAACACAAGGCCCGCAACTGTCAGTAAACAAACTGATATTGTCCGAATAATATTTCTGCCTACTTGCCAGCTGGAGGTAGAACAATGTTGCTATTTACTCGGGCGGCAGCTCGTGTGGTCGTTCTTGCATCGGATCACAATAGCAAGAAACAAACCTCAATAAGAGCACACACCAGTAGACGACACAGAATCGCACACACGATGCATAACCAAAGAAGTAATGGTCTCTTAAGCTTACTGTTGCTTCGCACTATGAGATTTCAGTTTTTTCAAGCATCAGCAACTCTGCAGTGACATCATCAAAATTTGAAACCTCTGATTGGATAACTGAACCCCCTCTCCCCTGTCAGCCAGGAGCTATCAAAGATAGATATTCGTAGTATATGTATCACAGGAGACCACACGATTCCTAGTTCAGCCGCTAGAATTCGCTGGTCGTCCAAAATCAAACAGCATAACACGCTACAACGGGGCCGATTTTAAACGGGACACCTGCTAATTGGAGTTAGAAACATGGGACGAATGAAAAACCGTGGCTTGGTCAGTCCCGATTTCAGTTGGCAAGAGCCCATGGCAGGGTTGCCGTGTGGCGCAGATCCCATGATGCCATGGACCCAAGTTGTCAATAAGGAACTGTACAGCAGGTGGTGGCTCCATAATAGTGTAGGCTGTTTTTACATGGAATGGACTGCGTTCTCTGGTCCAACTCAACCGACCATTGATAGAAATGGTAATGTTGAGCCACCTGGAAGCCTGCTACGTGACAGGCGCAACGTCGGCTTCAGCTTGCGACGCGGCGTCACCCGGATATTAAAGAAGGTACTTGGAGACCATCTGAAGCCATTTATGGACTTCATGTTCCCAAACAACAATGGCATTTTTATGTATGACAATGCGCTATGTCCCTGGGACACAACTGTTCGCGATTAGTTTGAAGAACATTCTGGACAATTCGAGCAAATGATTTGGCCACTCAGATCGCCCGACATGAATACCATCCAACATTTATGGGACATAATCGAGAAGTCAATTCGTGCTCAAAATTTTGCACCGGGAACACTTTCGCAATTACGGACGGCTATGGAGGCTTCATGACTCAATATTTCTGCAGGGGACTTCCAACGACTTATTGAGTTCATGCCACGTCGAGTTGCATACTTCGCCGGGCAAAAGAGTGTCCGATATTAGGTGGTGTCCCATGACTTTTGTCACATTAGTGTATAGTGAACACAAATTATCATCCCCAGAAGTGAACTAACTATAAGTGGAGTCGTCCGGATATGGAAACGTCAAAAAAAAAAAATGATCTTTCTATTTACCTAAGAACTTATGTGGACAATAAATCTTCTGAAAAACAAATATGTCGGCGTATTTGCAATTATATTTGTGTGTATGGGTGGAAATGTTTCATTAATACTTTTTACTTTCCAGCCTTACTACATATGTATTAGAGAGAAAGTGTTATAATGCTGCTGCAAAAATTGGCGATTTTCGGCACAAAAACTCGTATTGTAAACAAGGTATCGAAAAAACGAATAAATCTTGTTCTCAAGAGTAGTGAACAAGTGGTTCTTACAAGTAGTAAATTACTTCCTCGAACACGTTGTGTAGTCAGAATTCACATTTTGTAGGTCCTTGATGCAGAAAAATCTATTGGTTGTGCCTGTGGTTAGCGCTTGCGCCTAAACCGTTGAGACGATTTTCTCCGAAATTGATATTCCCCGATCGATTTGAATCAACTCAAGGCCCTGTGAGTTTGAAATGGATATTTTGATATTGGGAGTAATTTACTCGAAGCCTCAAAAACATTTTAAAATTTCTAAGAAAGGTCTCCAAATTTTGTGATTAAACTTTTTCCTTGGATAACGCAAAGGACACTTTAAAAGTAGCTCAGGTCTCATATTCTTTGCAGTCTCTGAAGATCGAAATTTTCGGTGTCTCCCTACAAGTACAATATTAAAAGTAATTTTTCCTTTGTATAATCTGTTCCTCAAAGACACGTCTTTTAATAACATCATGTACAGCTTTTCGAAAATATTGTTAATTTTCGGGTAATATATGAAATATAGGTAATTTTTACCGAGTGAATCACTTGGTGCAGAAAACCCTTCATGTCCATTTTTTACAAATTTTGAGATATGTTGATGACACACACCACACACACACACACACACACACACACACACACACACACACACACACACTATGTATATAGTGTACTAATTATAAATATATACATATATAATTAGTATATACACACACACACGGAAACACAAAAAACAGAGAATGTTTACTTCGACTTTTAGTTCGAGCAACGTTTGTGAACTCAAAATGTAATAATTAGTAAAACGATAAAATATCATTATAAATTGATTTTTTACTACTCCTGTTATTATTATTATTAACTCTATTATTAATATATTCACAAAAAGCCTGGTGCTACCACTGTTATTGTAATTAAGAGTGACTCATAATTTTTTAATGAATATACGACTATTTCTATTAATGAATAATTAATTATGGGCGCGTTCCGGGACCTAAAATTTATAAAGGAAGTACAATATATATATATATATATATATATATATATATATATTTGACTATCGAAAAAAATAATTTAATGGCTTAGTGAAAGTTAGTGTTTGATGCAAGAGGAACAACATTGGGATCAAGAAAATCGTTTTTAAAATGGGTTTAGGGGTGCCACAAACCCCATGAACACATTTTCAGCCGTTTTTCGCTACTTTTTAGCAAATAACGAATAAATATTATCTAATGTTTATTAAATTATCACCGTATTTTGGGCTGAGGTAGTGACCACGTTATTCTACAATTTTATGATAATCAAACTTTACTTATTTGGCTCAAACAGTGGGCCACATTAGTCCGAAAATGTTACGTTAAAACAATATAGACACTTTTCAATTGTCCATAGCTGAATAAATGTTTATCCAAAATACTTTTAGTTTGGAGAAGATTAGAGCTCAATATCACTGCTTTAAGAACTTTGCATAATTTAACTATTTAACTATTTTACTGTAATCGTGTGAAACTGCGCCGCGCTCCAACACTATTAACGACCCATATTTGTGCCGCACTGCGCTGACATTTCTTTATTCACTATTAGGCTGTATTGAACATATTTGTAGAGAAATCAAAGGGGTTTTGATGTTTCTAGATTTGACAGAACACCATATGTAATTCGGAAACCTATGAGCTATTGCTCCCTGTTTGTCTCGGTGAGTGCAACAGTGGCAATTTCATCGCGCCCTCCGGCCTGCCCCGGGTGCCGCCCGGGCCCACGACGCTCAAACCTTGGCGGCTGACATGGGAATTCAGTCACACTGGTCCCGACGACGTTGAGCCCCGTGGACTTCCCATTACATGTTTCAAATATTACAGTATTGATTTGCATTTCCAGTGAAGAGTGTTGAAACGTAAATAAATGATGACTAAAGAAAATATAAATCAGCATATACTTGTTAATAAGTTATCTAATGAGAGAATATCATGTGATAAAAATGATTGAATAAAGATATGCAGACCTTTAATTTGACGAATTTATCTTTACAATAAAAATGTATTGAACATAAAAAAGTGTATTAATGAAAACTACTATAACTTTAGAACTGAAAATAAGTACAAAAATGTTACTACCGCAAATACTAAAATTCTAACGCATGTTTCTTAGTCATCTTTTTCTGCACAACTCTTGCACACTTGTTTGTTCTTTCCCAAATAATGTTTTGACCGTCGTCAATTGTCGTGAATATTATTCCATGACAGTAAACTCGCTACAGTAAACCCATTACTTAGAACTGTAGAAGGAAAAGGTACAAAAAGAATCGAGTTTTTTTAAAAAAGCGTAAATGCAGATTATCGAAGTTTCACGAAGTCGGAGTCGCAGGGACACCAAGTTGGTAGCAGAGGGTTAAGAAGACACAATGTCTAATGCATTCTGAAAAGCCACCTTTTTTTATTTTTTAGATTTCTTCTGCATTTGAAATCTCAGTTCATGATTTATTGAGCAAGCATCAGGCAACTAAAATGTAAGCAGTACCCGGCTCTGCAGATTTATAAAACTAACAATTTTTCAAACCAATTGTCCATCTTAATTGTTGCTTCAATTTATATTAAATATGTTCAACTGTTATGTTACAAAGTTAGTAAGTATGTTTGAAATAGTATTAAATCGTTTACATGAATTTCAATTGTTGAGGGGTAACGTGGGCACTACCTCAGTCCAAAATCCGTTGATAAAAATGACATTAAATAATATTTATTCGTTGTTTTCTAAAAAGTAGCGAAAAAAAGGCCGGAAAATGGGGTATTTATGGGGTTTGTGGCACCATTATATATATAATGCAGATTATCCGGAGTTTTAGTTTTTATATATAATAACTATATATATAGTTATATATATAACAATATCTATCTATCTATCTATCTATCTATCTATCTATCTATCTATCTATCTATCTATCTATCTATCTATCTATATATATATATATATATATATATATATAGCGGAACGACTGAGAAAGACGCGAAATACCGTGACATATTCCATCGGGAAGATGAGATTTGAGTGGCCTTGAGGGGCAAAGTTAGAAAAATCGCAGTATAGTATAAAAATCCCTTATGTCTGCCGCGAACTCTGGGTGTAACATCTGTCCAAAGTTATCATTTAGTGCTGAATGGGGTGGAAAGTAATTCACTTTTTCCTTCTCCTGAGCGGACAGGAGGGTTTTCTCCTCCAAGCGATGCAATTATATTCTCAACTAGTGGTGCTACAACACATCCTTTCTCGCATTATGTCCAACTGCTCCGCTGTATTATACTACTATAAGTCTATATACCTGCAAAAGGGTTTACAACTAGCAATATTTTTCCGCACCGTGACGCGATCTCAGGTCCTCTGAGTTAACTCGCCTTACCTCTACGCTATGCTAAGGCTGTGAGATTCGAACCGGGGCCGACACTTACAAATGTAATTGTTTCAAAAAATTTTGTTTTCAAAATGACCTTTTCTCAAGAGCTGATTTTTAGAACGGACTTAGTTTCATGCAAAAATCACTATCTTCATAAGAGAAATTTTCCGGGCTGGTAGACCGTGGTCCAGTTGGCTTTGAAGGGCCAAACGTTTCGTCCACGATTACGGTGGACATCTTCAGTGGCGGCAGGCTTGCGGGCGCAATATCCGTGGCGGCGGCTGGCTGGCGACTGGGCTGGCAGACCCTACCGCCACCGAAGTTGTCCACCATTGTCGTGGGCGAAACGTTTGGCCTTTCAATACCAACTGGGCCACGGCCTAACAGCCCGGAAAAATTTTCTTATATTGAATCCGACCATGAAAGCCTACGTCACTATCTTCAATTTTGTAGTTTTGAAATGTTAACTTTTTGCAATTTTTGCAGTTTTCCAAAATACGGAGAGTTCACCGAACATTACTGTTGCACCATATTTTTTGCCGTCCTTTGTTATATACGAGGAAAAAATTTTTAAAAAACCTCTGGGGCTTATTTTCAAAAAATAATTTTTACATAAATTTCAGAGACCAATTACGCGAAATCTACTTTTTTTTCAAAAAATTGCAAATGACCTTTTTGAAGAGCTTCTTTTTTAGAACACTTTGTTTAAGGCAAAAATTGCTATCTTCCATATTGTAGTTTTGAAATGATAACTTTTTGTCCTTATCGAAAATGCAGAACGTTCGCCGAAAATGGGACTAGCACCATACTTTTCTCTTGATATATACGAGAAAAAATTAAGAAATCTAGTGGTGCTACAGAATGGCCCAGACTTCCTGTATTAATTTTCTATTTCCTTTGGTCTCAGCTAGCTATTCGAACTTGACACATACTTTTATCAGCTGCCATCTATCGCCGTTCTAACTACATTTTTTTTACATTTTCTTAATTTTTCGGTTTTCTATAAGTAGAACGAAAATATTATTTTAAGAATATTAAAGAACAGTAAAACCTCGTCCTTATGACAATTTTAATTCAACATTTGGAGCCGTTTTTAAGAAAATGGCGTTTAGGCACTACGGTAAATTCGAAATTTGAAGATCTTTTCTCAGAACATTTTTGAGTTTTCGAAAAACTTCATTCAAAACTTCACGACATTTGAAGCACGTTAACTCACAAATAAAATTGTGTTTACAAATTGCTAGAAATGTGAATATTAACGATGTGAGAGATCATTAAAAGAAATACATTGTGTAATTTTTAAATAAGCAAAAATACACCAAAATGAAATTTTCGTCATATGAAAGCGTGCAATTTTTCCGTGCAATCCGTTGGAAAAGTTTGAAGAAAAAAATTGGAGCCATTAATCAGAAAATGGCGGTTGAGCATTTCTGAAAATGCGGAATTTTGATCTAGTTTCCACAGCAAACGATTCAGCTTTCGAGAAACATTATATTTAAAGCACATATACTCATAAATATAATAATGTAAATAAATCGCCGCTAAAGTAAATATTAACGACGCGAGAGACAAATAAAAACTAGTGGTGCTTCCAACGCACATACTTTCTCGCTCTGCTTCCATACGGTCCTTTTTGCTATTCCACTACTTCATAATCCAGAAAAAGGGTATTATACCAGCAAACCATTTCGGTACCAAGGCCCGACAACCGAAACTCAAATTCAACGAACCGGCACTTATACCACTACTCAACACCAACATCGTCTCTGTCGAACAGAACCATGAATGAATAGAACCGACCTATAAAAGGGTGAATGCATGATTAAGAAACAATTGATACGATGGCAAAACGCTTTACAAATACAAGAGAAGTAAAAAATTGTTAAAAGTTAATTATTTGAACAAATATATACAGACATTTCCAGGACATTTATCGCAATTACTTATATTTTAGTCAAAACGTAATTCTATCGCTTTTATCATTAGGAGCCGGTAATTTTCAACTTGCGAAAAACGTGTCCTTCAAACATGACCAAGAAAGACAGCAATAAACCGCATTACGAAGTATTCGTAAGGTTAGTAAGTAATAATCATTTCGGAACCGTTAGGGATTGTAAGTTTATCGCATGCCTTCTGGTTATATTGTATTACAATTTAACGTTAAAATGCTCATAATTTTATTTAAATTGGTTCATACAGATATATACTAGACAACGGTTGATTTGACATGTCATACGCTTCAGAAATCGAATAACAGAGTTGAAAAATTGTCTAAAAAACGCAGTTAGGGAAAACACAGACAAGTCCTGTCTATTTGTCTATATTGAATCTATTCGTGAGTAGAAGTACTTCAAATGATTTTCAATAAAGTATCTACACTCTTCAGTGTTTTTTTCCTGCAACATCATATTCATCAAATTAAAATTCCCCTCGGGGGATCGAACTCGGTACCTTCCTTATTGAAGATCTCAACCCGCAGGTGCATTAACCAACCGCGCTACGAGACCGACTTGCGGAACAACTGCTAATATTTCAGTCAAAACGATCTTGTATCAGTTCTCTTATTAGGAAGCCGGTAATTGTCAACATGCGAAAAACATGTCTTTCAAAATACATGACCAAAAAAGGCAGCGGTGAACAGTTAACTCCACATAATTTATCGGATGATCGGCATTTGGAAAATAACTACTGCGAGAAAGTATGTGCCATTCTATAGCACCACTAGTTTATTTATATATTTACCTTCCCTTCTTACACACGTGCAGAAAATTTAATGAAAAATTTGGAGCGGTTTTTGAGAAATTTTTTTTTGTCAATTTGAATCGCAATTTATGCAAAAACTATTCGTTCTTCCAAAAAATGGTACATGACCTTATTTGAAGTGCTAATTTTGTACAACCGACTTTGTCTGAAGCGAAAATCTGTATCTTCAATTTTCCAGTTTTTAAATAGTTTTTTGCAATTTTCGAAAAATAGGGCCTATAAACGAAAATGATGCCTACGTCATTCCCTTCAACGTTCTTCGCACTATTCAACAACAAAATATAATCAAAAAATTTGGAGCCATTTTTTTAATTTACAAAATCTCAAAATGGGCTTCATGTAAAGTATCCTCAAATACTTAGATATCGGTTTCAAATTCAAGAGGCCTTGAGACGAGTCAAAACCATCGGGGAATATCAATTTTGAAGAAAATCGACCGAACGGTTTAGGCGCTAGCGTTGACCACAGACGGACAGACGGACGGGATGCCGTCAATCGATTTTTAAGTATGAAGAAGCAACAAATCATGGATTTTGACTACACCACGAGATAGATGATTTTTTTTTCTAAATTTAGCAACAGGTTTTATCCACTTTTTTGTCACCAGACCCCTGCTATAAGAGATTTTCTGGCGAAAATTCCCCGTTTTCCGCCGCACGATTACATAACTTTCTCTTCTTACGAAGTATTCGTAAGTCGAGAAAGTAACAAGTACTTTATCTAATTCTTAAAAAACAAATGAATAGAGCAATATGCCGTTATTGTCATCTCATAGAGTACATTCAGGACTATCCTTTAAAAAGGTTTAAGAAAACATTTGGAGCGGTTTTTGAGAAAATCTTGTGTTTGTTGTTTTTTAAAATTGCACATATTTCAGGCAATATCCCGCGAATACTATTAAAATTTTCAAAAAAACGTACATCACCTAATGAAAGAACTCACTGTGGACAACAAATTTTATTTGAACGAAAAATCTCTATCTTCAATTTTGTAGTTGTAGGAAGACGCCGAAAAAAATTCAAACTTTCAGAATTTTCGAAATTTTAGAGTAAACCGTGAAAATGTTCCAAGAAATTTGAAGAAAAAATTTGGAGCCGTTTAGAAGCAAATTTTGAAAATGTCCGGGTGGTTTAAGTACCCCAAATTTTGAAGGAGGTTTTTCAAAATCTCAGAGCCTTGAGTGAAGCCAGAGCGACTGGGATATCCATTTTGGAAAATATCCAACATATGGTTTAGGCGGTAGTCATGTTCACAGACGGACAGACAGTCAGACGGACGGATGTTTTTAAAAAAGAACAACACTTTTTCGGTATCAGGGGGCCCCAAAACGTGTATTTCCGTTGAAGTCTCAAAATCGATTTTCTGCAGCATTGCATAACTTTCCATATACTACGTTTATTACTGCGTATATGCGTATAAAAGAAAAAATTGGAGCGGTTTTTGAGGAAAAAATTAAAAAATTGAAAATTGTCGTGCGAAGACGCCAAAAAATTCATTTTGCAATTTTGGAAAAATCTGGAATATCAACGGACACGACACATGCGTCATTCTCATAAGCGTCTTAAACGCTATTCGAGCACAAAGTATAATTAAAAAAAATTGGTGCCATTTTTGAGATTGTTTTTGAGGTTTCATGGAAAGTACCCTCAAATATCAAATATCCTTTTGAAATCCCAGAGCCTCCAGTTCGTTCAGATCAAGCAGAGAAGATCAATTTTGGAGAAAATCGGCCAACGGTATAAGCGCTAGCGTTGACAACAGACGGGCGGAGAGACAAACGGACGTTTGGCCGTCAATCGATTTTTCGGTATCAAGGACCCACAAAACATGGATTCTGGCTACACCACATGCTAGAGGAAGTAATTTACTATGTAAGGGAGCAGGATTCATTCACTTTTTCGATACCAGGGACCGACAATAAGAGTTTTTCTGTCGAAAATTCACCGTTTTCCGGCGTACTCTGACATTCGTAAGGGCGAGAAAATAAAACTGGCTTTAAGGTGATTTCTTCGTGAATGAAATCTGTTTTTTATAAGTAGATATTGAAATAATATAAATGAAATTTTTTGAGTTTTCGAAAATTGCAAACGCCAATGTTGTACTGTTTTAAAGCGGTGAGAAGGTTCAGTTTAGCTGGGAGGCTGGTGGGAGTTATGCAGAGATTACTCTAAGACGGGATCACCTTGACAACAATTGCTTGGCTGTTGCTGGCAACAAAACTGCGGGTTACGTCCACGCGTTCAATTCGTAAATGGTCGATTCGTAAATGACCGCCAAAACAAAGTCAGCTGATATCACTGCAGTACCTCTGACCGGGTAGTCCTAGGGTTCGAATCCCGACTGTGGCAGGGTTTTCGATACCATCTAGATCTAAGACGAATTTAGCCGCTGTGTGGAGGAGATATCTAGTGGCCAGCTGCTCTGATCGGTGGTTTTCCGAGTTTTTTCCGATCAACACCAGGCGAATGCCAGAGCAGTACCCTAACGACTCACGGACCCTAACCGGTCGCGGACCGTGCGCTACCTTTCCTTCCTCTTCCTTGTCCTAACCGCACCCCTAACTTACATTTACGCTTACACAACCACACATGCCAGGAGACTAGTCAGGAGCTTAGAGCTTTTTCGCGTGAGAAGGTGCCCCGCTGGTGGGAGACATCTGGCTGGATAACCCTGCTAGCAGACGTGTAGATCAGTGCCGGATCTCACTACCCAGGTGGGAAAGATGACTGCCACCTCCCGAGCAAAAAAATCTACACTGCACTCCATCGCTCAATCAATTTGTCGCTGTGTTCGTTTGGATCACTTGTAAATGGCACTTGTTTGGCAGTTGGCTCACTTGTAAATGGCTTTGACGCTACCCCTTGCAATGCCATCAGCCGACATGACGTTCATTTGTGACCTTTCAAACTGGTGCCTTCTTAGATAAATTTCTTTCTTCGTGAATGGCGTGCTAAGAAGTTAATTTTGTATCCCACTTTTTCAGGTTTGATGTACCAAGTTTTTGCTTTTTGAGGTACCACTTTTCCAGGTTTGTGTATGTGTAATATTACGTAGCCATTTCTAATGCGAGAAAGTATGTGCCATTGCAACACTACTAGCTACTTTCACTACTCCTAATACGTACTTACGTACTAAAGAGAAAGAATTGTAATTCTAGAGCGGAAAGAGGCGATTTTTAGTCAGAAAAACTCTTTTTTCGGGGCTCTGATATCAAAAAAGTGCATAATCTTGTTCCTATCTGCAGTAAGTTACTTCCTCTAACACCATGTGTAGTCAGGATCCACGTTTTGTGAGTCCCTGATATCGAAACATTGTTTTGCAAGACATGTATCCGTCATTCCGTTTGTATTTGGGCAACGTTAGCGCCTTCACCCTTCAAACGATTTTCTTCAAATTTGATATTCCCCAAATCTTGCCGAACTCGAGGCCCGGACTTCGCCCTTTTAAATGAAACCTTAACAACTTTTCATTTGTTTCTCAAAACATGACTCCATATTTGTGGATTAAATATTTTCCTCGGATAGAGGAAAAGACGCTTAAAAAATGGCGTTGGTCCCATTTTCGTTGAAACTTCAGAAGTGACTAAAATTGCAAAAGTTCAATTTTTTTCGGCGTCTTCCTACAACTACTATAGTGAAGAAAGACATTTTTCTGTCATATTTTTTTAAAGACATCATTAAATAAGTTCATGTACAATTAAAAAAAATATGAATACTTTTCGAGTAATATTGTCCAAAATATAGACAATTTTTACCACTATTTTTGAAAATGACTGGAAATTTTTTTCTTATATGTTTTTAATAGAGAATAGTGCGCGTATAAAAATGGCACGTCTCACTTTCGGTGGACTCTCTGCATTTTTGAAAATTGAAAAACATTAACTTTTCAAATGCACAATTTAATTAATAAAAATATTTTCCTTACATTTGTGCCAAAAAATAGATCTTTAAATAGGGTAATGTACAAAGTTTTGAAAATACTAGTAATTTTCGCTTTTTTTAAATTAAAAGCAATTTATTAAAATAAATTTTCATAATTTGCTCGAAACGTTTATTTAAACATTTTTGCTGATAGAGCAAAGGAGGCTTAAAACGTCATAAGTTTCATCTTCGTTGAATTCCCCGAATTTTTGAAAACTGCAAATGTTGCAAATAATGCGTGAAAGTACGTGGTGGTATACATTCACTACTTCTTTTCTTCGTAAATTTCCTGCCTCTTTTATTTAAAACTGGCAGAGAAGGTGTTGCGGTACATTCTATATCGTTTGTTACAATTTACGTCATATATCTAGGATATCATTGACAAGTATCTTCTCATCTCAAAAAAATGCTTTAGGAAGAACACTACGGAATCACAATTGTCAATACTGCATTGTGATTAATAACTGCTGAAGAAAAAAACAATAATGCATGTTCGGAGAATGAAAATTGCTGATGTTGCCATCCTCATGGAGCCTCGGGGGCAGTCATCACCCTCTTCTCTATTGATCGCCGGCAGCGTCGGGCCCTTTCACTTTCCCCACCGCGCGCCACGCTCCCCGCTCCCCCCTCCCGTACCACGCTCCCCTTCCCCCTTCCGCCGTTCCCTTCTGGCCACGGCTCCGTCGCTTGGAAGCCGCGTCGGTGCGGGAGATCGAATGCGCACGGGGCACATCGAAATAAAGAAGTGGGACCGTGGCCACCCCGGATTCATTCCCCATGAATTCTGGACATTCTGCTATTGTTTGTATGTAAAAATAGTAGGTTGACGAGTATTCCGTTCGCGGCAAAACACTTGCATGGCAGCTCGATTGTGACGTAACCGAAGTTATTGACCAGCGAGCCTACAGATTGCGGCACCCGTGCAGCTCGCGCTGCCATGTTGCATTCCGCTCCCAGCGCCAGGGACGGCGGGGAAGTGAGTGGCGAGAGGCGGCGGCGGCGGCGGCGGTGGGGCTAGTGCTGGGCAAGCGACTGGCGCAGGTCAGGCGCGCCGCCGCTGCGTGCGCTGTGCGCTGCTGCACTACCCTACTCAGCCTGCTCAGCCCGCTCAGCCCGCCCTGCTCTGCTCTGCTCTGCTCTGCTTGGCGTTGCGAGCGCGTCTCGTATCGCGCTCCAGTATTGACTTGCGAATGGTTCTGTGCGTCCCTCAAAAGTGTGTGAACCTTGTTTTTGATTGTGTGATGTGCTAATACTAAGTAAATAGTGATCAGAAACCACGTGAAAGTATAAAGAAAATAATATGCTTGTGTGACACCTTTGCCAATCGTTTCTGGAAACTTTCTCTTCCATAGCGCTGGTCCCCGATTGAGAAGCTTTCGTGCGTGAATAAATAATAATAGAAATAATTTAAATACTACTTTTAACAGCAACTAGATGGAAACAACAACAACAATCATGTTATAGTATTGCTGCTCATAATTTTTTATCCCTTCAAAGGGGTTTGCAACTAAATATTAGTACATTTTTTCACACGGTTCGTTTTGATCATGTTTTGATGGTTTGAAAGATCTCAATCAAGACAAAGGAACACCTTAATGGCTTTGTGACCAAGTATCGACCGCTGCAGGGCCGCAAGTCAGCTGCCTGTCTTCTGACGGGGTATGTTTTGCTTTAATTTATATTATTATTATTATTATTATTATTATTATTATTATTATTATTATTATAAACATTTTTATTTTGTTACCATTACATATATAAACATGTGTATCACGATTGTGGTATAGCGTTTCTGGGAAATATATTTTGTGCCCAGAAAAAATAGTGTACTATTTTCTCTTAAATCTCCGTTGGTCTGTTGCTAGGATTCATATTGCCGCCCTTGCGCCAAAGTACATAGAAGAAGCGATTGACACTAACAAACAATATCTTACATTATTCCCAAAGCATTACACATTTGGGATCCCACTCCGCACCTCAGGTGTGACACACCTGCCAGGCTGTGAATGCTTCCGCGCACCTGGTTTCTCAGAAATACAGGGCTTCCACCAACGTTTTGTTTCGATTCCCCAAATATATTATTCCCTCGAGTTTATTACTTAAAAGTATCGTATGTTCTCACGTTTTTTGGGGCGTATCCTGAACAGGTGGTTTATAGACATACTAACACATGTACGGTTGTTGACATATTTGTACCTACCTGTGTCATTGTCATTTCATTGACATCGAGCTTTGCGCTTCAAAGCGAAGAGAGATAAATGCACTGATTTCAGTCACCATCACAGTTTAAAAAATGCCCGGGCTTTGTTATAAAGATACGTGAGACAGTTTTCATATTCGTAACTGTATCTTTGTGCTAACTTTCACCTTTCCAATTTCTCAATGAATAGCTATAAACTTGATTGCCATTTGAAATATTTATGTCGTGTATATAATGCTTTTTGTAGACTACTTTAAATTCGAATATTGAAAATATATCTTTATTGTTATTACTGAAATAAACAGTTAATCGTATTTCGCTTTACAACTGCGGAACGAGCGAATTGTAATGTAGAACAAAAAACATGTACACTGACACTGTATTCATTTTACTGTCCATCATATTGTTCCATTTTAACTTTGTTTTCGAATTTCATTTCATACATATAAGAAGAAATGTCATTTTAGGTGATGATTTGCTGTATGCATGAGTTTCACATTGCAAAAGAGAACATGCCAAACTGTGCTCTTGGTTCACACATTCGAAAACATTTTACCAAAATCACATACCTCATTTATGTCGAACAACTTTAATGTTTTTGTTTGGATTGAAATTTATTTTTTTCTTTTTCATTTAAAGTAATTTGGTATCGATTATCAGTCATTTTAGTATAGAAGATTTTAATTCTTGTTTAACTGTCTGTGAGATTATTCAGTGAATTATGTCTTTGTGACATATTTTTGACAGGTAAATAAAAGATGAAATACGGTTTGGAAACAAATGTGAAAATAAAATATTGATGTACACCATGTGTTTCTGACACTCTTCTCAAAACTGTATGCAGAATTCATGATATTTATATTTTAAATTATTTGAAATACGAATATCCATTCTCGAAACGTTGAACAAACTTAAGAATGTGCTATTTGTATTGACATTTTGTCACTATAACTCGAGAAAGCCGCTTAAGTGTTTAAAGAAGTATACAATTTTGACCCACTATTTGAATGCCCACTTACGTTTGCGGAGGAAAATAAATAGCGCATCAAAAAATGTTACCCTCAAAGAGCGCGTGTGGTGTGGGAAAATTCTGCAATTGGGAACAATTTTTGTCCAAACAGTTGTGCTCCAGGTCACATCTCCTGGTGAAAGCTTCCTCGCATTTCTTAATTCAGAATCGATCAATGTCGGCTTCTGCAGCAGTAATTCTATCGATCAGGATTGCGTGCGTCTAGATTCTGTTCCTTCTACCCTGCATGTTCCGCGTGGTGAGTCACCCGTGTTTCCTCTTCCACCCACCCTCACAGCGGCGGTGGTTCCTCCCTTCCTGACGCCCACCGCTGGTCTCACGTGGGCACAAGAATCACGCGAGAATGTGCGAATTCAGTCACCACGGACTGCAGTAGTTCTGTTTTTGTTTTTTTTCTTTCTTTCTTTCTTTCTTTCTCTCTCTCTCTCTCTCTCTCTCTCTCTCTCTCTCTCTCTCACACACACACACACACACACACACACACACACACACACACACACTCACCACCGTGCAATCAAATACATACATGCACACTGGCACTAAGCGGATAAACATACTGGTATGCCAAAGCTTGTGGAAAAATAAATACAATAATAAAAACAATGCGAATGGGAATAATTCAATAAAATTCAATAAACAATTCAAAATTACAAGTTTAAAATATGATTCGGGTGCATGTACAATGAAATTTCAAATGTATCGTATTCGTATGGGTCGAGATATGAAAACGATGGCAGCTTATATTAACTTCGGTTGTTAAGTTAGTATTTTAAAGTAGAAATTATATACATACATACACATGTATATACATACATACATGCATACTAGAACACCCCGGAAGACGTTGTTCTGCCTTCATCTCCCTCTTTCCCCTCCATCTCACTGTCTCTCCCTCCCTCACCATGTCGCTATCTGTCCAACCCTGTGTGTGTGTTTGTGTCTTTCTGTCTCTGCTTCTCTCATTCACATTTAATTGCAGATTCTGCTCGTCTCTGAGCAGGTGAGGTAATATCGGGAAGCGCCGGACCAGCAAATATGTAATAGAATGTTCATGAAGGACGTCATCCTGTAGATTACGGCGTGAGAAACGTTTCTTTGAGCCTCAAAATTTCAGTTTTTAATGCCCTAGAACGCTTCGTTTAGGAGTTATTTAACGATATAGATTCAATATGCTACCGAGTGTTGCAGGTTGCATGTGACATGAATATTTAGTTTTGTTCTACAGCGCCATGTAGTGGAGTTACAATAGAATGAACAGCACATAACCTGGGTGAAAAAATACGTAGAAGTGCCACATGGAAATCGGTCATACGGCATCGGATCAGAGTTCACCTCTGTTATATATACCAACATATATTATTCAGTGATTTGAATAATATTGCAGGTTTAAAATATGATTCGGGTGCATGTACAGTGAAACTTCAAATGTATCGTAATCATATGGGAGGAAAATAACATTAGAAGTCATCCTTAGAAGTCCTGCAGCAGATTTGTTTTTAATGCCGTCGGTCCATCAATCATGTTCTTCAAATAATTTCAAGTACCCTATTTTGAAAATATTCTTAAGCCTTAAGAGTTTGTCAGTTGATTGAAACATTCAAAAGTAGTCAAACAAACATGTGGGATGAGAAAAAATCATGATGTCCAGCCTCTTCCACCACTGATCCCAATATTGAGTAAGCCCATGTCCTGATTCTGAATAACCGAGGTGTGACTATTGACGAAGTGGCAAACCATTTGCACATTAGGTCGGTTTTGCATATGAGAACGCAGAGATGGATTGTTCAAGGACATTATTTTGTTGCAAGACAACGCGCATCCACATACCGCCATCAGAGCTCTCCAAAATCTGTGTTTCGAGGTGTCAGAGCATCCCGGATATAGTTCTGATATTGTCACGTCTAATTACCATTTGTTGGGTCTACTTATAGATGCTTTGAGAGGCCGAAGATTTGCCATCGACTTACACGTGGGGAAGCAGTGCACACATGGCTTGCTGCTCAATCGAACATCCTTTTTTGTGAGTGTATCGGAGTGATGCACCAAACACATTGAAAAGCATGCTGCATGTGTTGAAAAATTGTCTCATTATAAATATTATAATGTAATTAATTATAAACATTGAGTGTAGATACTTATTGACATACCCTTGTATTTTTCGCGTAATTTTTACTTCGCGCACCACTACGAACGTAGTGAATGGAAAAAAATTGTAATCATGCGTTGGAAATCGGCGATTTTTCCCCAGAAACAATTGTCGGGCTCTGGTAACGAGAAAGTTGATACACCGTATTCCTATATCTAGTCAATGACTTCCTCTAATACCTTGTGCAGTTAGACAATATTTTGTGAGTCCTTGATACCGAAAAATCGATTGATGACTAAACGTGTCTCTGTGTGCCTCTGACTGACTCTGTTGGTCCGTCCGTCTCTGGCCTAAAACGCTACCGCCTAAACCGTTCAGACGATTTAGTCTTAAAATTGATTATCTCCTATCGACCAGAACAGAACTCGAAGCCCTGCGAGTTTGGAAAGGATATTTTGATTTTTGGAGGTATTTTATATGAAGCCTCACAACAATTTCAACGTCTCAAAAATGTCTTAATTTTTTGATTAAACTTCATCCTTGGACAGCATAAATGGCGCTTAAAAATGTTGGTCTCATTTACTTGAAATCTCTGGATTTTCGAAAATTGCAAAAGTTTTCGGCGTCTTTCTACTAGTAGTAATTGAAGATAGGTTTTTCCTTAATGGACTCTTCCAAGACACATCTTGAAATATGGTCATGTACAATTTTTCGAAAAGATGAGTCGTTTTCTCGTAATTGTGCGTGGAATATAGGCAATATTTAAACAATTATTTTCTCAAAAATGACTCCAAATTTTTTCTTTAAATTTTTTCCCGTTTGTATAAATCAACGGTAAAATAATTGGTGCTTGTCTCATTTTCGGCAAACTCTCTATCATTTCGAAAAATGGTAAAAACTTAAATTGCAAAGTACAATATTGACGATACAGATTTTCTTTTTAAAAGCTGTCTACAAAACAAGGATTAGTTTTTCGTGTTTTTTCTTCGTGAATTTAATGCAAATTCTTTTAAAAAGTTCTCTAAAACAGTTCCAAGTTTTACAAGGATAGAGTAAAGGACGCCCAAATATGGCTAGTCTCATTTTCGTTGAATTTTATTTATTTTCAGAAAATTGCAAAACTTGAAATAACTTGAGAATATGTGCTGTTGCACTACTACTAGTTTTTTTTTCTGTAAGGATAAAGGTAGCACATATTGTGTATGACATGAAAGAATGAAATG
Organism: Acheta domesticus; assembly: GCA_031308135.1. Lineage (NCBI taxonomy): Eukaryota > Metazoa > Arthropoda > Insecta > Orthoptera > Gryllidae > Acheta > Acheta domesticus. Next base: position 178,705,205 of record JAHLJT010008446.1, on the reverse strand, counting down.
AAATAATATTAAGGCCGGGTACATCAAAAGTATGAAATAATGACAAAGTATTATAAATAAGCTGTGGATTTAGTCACGAAAATCTGTAAAATTGGCAGGCAAAATAGGCACTTAAAATGTAAAATAGGCGCTGAAAAATGTAAAATAGGCATTTAAAAGGCGTTATTACTTTCCCGTATACGTCCGTATAAACGGAGTAGTATACGTAATATAGGAAAAGTATGTAATGCTGCGGAAAATCGACTTCCAGATTTTAAAGGAAATACACGTTTTGGGGTCCCCTGATACCGAAAAAGTGGTTCTTTTTTAAACGGCCGGCCGTCCGTCAGTCCGTCTGCCAGTCTGTGAACAACCGTAGCGCCTAAACCATATGTACGATTTCTTCCAAAGTGATTATTCCCGGTCGATCTGGTTTCACTCGAGGCGCCGCGATTTTGAAAAACATTCTTCAAAATTGGGGTACTTTACATGGAGCCCACCGGACATTTTCAAAATTTTCTCAAAAATGGCTCCAAATTTTTTCTTTAAATTTCTTGCAAGGATAGTGTAAAGTGCACTTATTTAGGTGGCATAGGTCCGATTTTAACCGTAAACTCTGAATTTAACTTTGTTCTTCAAAGTCAGTTCTTTCATTTTAGTAGTTTTCTGGCTATATTGAGCGAAATATTTGCAATTTTTTTTAAAATTACAAATTTTTTCGAAAAATTACAAAAATTTAATTCTTTTGACTTGTCTCTTACGTCGTTAATATTTACATTAGCAGCGATTTGTTCAAACTATTATATTTACGAGTAAATGTCCTTTAAATAATGTCAAGTAAAGTTTCTCGAGAACTCAACTCTTTTCTGTGAAAACTAGCTCAAAATTCCGCATTTTCAGAAACGCTCAAACGTCATTTTCTCACAAATGTCTCCACATTTTTTTTCAAACTTTTCGAACGGAAGTGCTAATTGCACTCTTTAATATGACGTAAAGTTCAAATTGGGGTATTGTTTTGTTTTTTCAAAAATTACAGAAATGTAATTTTTGTGAAAAATATCTCACATCTTAAACATGCACATTACCAGCAATTTGTAAACACTATTTGTATTTGTGAGTTGAAGTGCATGAAATGACTTCAAATGAAGTTTTTCGAAAACTGAAAAATTTTCTGTGATGTCATGAAGCCCCCGCAATTTTGATAGGGCTTAAACGCCATTTTCTTAAATAGGGCTCCAAATGTTTTAATGAAAATTGCCATTTAGGACAACGTTTTAGTGTTCTTTAATATTCTAAATTTAATATTTCCGTTCTATCATTAGGAAACCGAAAAATTAATAAAATGTCAAAAAAATGTACTTTGAGTGGGCGGCGATAGATGGCAGCTGGCACAATGCATGTGGCAATTGCGAATAGCTAGCCGAAAGCAAAGGAAATAGAAAACTAATACAGGAAAGTCTGTGCCATTCTGTAACAGCACTAGTATATTTTTCGTATCCTTATTTACGTTCTTGAGTAGAAAGTTTCTGAGGTAATCATAATTTAGTAACCTTCATGGAATGATTACTTTCATCATTGTTCTAACGAATACTACATAGAAATTCATTCTTTCATTGTTCGACAATTCGAAGAAGATGGCTGAATCGCAGTAGCTACCTTTTTGCTTTTTATTAATTTAACAAATGCTGCACAATGTGATCTTCTTTCTCACATTTAATTTAAACATAAGTGAAAATATTGTACGATTCGATCGATTGATCGCCATGCATACCACAAATGTAACTAGTGGTGATACAACAGCACATACTTTCTCGCATTATATCAGAAAAATTTCAAAATTTGCAATTTTCAAACATTCAGAGTTCAACAAAAATGAAACCTGCGCCATTGTTTAAAGTATCCTTTCCATTAAATATCTATGAAAATCAATTCAAGCAAATATTTGTAATAATTTTTATAATTATTTTTATAATTTGCACGAAGCAGAAATTCTGCAATAACCGCGGGAAAAAATATTAATTAAAAAATATACATGTATACATGTTTTTTCCAAAATCTGCTTTTTTAGAACATATTTCATATATTTCATTTGAGACCGGAAGCTGTATTTAATACTGTACTTTTGCAATGTTACCTTTTTACAATTTTTGAAAATACAATGTTTGCGAAAAATGGAACCTCACCAATTTTTATATCGTCCTTTGATACATACGATGAGAACATTTTAGAAAACATTTGGAGCCGGTTTTGAATAAAAAATTGTTTAAAAATTCCAAGTAAAAATTATCACATGACTACCACCAGCGATTTTGCGCGTGTTTCGTAGTATGAAATACCCGCACTGTGGTGGCAGTAAAACGGAACGGAGATTCATCGATAGTTGTTCGATTTCTCTGTAATCTGCATGATAAAAACGAAAAACTTACATTAAAAAATTCTGATAAAGGATAATTGAATTTTGAACATTAAATGCAAGAATAGGCAATGTTGAGGCATTTAAAAACAAAATAGGCATTCATTAGTGAAATAGGCGTTTATAGGCACTATAATATTCGCATATAGTGCTCCTAATGCCTCAATATGAACAAGTAACCTTAAATTTTGCGTTTGCGATTGAAGGAAAAAAGTAGGCAAATAGGCAAATATCCGCAGCTTAATTATAAAGTATCCTTAAACTAGTTTGTCGAAACAATGTATTGAAGCGTGGAAGGGAGATTTGACCTACTAAGTTGAAGGACGTCTGACCCACTACGTAACCACACTATTAGAAACACAATTATGATGATATTTTGCGTAGATATGCCAGTAGACTTCATAATAGTGTTCCTTTTGAATAGATGCCACTTTTCTGGAAACCAAAAGGCAAAGGAAGAACTAAAGAACTACGAAAACTTACCGGGTGCACTGTGACCGAAAGATTAACATCGATACTAACATTGATTTCTTTCTTTCACATATTCAACGTGTGAAAGCACAAATAGTAGTTTTGATGTCTTCTGTAAACGAAATATTGTTTTTCAATGATTAGTTTTGAACAAATATTGCATTGTCCTTTTCATTTTAATTTATTTTTTCTTAAATATGTACAATTAATCCTCTTTTAAATATTTATTCTTGCTCATCTTAAATATATATTTTTAACGAACAATTAATCTTCAATAAACAATGAACGTGACAATGTACATTATACCATTATATAACTAATTATGGGTCTTGATGTGTTTTTTGTTGTTAATTATTCTAAGTTTGATTCTCTTTAATGAACTATCTTTGCCAGTGATTTTTACTCATTCATTAACTAAATTATCATTTCCTGTGTTCATTATAAGGTGGGTCAAACCTCCCTCACATCAGACGGTTTGACTCACATCTGCGTGTTATATATATTACAAAGTAACGCAGATTATACTAGCTGGAAAGGGTAAATATACACAGTAAACCCTCGATAGCACGAATTCCAAGAGGCTGAAATAATTGATATTCGTGTTACAAAAATTCGTGTTATCTGATTTTCATATATATCCTGATTACTACGTTTCTTTAGCGGGTCCCACATTTCTTTCGTTTTACGACGAATTTCGTGTTAAGCGAGTTCGTGAAACGAGGGTTTACAGTGCTATTATATTTATAATATATAAAAAATAGAGTACATATTATTTTAGTTAAAAAGAAATGGAGAAAAAACTTTAATTGAAAACCTTGTCAAGTGTTGGAAGTTGGGTTCCACTGTAAAAAATGTTTCACTCTTAAAACAATAATTTACAAAATGCAGAGTTCTTGCACGGGTCCGTCCGTCCATTTTACTTTGTATGATGATATTGAACCACAAGGGAAACAAAAACTCTACATCGTGAATTACATTTCACAGTTGCTCGAATCATGAAAGATTAAAACATATTACTTATTGATGTTGATGTCAATTGGTATCAAAAGAACACGCCTTCAGATATAGATTTGAACATCTGCTCAATCCACCTTCTTTGTCATAAGTAAGCTGTGGATTTGTAGACACGAATAACTGTAGAAATAGGCATTTAAAAATGCACCATAAATTTTTCTTAGCTGAATCGCAGTAGCTATATTTTTTGCGATTTATTAAACGCAAGCTGATTCTCTAATGCTGCCTATTAAAGCTAATGATCTTTTCCCTTACATTTAATTTAAACACAATTGAAAACATCGTATTATTGTTTCAATCTCCATGAATAACACAAATGTTGTAACCAGTGGTGTTACAAAAGCACATTCTTTCTTGCATTTTACGTAAAAAAGTATTTCCAAATTTGCAATTTTCAAAAATTCAGTGAGTTCAGCAAAAATGAGATTTCCGTCGTTCCTTCAAGCGTCCCTTATTCTATCTGAAGGAAAAATTTGTAGCTATTTTTGACATTTTTTTTATAATTTGCATTCATTTCAAGCAGACATTTCGCAAACGCCACTCGTTTCAAAAAATGTACATGCTCTTTTTTAAAGATCTGACTTTTTAGAACAGATTTCATTTGCGACAAAAGTTTCTGTATTCAATATTGTGCTTTTGCAATGTTAACTTTGTGCAATTTTCGAAAATACAGTGTTCGCGAAAAATGCGACCAGCACCACATTTTATACCATCCTTTGATATATAATAAAAAAAATTTTATGAAATAAATTGGAGCAGTTTTTTTGAGAAAAATTGTTTAAAATGCGAAGTAAAAAATACCTCAACTACAACCAAGGATGTTGCACGTGTTTCATAATATGAAATACGCGCACTGAAGTGGCAGTAAAACGGAACATAGATTTATCGATTGTTGTTCCATTTCTCTGTACTCCGCAGAATAAAAACGAAAAAACTTACATTTAAAACAATGTTTGATTAGGATGATTGCATTTTGATCAATAAATACGAGAAAAGACGATATTTAGACATTTAAACAAATATTAGACATTTATTAGTGAATAAGCATTTATAGGCACTATAAAATTTGCCTATAATTCTTCTAATGCCTCAAAATTAATAAGTAACGTAAAACATTGCGTTTTCTATTCAAGGAAAAAAAATGGCATAAAAGCAAAAATTCGCGATTTAGTCATAAGTATAGTTGTAACCTCTTCGGATTTGTCCCGGAGACTTCGGGTTTTAAGTATTATCTCTGGGCTCCGGGTTTGCTCTTATTATCTCCGGATTATTTCACTATTTCTGAGATAACGTAATTTAAAAGAAAACGTCGAGAATGTTACTTATAATTTGTGCACCGTTTTATGTATGTAATGTCGCGAACAATCAAACTCTTGAAGAAAAGGCAATTCTGAGTTAAGATGCTTATGACATTATGGTATTCTTAAAAGACAAACTAAAATCCCAACTAAAAGATACGTTTTTGGCAGTGAAGTCAAATCAGCTCTGATTAGTCTGGACAGGTATAGCTAACAAAAATTTGAACAAGAAACTACAAAGTTCTACAGTAGAGTTATCGATTATCTCGAAAAGTAGTATTATTATGATGAAAAGCCCAAATAGTCGAAGTGTGACTTGTCAAAATAGTCAAAGTCATTGTATGTCAAAATTGTCAAAATTGTCGAAGTGTGAGTTGTCAAAATAGTCAGACTGTGAGTTGAGAAAATGAACTTTTGAGCTCATGGAGCAACCAAAATTTTGGAATGCTTTCAATAATGTTTCCATTTCCTTTTCATTTTAGTCCTTTTGTTTTCCTAAAAGGTTTTTTATGACTACAGTAAAGGCAACCCGCACTTCTTTTTGAGTTGATGTCATTGAACTGTTGAAGTCTTTGTCGGATATGTGTTTTCTAATATCCAGCCGAACAAAACCTCCCTCTCTCACTTTTGCCCCCGATAAACCTGGAAACTTGGGTCCCAAGAACTTGAAGCGTTCGCTATCGTTGAAAAGTGCCTTAAAATTGCTTGATTATTCCTAATTTTATATGTAGAGGTCCTCAGGAAGCATTAGTATCCCTGGGAAGGGATATTATTATCCCTTCTATATTACTATCCCTTCCCAGGGATACCAATGCTTCCCTGAGGACATTCTTTTCACCAAGAACTGGACTTCTCGGTAGCCAATATTTTTTTGCTTCCAATGATTTGTTTGCTCCACTGTTCCATAAAAATAGAAAACAAGGGTATTTCTTAGAGATATTGCTCTAATTTTGAACCACGCAGACAATTGGTGGATGAAGACTGAAATGAAATAAAAGGTTGTGGAGGAATCAGAGAACAAGTTACATGCATGAACATGTGTGGGTGGCCCAAACAAGCACACTCAACAATGCAGTGATCCCCATCAGGACCAATAAATGTTTTTGAGAGCACTGGCAGTTAATATAAATTTGTTTTCCATGTTCAGTCTTTTTCAGTGTGATGAATTTGAAATTTAGCGATATCCAACTACCTGTTTGACCAAGTTACATTTTTTCCTCAAAAATTGCTCCAATTTTTTCGATACATTTTGTCCTCGGATGTATCAAAGAACGGTCTAAAAATGGTGCTAATATCATTTTCGGCGAAGTCTCTGAATTGTCGATAATTGCAAAAAGCTAACATTTTTGAAAACAAAACAGTAGTTTCGATTAATTTGTGGTTAAAATAATATAAATGATGAAAAACGCATTCTTTTAAAACAGCTCCATTTTTTCTTTAATTTGTCTGCTAATGGAATAGGGCAGTTAAGGGAATGGCACAGATCTGATTTTCGTTCAACTCACTGAAGTTTTCGATAACTGCAAATAATAATAATAATAATAATAATAATAATAATGCGAGACATAATAATAATAACAAAACAATGCGAGTGTGTGCTATTGGAGCGCCACTATTTTCAATTATGGGTAATGCTTAGTGTGATCTGGAGAACAATGCGTATGGAATTAGTTAAAGCAGAACTTTTCACAAAATGAACGACGATGTGACATGTGCTGAGTTTAATGCTTTCATTAATGATCAAAATCAGAACTTTCTGAGAAAAGGAAATTCTAATGAAAAGTATACAATACTGCGAATACATTTATTTGAATTTATTCGAAAAAAATTAAATAATTTTGTTGGTTTTTATTTATTTTCTTATCTTCTAATTTGAGACAAATTATTTGTATAGAATAAAGCGAAAACATATTTTTGGATTTTATTAAAATGCAATATTTTAAAATAATTATTTAGTTATACCATTATACAATTTTTAAAATATTGACATGGCGAGTCTCTCTCCGCATTTTTCTTTGTACTTTGTGTTGTTGTTTTTAAATATTTAAATATTTGATTTTAATGTAAATTAATTCGACTACTTACAGAGGTGCACCTAATGATGCCAAAAAACTGTTTCGCTAAAGGTCGTACATGTTACACAAGCATTTTAATAAAAGTCGAATGTATGTGTTTTCATTTATGTGTTTCCGCTTTATTCTATACCAATAATTGTCTCAAATTAGAAGATACAGAAAACAAATAACAAATAATAGACAATCAATAAATATTAATAAGTGATATAAAAGATTGTTGGTTTCGTTATAAACAAAATGTATAGTTTTATTGTTAATTAGATTGGAAATTGTTTATTTGAATGCATTTATTTTTGTTGCAGACTGAAAAATAAATATAAATATTTAGTCAATTTTTCAAACCGCCGTTTGATACAAAAATGTTTTCAACCCCCTTGATGCATAATATAAATTCTCTTGGTGAGAAACTTCAGACAGGTAGCAACACTAATTACAAAAAAAATTAACAGAATCAACAAATAAAACAGAATTACCACCCAAGACACGTAGTAACTCTCAATTAACCTCAAAAGAGATAATCTTTGTACCTTACAATCATATAACATCATATTAGGAAATTTCTCCAATCGTACTAAAATAGATTCGTATTTAAAAATTAAATTATACGTTTAGTTCAATTATTTAAAAACCACAAAGTTTCACAGCTGAACGCACAATGTTTTGTATCAGAATAAATGTGGAGAACGGTCTTGTTTGAAAAAAATGGAACAACACTAAGGGCCTTATCTACTAGAATTAAACAACATTAACATAATTTCAATTTATATTCTGACACGAAAGACATGCAGGCCATTGAATATCATGGAATTCTGTGGTAATGTTTGACCAAGAAAATAATTATATCAAAAAAATTGACAGCTTGTACCGACAGGGGTGATGCTCCTTGAGGAGATACCTAGAGGAGAATCAATCAATCAATCAATCCTGTATTAAGATTTTACTACAATTTTACTACTGGGGCGATATGGTCAATGATTTCTACATGTTCCTGACAATCGCGGCATTTATCATCCTGGTAGATTTTGAGAATTGTTTTGTTATCACATGTTGTCAATGCCTAAACTTCGACACTGATTACGCTCTCATTCGGGCGTTATTTTTACTCTTTTAGCCTTCATAAATGATTGGTCTTTGTTGATCTGTACTCTCTGAATTTTTTTCAGATATATGTCCATGGATTGACTTAGCTCTCCATTTCTTTAAAATTTTTTGTTTTACATTTCATATCAAGTAGTATCAGCATATCATTTTCTATTTTTACTCTTCGTGACTTACGTATCTTCGCAATGTTTCTTGCTGCACTTACAATGCCTCCATTCCCTTCTTTCGATCATATTTAATGACCAGCCTCATAAGCGGGCCATCTTTATTTATTTATTTATTTATTAATCAAATTGACAACAGGCATTATGCCCTATACATTAATACAAAATACCATTCACTCAACAACAATATCGGACATTATTATAATTATGATTTATTTATTATTGTCAAAAAAACAGTAAAAACTGTATATGACGTGTGGGGAAAGAAATTTATCTGCGCACATTTCTTGAGGGCCAGAATTTTATTTAAAAAAAAAACGAAAAAAACGAAAAAATGAATTTAGAAAATAATTATTTTAGAAAAATGAAGATTTTTTGAAAAATGTTTTTTCCCGAGTTATAGAAAATCAATTTCAACTGTAAATGAACTACAAGCAAAAGGAGTGCTCAACAAAACGGGCGCACAGTGAAGCTACATTAACGTCCAGAAGCAAAACAAGGGGCCATCTCAGCATTTGCTCAATGGATCAGGGAAACTGGACAAAACCTGATCGAGATGGGGGTCATTGACCCGGAAGCAGAAGTACATTACTTGTTACAGGCGTATTAAATATTTTTTAAAATGTATACAATGCAAACATAAACTAATTCATTATATATCTTTGTTTTGTTACATTAAAGATTATTTTTCTTTTTCACGATCAGTGTGGTCTCTAATTGTATAGAAACAGTTTTGCAGCAGAAAAGATTTTACTTTTAACTTAAATTTGTGTACCGACTTTAATTGTTTTATGTCATCTGGCAATGCGTTGTAAAGTATCGTACATGTATTGTATGTTGATTTCTTGTACTGAGCTGTTGATACTGACACTTGATGCACGTGATTTCTACGGCGTGTGTTGTAATTATAAATATCAATATTGCATGAAAATATGTTCCCTCCGTTAAGTAAGTCATTTTTGACAAATATTACAGATTCGTAAATAAATAGACAAGGCAATGGTAGGATTCCCAGCTCAATGAAAAGAGGCTTGCAGGAATCACGTCTTGATCACTAACACATCTTGAATCACATCTTGATGACTAACTACATTCTTCCCCATTCTGAATTTGCCTCTGAGGGCCTAAGAATCCCAGAGGTACCTACGCAATGTGTGAGCGCTCTTCAGGAATGCAGTCTTTGCAGTATTGGTCAGATAAAGTGACATCAAAGCCTTCGTGTCTCATCAAGTTTCTCTGGATATTGTCCCAAAAGCCCCACTTCTATTGAGACACTTGTGAACCTCCGTTTTCGCCGTTCGAAATCGTCGTACTTGAGCTCGTCGGATGCGGTGTGAGACCATGTGGTGACCGCAACGCTCCCGCTAGACAACGGACTTCACGCATTGCCACTCGCAACAATCGTAACGCAAGCGCTAAGTGGACATGCGCTCGAATCTCGTCAATTGAGGCTGTCAGATTTAGTTTTAATCCCTAGTATCTTTCCTATGTTATTGCGAGGCGTGACTCTCAAAGTACCTCTCCACGTTCACGTGACTTCATACAAACCTAGTTCAAGAAAAGCGTTATTGTGAGAAAGGCGATTTTTAAAACACCAGTAAGAAAACCCATCGTTTCAACATTCGTATAAAACATTTTCAATGTCACAATGGTTCAATAAAGGGTGACAGTCAAGGTGTACATTTTTTTGTGAAATTGTAATAATTTTTTCTACTCCCGTTGCATAATGCTGTCATTGGATGGCTACAACCAGTTGCATAATGATAGTCATTTCGATACAGTTTTCATTATGATACAGGTTCTTGACTAATCACAGAGAAGTTTACAAACCAAGTATTGACACTTAATTAATCATTGAGAATCGTTTTAGCAAATGTTTCGTTCGATTGTGTACATTAAAATTGTATTTGATATTATATTATTATCAATAGTTTTAATTTCTTTTATTATTACTATTTTTTCGTGGTATATTATGTAAAATAAGTGGATCGTAATTTCACTTTGATCCTATTTGACTAGCGCAATAATAGCGCAATAGCAGGCTGACAGGTAACCACAGCCACCTCCGACAGCATGTGAGGGTAGATTTAGGTAGCTGGTCCGCTAGGTGGCCTTGGCTGAATCAACTGGCACGAAACTATTCATTGTAAAAGTTTAACTTATAAAAGTCGTAGAAAAAGTACCGTATGAAACTCGATGTAATGTGTATTAATACACTCGTGTGAAGTTTACGATACTCACTCGTATCGTAATATCACACTCGTGTATTAATACCAATCTTTACATCATCGTTTCATGATGTACTATTAAGAAGTGTAAATGTGTGAAATGCCGACCTGGATGACCGAGGTGGCTAAGAGCGTGTACCGACTCAGCGCTTCGGTCAGAAGGCTCTCGGGTTCGAGTCCCGCCTTGATCTTGGTTGTTTGTCTCTTGTCTTTCATGTATGTGTTGCGTAGAGAGTCTCGCATTCTGCTGATCCCAGACGAGCTCGCAAAGTGTGTTGGTATCTACTATACGATCTAATATGCGTCCCGTCGGTATGTAAAGGTTAACCGACTCTCGGCTGGAAAAAGCCCGAGGAAAAAATGTGTGAAATGAGGTGTGCTCTGTCCGAATCTGTTGGACACTTGTTCCCATCTTTATACCCAAAGAAGACATTATATTATTAGAAATAATTTCTGTTTTTTTTATTCTTCGGATAATACATTTCAATTCCTTGTAATGACCAGAAATACTTCGGCAGAATTCATTTCAATCCTTGTAATTCCTTCCAAAATACATACAATCTTGCGCATTGGTTTAAAAAACTATCAATCAGTAATGAAACTTTGTTAATATCACGTCACTATTCAACTTCTAAGGATTCGATGTATGCGACTACTTCAGTGTTATAACGTTATGTAGCCCTTGCTTCTACGACTGCAATCATGTCTAATCATTAAGCGATATCAATATTGCTGGCTGCAATAGCTCATAAAAAGGCCAGCACAAACAAATCTGTAATGTTATCGCACTGGTCTATTTTATGACAATTGATAAACGTATTGAAAATTGCTCATTGCTCTAGAGATAATACGTTCTATGATATTCTCTTATTTACGTACACATCAAATGTGTCTTATTTTTCACGTATGGACAGTAAAAATAGCATTGGACATTGAATTACCTGATTGTATCTCTTAAGAAACCTTCTAAAATAGTTTACGTCTGTTGAACTTCTGTTAACATTATCTGTGGAGGTCGCATTCAAATAATAGCCATGCCTAGAGAGCAGCGATGTGCATGCAATTTATGGCTTGTTAATCGGATCTATGGAGATCGTAATATATCTCCCGAGTGTCCCGGAGAGGAGAAGAGGCTTCGGAGAGGCTGAAATTTTATTGCACAATACTTCACAAATGACTATTCCCACACGTAAAATTAACACCAAAACTCGGAACCATACATCTGTATGCACTAGCCAAGACGTATCTTAGTGCTTACGAGAACTTATTGCTTTTCCTTATCGCTTTTTCTTACCACCTCCTCCCTGCTGGCCATCTCAAGGTGCGATGGATTATTCATGGGAAGCGCTGTCGCGTGCACTGGGAGCGCGAACACAATGTAATCATTGGCGCATTCTGAAAAATTTTTGGGAAATATTGGTCGTTCGTGCAATAGTCTTATTAAATGTCACTCGTGCATTAGAAATTTCCAGATAAATTCCTTCGTCGTGCGCGAACCGAGAGAAAACTTCAATGCTCACATGTTTTTTTATTACCTGTGATCATTTTCGCCGGCTATTATTGCATAATTGTTTCTTCTGACTATGCTAGCCTCTATATGAAAAAATTAGTGTCTTAAGTGTAACCAGAGTTGCAGCGATGGAAGCAAAAAATCTGTAAATGTGACGTTTGAAGAATTATGGTGTTCCTTTAGAAGTAATGAAATACAGATTTGTGATGGCACAGTATGATTAACAGTACTAATTTTAATGTGCTCAAACTTTTATTGAAAGAATACGTCATCAGTAGGGACTGGGAATTCACCGTAATTAAGAATGCAGAATCATGATGATCATAATACTGTATTTACGTGTCCTTCTGTTCCACTTTCTATTTCTACAATTTGAGCAGTCATTGGTATAATCGTTTTCTTCTGTTGGTATCTGAGCACGATGATGTAATCTTTCTTATCACTTTTTTCTACCATTTCCAACCGTCTTACCAAAATCTTTCCCATTCGACTTGCCTCTTCAAGTGTTTCGCGGATACATAAAAAACAAAGCAAAATTTTAAAAATGAAAAACAAATGGAAGACAAAAATCCTAACGAGGAAGGTTACGGTGTGATGTTCATAGGACTTGCTAGGCGTGGTTCACCACATGCATTAGAAGGATTAGTTTACATTACATAATGATAACTATTAATAGATTTAATTATTATTGAATATAGAGATCGGCCTATTATTTGCGAATATTTAAGCTCTACCGCTGGACACAAATACACCCACGAAAATTGGATACGTGGAAAATTTCATTCCTTCATACGCAATGTAACAGAATCAAAATTTGTACGCTAACGATATTGAAAAGGTCTTGTTTCTGAAACGTTTTGCCCGCCCGCCTACTTCGGGTGCGAATCGACTAATATTCACTTTCCTGGTTTGCAGTGCTATTCCATGTAAATGCCACTTCATGGTGCTATATCTCACAAATTTTCCAAAATTGAAAATGGTCAAAAAATTTACTTTGTTGAACTGTATTGTTGCTAATATTCCCTAGTTCGCCGCTAGAGATTATGTACTTAAGATTTTAATTTTTAATTTGGAGTTTCAATTAGAATTCGTGAATTTATGAGTCTTTCGAAAGTTGAAAAATGAATTAGTCATGTAAGAGTCATGGGTTTCAGGGCAAATATTAGCGCCTTAAGTAATGGAATATACCATTATGTTGCCCTTTTCTTGATTCGACTCCTGAAGATGACAGTTTTAACTCATGAGTGTTATTATATTTCCACGCATTCCAGTATTTATATTCCACACACTCTAACACATTTCTGTATTAAAACACTGACATCAAGGTGACGAGAGAGGCACTCAAAAGTCAAAACATCGGTACAAGGATATGACTGTATATTTGTGGATATATGTGTTATACGTACGAGAGGCGGAAGTAGTCGACTGTTAACTGCAATACTTTGTTACACTGCCTTTCAAGATTTGTATGTATCAAAGCAATACCCCGAAAACTATGTTTCGAATATGGGTTCGGGAGGGAAGACACTACAATGCAGCATTTCTATGTCAACCAATGAAAGCTATATCGAACAGTGCACTTCTGATATAGATATCGAGAAGTCTTGGACAGAATCCCTTACTGGGAGAAGACTTGTATTCTGCGCACCTTTTCTTAATTTTAGGATCCCTACCCTAATCCATACACAAGTTGAATTCTGAATACAAAAGAACTAAGCATTTTTGATACGAATAATTCGTACCAAAAATGCTTTAGTTCTTTTGTATTCAGAAGATATTATTTTGTATTCTTTTGTATACCAATTCACGTAGTTTTTATTACACGGAACGAATATTTTCTTATCAATTATTGATAAGAAAATATTCGCTCCGTGTAACAAAACTGTTTGCAAGGGCAAGTCAACTATAGATTTGGGCTCTTCTCCCTCATCATCTGTCCTTCGTGAAGGAATCGATATCCTGCCGCGACAACATGGAGAACGATAATTTGAATAACTGTATTTCCCATTGAACTCTAGAAGAAGCCCAGATAGTGAATTACATTAGTGTCAAGAAGCTAAACATGGTGCCATCTCACCATTTGTAAGAGAATCAGGGGAAACTTGATAAAAAATCTGATCGAGATGGGGTCATTGAAACAGAAACTGAGAGAGAAATACTTATTACAGGGTTATTTTTAATTAAACAGTCCAAATGGCAATTATTACATTAATACCATTGTTAAAATTAATATTTCCTTAATGTTATAATTTCCTGTTCGATTCTCGGTATAGTCTCTAATTGTACAGAAACAGTTATACAGCAGAAAATATTGTTACTTGGGATTTAAACCTTGTGTATCATTTTCAATCGTTAATGTCATCTGACAATGTGTTATAAATAATGTGCATGTGTTGTATGTGAATTTTGTGTATTGAGCTGTTGATACTGACATCTGATGAATATGATTACTTTGTCGAATGTTATAGTTATAGACATCGGCGTTTGCTAAAAATATATTCCCACCCCTGAGTAAGTCATTTTTAATGAAAAAAAAAACCCTGATTCATAAATAAAGAGACAAGATAATGGTAAACATGTCTAGATTAATAAAAAGAGGCTCACAGGAATGCCGTGGTTGGGATTTACTTATCATTCGTACAATTCTTTTTTGGAATTTGAAAGACTGGGAGCTATAAAATCGTTTCCCCAGAATATTATGATATATCTCAGGCGGGAATGGACATTCACGAAATTTACACAATGAGAAGTACGAAGGAATTTGAAAGAATTCTGAACGCGTGGCATAATTAACGTCATTTTGTGTTCATTTCATTTAAATGGACGGTTCCATTTGAGGTTTGACTGAATTGAGAGGCCTAAAAATTTTGTTACCTTAACATCAGTCAATGGTACATCGTTCATTTTAAATGGAGTACAGAACTGTTTATTTAAAATGGAAAACTGCCTTGAGATCGTTTTCTTATCATTTACTATACAGGATGAGACAAGTAACTTCAAGCACCTCCTGTAACTTTTGAACGGTTGAAGTAATTGTAATGCAGTTTTCACGGAAGTGCATGACGGAATGGGCTAATTGATACGCGTATTCATTTCTATTTTATCATTTGTATTTTACTAGATATTTGAGGTAAAATTGTTTTTTTTCAAATAGAACTATACATATTTAATCAATGTACCATGACGAGCGTAAAAAGACAAATCCAACGATATACATATGGTCGTATGTTAGATAAGCATTTTTTAGTAATTTTGATTTTTTTGCGACTAATGTTGAACGGGATATTTTGAATGTAACAGTTCGCAACACAAGGTCACGCAGCGCTCCACCTGCAAACGCGCGCTCGAGGAAGAGATGAGATGTAATACTTGAAAATATGAAACATATTCACAAAAACTGTTGCAGTTTTTTTTCCAGAACTCTGCTTTTCATCCTTCCCCATTTGCAGATTTTTTTATTACTTAAGGATTGAAAATACGGATTGGTCATAAGTAGTATGTATTGAAATAAGATTTTTCTATCCCTTACGTATTATTATATGCTTATTAACATTGAATTTTTTTGCTCAAAATATGCAATGTTCTTTGTAGAGTCTTAATTATTTATTCTTATTGCGTTTTGTTTCAAGTTCACATTAATATCCTGTGATATAAAACCCCAAGAAATGGAGTTGAAGTTATAAAAAATTTTATTACAATACATACCTATGACAAATCCTTATTTTCCATTCTTCAATTCATTCAATCAAAGAAAAGAAAAACTGTAAAAATGCGGAAGGATGGAAAGCAGAGATCAGAAAAAGGACATGGTCTAACTCCGCAGAAAATAATCCTTCTTCAGGTAAACGGTGCGGACTCCGCCACATCCTTTCACTTTTCGAAGTCCGAACTGCGCAGAAAATAATCTCCATACCAGGTAAATGGTTCGGACGCCGCAAGCAGGACCAGCTCTCAGTCTTTCATTCTCTTCCTGTGAGCATCGAGAAGAATAGAAGGAAATGGAATTCATTTACAGCCAGCGCGGCAAGAAACTTCTCGTGCAAGATGACTATCAATTATATAGAGATACGGCGACGATTAACGGAGTGCGGTGGCGATGCGTATCCAAATCTTGCAAAGAAAAAGTCTTTTTAAGTGATCTGTTTTTCGAAGTGAATTTTCTCACAATCACAGCGGCGACAGCAAGATACCAAGACAAACGGTGAGCAATGCGCTAAAGAGGATCCTACGGAAAGACCATGATGTAAATGGTCCTTTTATATAGAAATATGAAATAGTATTGCTTTCCTGTTTCCCCGTGTAGACATCGAAAATTTCCCTGATATCTATTTTTCGTCAGTTTGACCATTTCCCCTTTGTACCTGCGAGCTCTGCGGAGTTCCCCGATGGGCGCTAATCCCCTACTTCTGCGCAGTTCCGACATTTTCTTTTTGACTACCTGGCTTCGTACTTAAGACTTTTCTGCGGAGTTCGCCCATACCGCAGGAAAAATAACTTTATTTTCTCTCTATTTAATGTTTGCGGAACTGTGTAGTGGGATTTAACAGCAAAAAGAGACAACATCTTGAGTACAAAACAGTTTTCCCTTTATTTTCACAAAATTGCTTTCGCAAAACTAAACCAGTACCTATGTACTAATGAAAACAAACACTGCGACGAAATGCGGTGCAAAAAACGTCTTTGGACACAGAAACTTGGTGTTACAATATAACGTTCTTTCAATATTTTTTTAGGATTGCCCTTTTCAAAGACTGCGGCCGTAGCCTGCACTCATGGAATCCGCAAGTCTAACGCATATTTAGACGAAAGTGATGTTCTATTTTTCATCTAATACTTTCTTGAGATCCCGCTTGTTTGCAATTTTGATTTTAAAGTTCCAGAATACTCCTACATGTTTAATAGGATTTAGAACGGGTGATGTGGGAGTAGAGTGTAGTTGTTTTGGTACATTATCCATGATCCAAAGTTATGTATTCAGAGTGTGGTATCTTAGGTGTCATTATGGGGCTGAAAAATGTAGTCATTTCTCAAGATTCATTTTAACAGCACTAACTTACAAATTTCGTTCTAAAAGTCTACATGACTTGATTGAATACACCATCTATTAATTAATTGGCACTCATCACTAGCACTCGCGTTCTCACACGAGCATAGGAATCACCTGCTTGAAGGTGCGTTAAGTTTCGCGGGTCCAGCTCTGGGTTTCTTGCCTCTATACCATGAGTCGATCATCTGTCCCCAAAATGGAGAATTTGCTCGTCTGAAAATACGGCCTTCCTCCGAAGGGCATACTCGAAATTTACATGATTTGCAACAAAAGATAGGCTTTTCTGTCTGTTCGCTCTGCTCACCCAAAACGTCTTTTGAGCAATGCGTCCATGGTAGGCATTGCATCGTAACACATACGCACAGAGCCAGGAGCAATGTTCCCCGCTATGCAGGTGCATATCCGCCACCAAGGCCCGGGTATTTGTCATGGATTATCTTCTCTGTGCCATCAATGATCCTCTCGTCTTGCAGAACTAAGACTTGAGAGTGACCGCTGTGCGGTTTGTTGTTTGTTTTCCTCTCACCAAAACGATTAATAACACTTTCGTTGGTTTCGGGATTACAGTCTGTCGGGATATCTGTCGCTTCACTATGCGCACGTTTTGATGAACTCTTTTTGCTTGTAGTGGTAGGATTAGAGCTGAGGGTGAGTTACCATTTTGTTAGCAGTGCAGAAAAATCAAATCTGTAGTTCGTTTACCGATGCAAATAACTTTTCTATAATTCGCGAACGAAAATATCTAGGTTTTCAAATGTTGCTAATCTCTCACTATTTTGAAATATTATTATTGTTATTATTATTATTATTTTGTGTGTTTTATTTTTAAACTTTTATTCATCTTTCAATTTATTTATAATTAAAAGGTTTTCTTCTTGGAATCCTTGAACCCAAGAAAACGTGTGCAGATGTTCTCCCCACTACATCATATACAGTTTTTACTGTTTTTTTTTTGTACTAAATAAATAAAAAATCTCCCGTATCGATGTGAGCTCATTGTGTCATCGGATTATTCTTTTGCATTCTTCAAGAGTCAAGTCCCCCTCGGAACCCATTTCGCCTCAGTCATCCAATCTCGCCAGCGCTCAGACGGCGGAGGGACGGCGCGCTCGGCGGGTGAACAACGGACGCAAGCCGCTCAGTCCCATTTTCTGTAACTAAATGTATGTTCATAAATATTCACTTCAAAGTGTTCAAGGACTTTTTGTGCCCCATACGAAGTAGCGTTTTTTGTTTTCATTAGTACCGAGGTATTACTTTAGTTTTGTGAATGGTTTAGAGGTGTTGTATCTTATTGCTATTAACTCACAATGCACCGTTTCTACAGGCACACAATCCAGAGAATACCTAAATGTTCTTTCAATTTTGCTCTTGATTGAATATACAGCGCAAGGCACCTAAGATGACCACGGAAAATATTTCGAAACGGGTTGCGCCAAGTTGTAGATGAAGGAGGATATAACATATTTCGTTTTTTGTTTGTAACTTTTTAATTTTCGACATGGTATTGACTCAACTTTGGTTTTTTTAAATAGAAGTTTTTATTTTTCACCAGCAACTAAAGTTCTCAAAGAGAGAAATACAGTGATATAAACATTGCTAATATTTGGAAAGAAACTGTAGGAAAAGATGCATACTACATTTCATCAGAAAACCACGCATTTCCACTCCCGTTTTCTCGGAAGCCGGAAAGAGTTTGTCCTTCACTCCCGTCATATCTCTCGTTATTTAGAAAGAAATCGAAATCAAATTCTTTTTATTTTTCAATATAATTATACTTATTTGTACTGTGTTCTTGCATTGATATCTTTCCTACATAATCTGTTCATCTGTTTCTAATTTTATATTCTGCATAACCAACATTTCTTCTTACCACGAGAAAAGGAGAAAAATTAGTTATCTTATGCACAAGAGTGTTAAGGATTCTGTAGGGGAACTGTAGGGAGAGCACATAAGGACAACACAAATATCCATGTCCGAGGCGGGATTCGAACTCACGACCCTTCGACCCGAGGCAGGCTACGGCCCTTCAGCCCTTAACGACCTCGACAATCCAGGCCGGCTCTAACCCATTTTTATGCCGATAAAATTACAGCAAAATTACAACAACTTGTGCCACCCTTTGACCCTGCGAAAGCAACCTCGCACAAGAGAGGTAGAAAGATGAAACCGGTGAGCTGAAGCAAGGTCAGGCATGGCGTCTGAATGTAGAACCCATTTTTTCTACCGTTTCTTCCCGAATTTTAACAATTTGCATGTAATTCTTCTCTTCGAGAACTTAAGAATGCTGGCGAAATATATATTTCCATTTCAATCAGTGGTGCTACAACAGCACGTACTTTCTCGCATTATTTCTAACTTTTGCAATTTTGAAAAATACAGAGAGTTCGCCTAAAATGGGACCTTCGACATTTTTTAAGCGTCCTTTGCTCTATCCGAAGGAACAAAATTAAAGAACAAAATTCGAGCCATTTTTGGGAAAATCATTGGTTAAATAGTCTGTGATTCATGCAAAATTACGCCAAAACCACTCATATGTTTGAAAGAATGTGCGTGACCTTCTTTAAAGACATTTTTTTTCAAGAACAGATTTCTGTAAGGAAAAAATATCCATCTTCAATATTATATTTTGCTGAAAAATGACACCTGTTCCAGCTCTCTATCTTAATTTGGTGAGGTTCTACATTAATTTAAAAATTTTCGGGAAGCCAATTTTTGCAAAATTTTACATGGCTGTATTTCAGAAACGGGTGGAAATATTTTACTCAAAATTTGTAGTTTTCTTATTCTCTATTCATACTACCTATGTGTCAAATTTCATCTGAATCTAAAATGGTGAGGTAAAATTTTAATTAAAACTGTGTTGATTTAATATGGAATGACCCGCATGGAATATGTGAGGGATAATGTGCAGGACAGGCAAAAACGTGCAGGGATAATGGAGGGAACATGCGGGAGATAGGTGGAAACTAAGTTATGTTTCTTAAGCAGTAATGTACAAAAAGATCGACCGTTTTGAACCTTTTGATACATTTTTGATGATTTAGCTCTTCGGGATATCCCCAGTCCGTAGCTGCATGATTAGGTGATTATAAACTAGCAGAACGTCGAAATCAGTGCGAAAGTAAATTGACACGTCAACAGGCCAATCATTACGGGTTTTTAATGCTTTAAAGTGCAGTTCAGGGGCTAGCCGCTCGAAGTCAGAGTACAGTAAGGTATTTTTGCTTTTAAAACAATGATTTGCAAAGTGCAGAATGCTCGCATGGATCCAGTTAGTTGTTTTGTTTTGCCAGCCCCTCTGAGTCCTTGTACAATGTGGCGCTTTTGGCGGCTCCAATCGCAGTATTTATGGCCTTATGGTTCTGCCTTACTCTTCGCAGCGTGAAATTGCGGCCACCGTACAACTTGAGAGTGTGTTGGTTTGCCGACCTCGCTTTTGCCGAACCCGCTTTTTGACACATTTTATCGCCAAGCCCCGCCCTCTTAGACCTAGGATTTGACTTTCTTGGACACACGGGATCGGATGCATTTGGATAGACGTGTACGTAGTACATTACAGAGGAATTGTAACTCTGTTCATAACGAGGAAAATTAAAACATTTTTTTTTCAGTCCTCATGCATGGAAACCTTATACTTTCCTTCTATGTTTATTGATTGGGAAGTGTTATTTAATACGTACCGGCAATACGTCGTAGCCTTATAAAATTGCGTAAGTCAATCTAAAAAACAAACACTGGGACGACATGGCTTCACATATTGATGAATGATCCCTAGAGAATGAATTATAAGTTCCTCTCAAAATTCTCTTACTTTTCTTCTATGTACCCTAAGTACCTTCCTTATGTTTATATACTTGCAGAAATAGAATTTATCATTTTTGTTTTCAGTTACGTAAACAGACTCACTTCAACGCGCGCGTGCACACACGCGCGGTCACACACACACACACACCACACACACACACACACACACACACACACACACACACGTACACTTACTCTTACACTGACACACGCGCGGTCACACACATACACAGAGAGAGAGAGAGAGAGAGAGAGAGAGAGAGAGAGAGAGAGAGAGACACCGAGAGACCGAGGTATTTATTTATTTACCCATAATAGGGCAAAGCCCCAATTACAGTAGGCATTACAAGAAAAAATAAAAATAATAAAACAACAGTTTCAAATGAAATCACGAAACTAAATCACAGAAAACCTATTACAATAATACATATTTTTGCAAAAATTGATAAAACATAACACACCAGCAATAATAAACAAAAATGGAAACATTATATCTTCAAAACAATCATTACAAAAAAGGAACAAAAATGAGTATAAAATGACAATATTACAAAAATGGAAAACGCATCTTCAAAATAATCGGGACATAATAGCGAGCAATACTTAAAATTATAAATCCAAAATCAGTGATCATTCAATATTTTATTTAAATTCTGTTTATATTTTAGAAAAGAAAAACTGAAGTCTAAATCCCACACTACTGAATTCATTGAATTTAGAAGACATTATCAAGAATGGTGAATATTTGTGCGATGTATTTGGTTTATTGAAATATAATAATTCTCGTCCTCTTAAATTTGATATTCGTTCATTAAATGACAATTGTGACAGCCATTCACTGTTATCTGATAGACCATTAACTATTTTAAATAAAAAACAACTGTTCAGCAAAGACTCTTCAATTTGCAAGAGTAGTTAGCTTGAATTATTTAACTAAAATATTATAAGAAATTTCAGAATCAGATTGCTTAAACTTTTATTAATATAAATACCTCGAGAATCGTTTTTGAATTTTTTCAATTTGGTTACTTAGTGATATGCAATAAGGAGACCAAATACCTGAAGCGTATTCCAATCTGGCGCGCACAGGACAATTAAATAGAAGTATTAAACTTGAGGTGTCATTGAAATTCTTGGAATTTCGAATAAAAAAGCCTAGATATTTTAATGTCCCATTCGTTATATTAAATAACTGTTGATGGTAAGTCAGATTATGTTGAATAGTAACACCTAAGTCTTTTACAAAATATACACGTTCTAATGATTCATTATTCATTGAGTAACTTGTTCTTAGATATGCTTTATTTCGTGTATAAGTAATGAAGCAACATATTTTAATATTAAAGTACAATGCATTCTCTTTGCTCCATCTGTAGACGTTATTAATATCAGCTTGCAATTTATTTGAATAATTTTCAATTGACTTATATATTTTCAAATCATTAGCAAAAAGTAAACATTTTGAATTTTGAATTACACTAGGCAAATCATTAATATAAATTAGAAATAATAGAGGCCCAAGATTCGAACCTTGAGGCACTTTTATAATCAATTTTATAAACGTAAGATTTGTGTAGATGAAATGTAATATATTGCTCTCTATTTGTTAAATACGAACTCATTCAGTTTAACATTTGTTTCGAAAATCCGGAAAAAGACAGTTTAGATCAAAGTTTTTTGTGATTAATCTTGTGAAAAGCTTTAGAAAATCTGTGTAAATAGTATTAACCTGAATTCTATGGTTTAAACTGCTTAAAACATACTGAACAAAATTACAAGATTTGTGGTAGTGGATCTACCAGTAATAAAACCATGTTGGTAACCAGATAAGTACCATTTAACATTGTCAAAAATTTTAACATACATTATTTGTTGAAATACTTTAGCAGGAGAAGAATTTATAGCAATCGGTCTATAATTTTCAATTTTTATTTTAGTACCAAATTTAAGCATCGGACATACACTGATAAGTTTCCATTTCTTAGGAAAATTTTCCGTTTTTAAAATAAGATTGTAAATGATGTGTAAAGGATAGGATAACGCATCATAACAGCCTTTCAATATAAACTGTGGTAAACCGTCAGGACCACTACACATTTTAGGTTTCAGTTTTTTTATAGCAATTCGAATTTCATCAAATGTGATATTGTCGATGTTAAATGCGTTAACAACGCTCAAAAGAGAAGAATCGAGGATATGGTCATTGATTGCATCATGAGAAACATTAACTGATTTGAAAAGCTATTAGCAATATCGTCATCACTATTTAATGGAATATTTTTAAAAAGTCATTCCGTGAGATCTATGAGAATTTTTAATCTTTTTAGATTTAACATAATTTCAAAATGACTTAGGATTATGAATGAAACCTTTTTCAAGATTTCGAATATATTTTAGATAAGCGTCACTGATCATTGACTTCGTTATAGAGATATAGAGAGATAGAGAAAGAGGGAGATAAAGATAGTGATTTTATATATATATATATATATATATATATATATATATATATATATGCCATATTTTTAAGAATCCTTTGCGGTATTCGAAGAAAAAGGTTAATCAGAAAATTTTGAGCCATTTTTGAGAAAACGAACTCGCAGTGCCTCAAGTTCGTTCAGGTTTTGGAAACTTCAGAATTCAACGAGAATATCCCCAAAAATTAAAATATCCGTTTCAAATTCTCAGAACCTGGGCCAGATCTATCGGAGATGGAGAAATCGTCTGAACTTTTTAGTCGCTAGTGTTGACGTCAGACGAAGTGATAGACATGTTTTGCCCTAAAAGAATGTTTTGATGTAAAGACCCACAGAACTTGGGTTCCTAGGGGTTGTCCAATTACGTAACGCTGAACAGGGGGGAGGGGGCTTTAGGCTGGGTTACGCTGCGTTACATAAAGACACGTTAGTGTTAGTTTAGTGTTATGTAACGCAAAATTTATATTCTGATTTATTGAAACAATGATAATTATTATTCAATCTTAAATTAAAATATTAACAAATTAAATTATAAAATAAATATAAATCAAAGAAGTTATGATATATAAGTTGTTACAATAAATAGAACATTTTTTCATCAATAGCATATTAATTGAATCTGTCAGATTACGAAGAAAATATTCAGAACTGACTACTGACAATATGTTTGGTCAGAAGGTCAACTACTGACAATATTTTTGTTCTACAGCAAACCATGGAGAAACGAAGAGAATTCAATTTACAAACGCATATGGCATTTATTGATTTTGTTAAAGCCTTTGATAATGTTGATAGAAGGAAACTTTGGGACATTATGAAAAACTATGGCTACCCTACTCATCTTATAGAAACAATTAAAAGCATGTATAATAATTCAAAAATAATTATTAAGACAGATTCCATTAAATCAGAAGAAATTTTAATTAACAAAGGCGTTCGACAAGGATGTTCAATGTCGCCGACACTTTTCAACATACATGTAAATGATATATTTCTGAGATGGAAACAAAACAAAATATTAAAACAGGAATAAAATTGGCTAAGAAAAATATTTTAAACCTTCTACTTTATGCAGATGATGCTGTCATAATCCAAGAAACTGAAAAGGATCTACAGTATGCCCTACACCACTTAAATCAACTATGCAGCTCTTACAACCTAACCATCTCAAAAGACAAAACTAAAATATTAGCGTTTTGGGGAAAAGAGATCCGTTCAAAAATAATTCTAGACAATGTAAGCTTAGGACAAGTTTTAAATTTTAATTACCTAGGATGTGACACGGAAGGACAAAAAGACATTGATAAAAAATTAGCAAGATTTCAATCCATCTGTGGGACCATACGCAGAACTCTTAAAAACAAGACCCGAAAAGATACCAGAATAAAATTTTACAAAACATTAGCTCTCCCGATATTGCTTTATGGCAGTGAATGCTGGGTTCTAACGCAGAAAAGAATAAGCAAAATTCAGAGCTCAGAGATGAAGTTCCTTCGAAGAACAAAAGGCTGCATCTTAGAAGACCAGATAAGAAATGAAGAAATCAGGAGAGAATTGAAAGTGAATAGCGCAAACAACATAATGGAATTAAACAGGAAAAGTGGTTGCAGCACTTAGAAAGAATGGAAGAAACAAGACTGCCAAGATTAGCATATTTCTACAAACCGAGAGGGAAAAGAGATGTGGGAAGACCCACGAAAAGATGGAAAGATACAGTGGAGACGGAACAGGCGTAAGCCTAACCCGTGAAGTGTAGAAGAAGAAGATATTCAGAACTGGTCCCTATTCTAGAATATAATTAAATTGGCGCATTAGACTCTCGCTCGTGCATCCACGATGGCATACTCAGTTTGTCCGAATTGTTTTCTCCTATGCGTCCTTTCGTCACTCGAAAATGATCCCCAATCTTACTGTCAAGTGCAGTCCACATCGCCAACTAATTGTGTCTTTATCATAAATTTTAATGGCATGCATTATATAAATACAAATGTTTTTACTGTTAAATAATTTGTTTTTATTTAATTGTAAACAAGGGAGGTTGTCGCAAGCGTTACGTAGTTCTTGGGAGGGGGGGGGGGGGTCAAGCGCGCGTTATGTAATTTATGGACGGCCCTTTATTAAACGTGTTGGAGGAAGTAATTTACTATGTAGGAGCAAGATTTGCCTACTTTTTGATAGCAGGATCCACAACGAGTGTTCTGTCGAATCTGCGGCATTACATTATGGTTTGTTTACTACGTAAGTACGTGGTAGGCGAGAAAATAAATCCAATCGGTCAGCTTCCTATATAGCTCTAGCAATAAAAATTTTGTAAACACTCTGTGAACGAATTAGGCCTTAGAAATATTCGCACCCGGACGGGCAGACGGACGAGTGGATAGACAGACGAACCAGCGGACTGTGAAGCGCACGAATATATAGACGAGTGGCCTAACGACTGACTGTGAGAATGGCGGGCACCACAACTGTTGTAGGCATTAGTCCCGTTAGGACAGAGGATGTTTTTCATCCTGGATGTGACCTTTTCCCTCTCGCTGGATGGTGAGATACGGCGACGACCTGAATGTCCGCTAGTGGAGATTTCCCCCTTCTTCCGTATCACCTCAGCGGAGAACCGCCCCAGGCGTTCAAGCCTCCCACTGGTCTCCCGGCATGAGTAGTATTGTGCATGTCAATGCAGTGTGTGTATGTGTGTGTGTGTGTGTGTGTGTGTGTGTGTCTGTGTATGTGTGTGTGTGTGTGTCTGTGTATTCGTGTACGTCTGTGTGTGTATGTATGTATGTAAAGGGAAAGGAAAGAACAAGGCAGAAGAAGGAAATACCGTGCGTCGCGTGGTCGGTGGCCTGTTTGTTAAGGTAGCACTGCTCCGAAATTCGCGTGGTGTTGATCTAGGAAACCAGGAAGGAAAACTATCGAGACAAGCGCTAGAAGTCTCCTCCAGACAGCGCCTGAATTCGACCTAGCTTGTGTCGAAATTCTGCCTCCGTCGGGGCTCTAGCCCTAGGACCTTTTGGGCAGAATCGCTACAGAGACATCGGCAATGTTGGCTATGAGCCAAACTCAGCCGGTTCTGTACTACTACTGTTTACTGCTACTGTTACTGTTACTGTTACTGTTACTGTTACTGCTACTGTTACTCTTGCTGCTACAGTTACTGTTACTGCTACTGCTACTGTTACTGCTACTGTTGCCGTTACCGTTACAGCTACCTAACGTTTACTACTACTACTACTACTACTCTACTACTACTACTACTACTACTACTACTACTAATAATAATAATAATAATAATAATATTTATTTGGCTACTTTTCTTATTGCCAAGTGGTAACCACAAGTATACAGCTTTACAATACATCTACATTTACAATTCAAAAACAATTTACAATATAGCACAATGAAAGAAATTACAACTTCTACATCAAACGATGGAACAATAGCTTCCTCTAGAGACCCATGCAAAACCAACCGTTAACATGAATAATACTTATAAAATGTACACATACTTACGTACCTACATACACATTCTTAAACATGAATGCTCACGCACATGTTCACATATAACCGAACACATGCCTACATTTTCATAAAGAAACATACACTTAGTTACATGTGGATAGACATACACATGACAGAGAGGATAGACATACACATATTATCATAGACATACATAAACTTATTCGACGAAAGACGAAATGTATCAGGTTTTTTTTAAATTTTAATTAAGTGTCCTTTGTAAAGAAACAGGCTCTAGCCTGAAATAAAAGTAAGAAGAAGAAGAAGAAGATACATAAACTTAGATGCACGGATATACAATTTCTTTCTTTTTTTGAAATTCAGATGTGGATTTTTTAAAGTTAGCTCTTAAAACATTCGAATTAGTTCCCCTCACACTCTCCCACTTCACTCTACCACACTACACTACACTTCCACTATATCTTTCTTCGGTTATGCCATATAACTACTTGATGTAGATTTCCACTGCACGGCACTACACTACACTTCACTCAATCTATAATACACCACATTACCTACAAAACAATTCACTTTAATTGTGGATGAATAAAATTATGAATCAGCTGTGCTATGCAGTAGAATACGTCTTCTACATGTACTTATTCAGTCTTCTTCCGAAAACACCAACAGAGCCAGGGAAAGGTTCTGCGACTGCTGCAAGGATTTCATTCCAATTTTTAATCGTACGATAATAATAATTATGGGAACTGGGAAAATGTAAAATGTAACTCTTTTAAAGAACTTCACAAACTGAGCTGAAACAGTAAATTCGCGCTAATGTGTGTTTCGCGTTTTGTGTGTTTTGTAGGAGGAGGGGAGAATGCACACGCCGGTCGGCACTATGGAATACTCTTCGCCGCCGCTGGAGGAGGACAGCCCACAGTCTGCAGGGCTGTCGACCAGCCGCGATGACCAGGACAACTTCACCAACAGGTTAGAAACATGTTTCAATTGTTAACTTAAAAAGAAAGAAAAGGGTAAGATGAAAACCAAGAGAAACCCGTTACCCTTATATTTGGAAAATACACCAAAATAGGTGTGTAATATGCATTTTGCAAATTCCGTTTTCTGGAGTAGATATATACCCCACCTGACCGAGCTTCTAACATTGACACGCGACCTTTGAAGTTCAACAACCAGTCAGTACGTTTTTCCATTACAGTTAACATACTAACAATTATTTCATTTCTATTGGCATCATAAACAAATAGTTTATTCTCTGGTGAATTAAAACACATTTTGTTGCTCATTATATACTATATGTAAGACAAGATACAAATTTATTTAGACTAAAGGTTCCTGAATTCGCCAGGTGGCAAAAAATAGATGTGTACAAAAATGATTATAACCCATAAATACATGCTTATAAAATAATAATTCATTTTTCATTTAGATAACACCAAATTCTATTATCTATAATGCCACTGTGTTATTTATGCAAGTTCTATTTTCTCTTAAATTTTAAACTATAGTACGTTTTACAAGCGTGCACCTCATTTCACTGCACAGTATCACTCATTTTCATTTTGGTTTTGAGATCAGTACCACTTCACCACATTCAGAAACATGTCGACAAGAATCTTGCGATAATATCATACGTTGAAATTCTGGTACCCTTTCGTATTCTTGTTATTTGTTTCACAAACCAAGTTTTAAATCCTTTATATTTTCAGACAAGTGCACTAGAATTCTTGCAGATAAATCGTTCGATTTTCAAAAGAACATCTTCCTGGGTCGATCTTCTTATTCGGCAGGGATATCATTTTCTTTATCCTTACCCGAGCTGGCAGGGATACATTTTCTTTATCCTTACCTCGATACGCTTTAAAAAAGCAACATGGTCTAGACGTCGTTCTACGAATGATCAGAGGTTTTTAACGTTTCTTTGCATTGCAAAATTCGTTATAGCCTTTATTGATACATTTTATGGCCCTCTTTTAATATCTAATTCTTGTATCTATCTTGATTTAAACGAGTCCAAAATAGTTCAATGCATATTCTAAAATTGGCCTGACCACGGCATTGAACATCAATTCCTGCTTTCCCTGTCTCCGTACTTTAAGAATTCATATAAGAAATGAAGAGATTTGGCAGCCTTACGCACTACATAATTTGGTTTGCTTTCCACACCTTAAGTATGCTCGCAGAATAATTAATTATTTTCAACTAGATACCTCGGGAATGATCGTTATTCATGGAGTAACTGAGACGGTTCTTATTTATGTTCCTCGAAAAAAAATATTAAGGGCAATTTGTCCAATTGTATAAAAAAGAAAATTATACAGTTATATGGTAACAAACTAATATCACAGTACATCACACATGAAGAACTAGTGGTTCTACAGAATGGCACAGACTTTTGCCGTATTAGTTTTCTATTTCCTTGGGTCTTCGCTAGCTATTCGGAATTGCCACATACTCTTTCTTGTCAGCTACCATCACCGTCAAAAGTACATTTTTTTTGTCATTTTCTTAATTTTTCGGTTTCCTATTGGTAGAACCCAAAATATTAATTTTAGAATATTAAAGAACACAAAAACCTAGCACTAAATGGCAATTTTCTTTTAAAAATTGTGTGCCGTTTTAAAGAAAATTGCTGTTTTAACGCTACTAAAAAATGCGAAATTTGAAACTCATTTTACAGAAAATTTTTGGGTTTTCAAAATACTTTATTTGAAGTTATTTGAAGCACTTACACTCACAAATATAGTAATGTTTACCAATTGCTGGTAATGTAAATATTAACGACGTGAGAGACAAATAAAAAAAATACATTTTTGCAATTTTTGAAAAAACAAAAAACTACCTCAAAAATAAACTATACGTCATATTAAAGAGTGCAATTAGCACTATCCGATCGAAAAGTTTGAAGAAAATGTTTTTTAGCCATTTATGAGAAAATGGCGTTTTGAGCGTTTCTGAAAATGCGGAAATTTCAGCTAGTTTTCACATAAAACGGTTGTGTTTTCGATAAATTTTACTTGACATTATTTAAAGCACATGTACTCGTAAATATAATAATGTGAACAATTCGCCGCTAGTGTAAATATTAACGACGTGAGAGACCAGTCAAAAAATATATTTTTGCAATTTGTGGAAAACACAAAATAATACAGCAATATAGTGTTTACGTCATCTCATAGGGTACATTTAGCACTATCCCTACCAAAGTTTAAAGAAAAAATTTGGAGCCGTTTTGAGAAAATCTAGTTTTTGTATTTTTTTCAAATTGCACAAATTACACGCAAATATTGCGCGAAAACTACTAAAATTTTCAAAACAGTGTACATGACCTTAAACAAAGAACTCTATTTGGGAGAGCACATTTTATTTGAAGGAAAAATCCCTTTCTTCAATTTTGTAGTTGGAGAAAGACGCCGAAAAAAATTTCACAATTTTCGAAAATTCAGAGTTATCCGTGAAAATCGGACCTATGCCACTTTAATAATTGTTTTACTCTATTCATACAAGAAATTTAAAGAAAAAAATTGGAGCCGTTTTTGAGAAAATTTTGAAAATGTCCGAGGGGCTTAATGTAAAGTACCCCCAAATTTTGAAAAATCTTTTTCTAAATCTCAAAGATTTGACTAGAACCAGATCGACCGGGGGAATATCCATTTGGAAGAAATCGTACGTATGGTTTAGGCGCTAGCAGTGTTCACAGACGGACGGACGGACGGACGGACGGACGGACGGACGGACGGACGGACGGACGGACGGACGACGGACGGACGGACGGAGTTATGTAATGCTGCGCGAAAAAATGGCGAATTTTCGGCGGAAAAAATCATTGCCGGGCCGTGATAACGAAAAACTGGTTTTATCCACTTTTTCGTTATCACGGCCCGGCAATGAATTTTTCCGCCGAAAATTCGCCATTTTTTCGCGCGAATTCACGAAAATTCATTGCCGGGCCGTGATAACGAAAAAGTGGATAAAACCAGTTTTTCGTTATCACGGCCGGCAATGAATTTTTTCCGCCGAAAATTCGCCATTTTTTCGCGCAGCATTACATAACTTTCCCTATACTACGTAATCACTCGTGTATACGTACGTATACGGGAAAGTAAAAATTAAAAAGAAACTAGAATTATACAAATTCAATATATATAAAATAATTATTCAAATTTCAATATTTTGCTTCGCAATTCAAAATTAACAATTCTCAATAAAAAGAGCATTATCAAATTCATCAATAACATAATAAATTCTATTGATAGTTATTTGCTATATAAGAATGCTTCAAAACTCTTGATAAAATATTTTTCTGGTTTCCTAGTGTGTACAGTAGGAACCTTAAAATTAACCTGATTCAACAATAGTGAGCAATCAATACTACCTTTCAATAATTTCTGCGAAAACAAGATATCCACATAGTCCCTATACGATGTAAGTGAAGGCAAGTTCAGGGGCAAAGAGATATCTCTATATACATGAGTTATGAAAGGGTCTTCGACCCCCATATGATAAGCTGCAATTCTAAAGTACTTATGCTGTATGGTTTCGATTCTAGGAATAACATTAGCAAAACATGGTGACCAAACAGTTGAAGAAAACAATAGGATCGGTCTTACCATTAGCAAATGCAAAGGTATAGTATCTGCATAGAGTGTACTTCGTAGCAAGTACGCTTAATGAATCCCAACATGAGATTGGCCTTATCGACCATAAACTCCAAGAGCTCTTTAAAAGACATTCTGGAGTCAAAGATGACACCAAGGTCCCTAATCGAAAACACTCAATCAATAACAACAGGCTTAACAGCGTACTCTCCATCAATCAATTTTCTATTCCTGGAAAATGTAATTGACTTATACTTCTTAGGATTTAAATTAAGATCATTATCCTCACACCATTTAACAAACTTATCTACCGCACTCTGCAACTTAACTTTGTCATGTGATGATTTTAAAATACTGAATATCTTCCAATCATCAGCGAACATAAGAAACTCCACACCATTACTTTTATTTTTTTTCTGAATTCTGTGTCATAATCCACCACTTGTGAATCCTTGATTCCGACAAAACGTATGTCTGTCTGTGGTCAGCGCTAGTGACTCAACCGTTCAATTATCTACAAACTTGATTTTCCTCGATCGTTCTTACTGGATTCGAGGCTCTCCGAGTTTGAATGGATATTTTTATTTTTGGGAGTATTTTACATGAAGCCTCAATATTTTAAAAATGTTCACAAAAATGACTCCACATTTTTTATTACGGTTTTTTCTCGAATAGAACCAATGACACTTAAAACTAGCACAAGTTTCGTTTCATTGAAATCTTCGAATTTTCGAAAGTTGCAAAAGTTGAAATTTTTTCGGCGTTTTCAATGCGTCGTTGTAGGATGCTTCAACTACGATATTGAAGACAGTAATTTTTTCTTTAATGAAATCTGTTGTTCAAAGACATATCTTTACATAAGATCATGTACAATTTTCCGAAAATATTAGTTTTGTTCGTGTAGTTTTGCGTGAAATATAGGAAATTTTAAAATATTTTCTCTAAAACGGATTCATTTTCCCTTTAAATTTGGTAATATTTAGAGGAAAGTAAAGTACTTTTATAAAAATGACACAAGTCCCATTTTCGGTGAATTCTATATTTTCGAAAATTGTAAAAACTGAATATTGAAAAAGTACAATATTGATGCTGGAGATTTTTTCCTTTCTCGCATACTACTTACGTAGTATAGATAAAGTATTGTAAACGGCGATTTTTCGGCACACAAAACTAGTATTGTGTGTGCCTGATACCGAAAAATGTAAAAACTAGTATCGGGGAATATTCTTCTCCCTGTATGTAGAAAATAACTTCCTTTAACTCGTTGGGTGGTCAGAATCCTTTCAGTTTTCTTGATTCTTGATACGAAAAATTGATTTACGGCAAAGGTGTCTATTCGTATATCTGTAAACAACGTTAGAAATTAAAGCAGCGGGCCCCTTGGATTTGACACGGATATCTTGGATTCTAGGGGTACTTGACATGCAGCATCGAGAACATTTTAATATTTTTTTTTCAAAAATGGCTCAAAATTTGTTCTTTTAATATTTTTCTCAGATAATGTGAAGTACGCGTATAGAAATGGCACGGATCCGATTGTCAGTGAACCCTCTCGAATTTTCTGAATTTGGAAAATTGCTAAAGTTAAAATTTTGTTTACTTTCCTACAACTACAATGTTGAATAGAGATTTTTTAATATTAAATTCGTTTTTCAAAATTAGGCCTTTAAATGAGGTCAGGTAAATTTTTTTCATCGTTATCTTTTCGCCTGACCCAAGGGAATGTGGAATCAAGATTTTCTGAAAAACTGATCATTTTTTTCTTTAATTTTGTTCTCGGATATTTCGAAGTAGACTGATAAAATGGTACGGGGCGGATTTTCGTTGAATTATTATTATTATTATTATTATTATTATGTACTTTTTTCTCAGCCTATTCGCTGCTAAACAGTGCTCACCTTCCCCAGAGTTGTTTTGGCATAGGTTCAATCGCAGGAAAAGTTCATTTTATACCTGGACTTCTCTTCATTCAGCGATTGTTTTACAGCGTTCGTCGTTTCCGTCAACCAAGTCATCACTTCGTTCTCTCCGATACATCCACTTCCAGGTGTCTGGTTGTCATCGCTTCGCATTCAGTGTCTCCCAAGTTTTCTTTGTCTTCCTCTTTTTCTTCTTCAGCTGGTCATATCACATCAATATCTTGTATTCGCTCTATCAATAATATATCTCTGTTTATATTACCACACTTGTCTGATTATTTATTTGTATTAATTTCTATTTTATTTCATTTGTGATACAATCTCATTTGGAGATCTTGCTACTTCTGCGAAGGGCGTTCGTTTCTTAAAGCTTGTTACCTGGATTGCCTTATAAACGTTCTTACAATATCGGCTATTTGCAGCAGAACTGTGCCCAGCCCCATGTTTCAGAACGTTTTTGGGTAGCCGCAGTTCTGTTAAGTTTTTTAGGAAGCTTTTGCTGACAAACTCTTCCGCCAATATCACGAGTGGGTATATTTTTGTACCATTTAATTTCCAACTATGTCTCGGTTCATAAGATGGTTTTCATATTTCGAATTCTTTCTCTCTTTGTGTTCGATGTTGTGGGGTAATGGTACTGCTAATGGTCTATTATTGCACTTTCTTCTTTTTATCTATAAGGAGAATCTTGTCCATTGTGATCAACCGTACGGTCAGTTAGGACAGGTATGCCCGAGTACAAAAATGTAGAACTTCATTCCAGTTCTGGAGCAGGAGTATAATTATAATATGGTGGTGGCGGATTCATTTTCCAAAAATACCTAAACAAAATTTTTTCAATAATGATTCCACATTTTTTCTTTGAACCTTTTATTTGGATTGAAGAGCACGTATTGAATCATATAGCCTAAAATCTACAATTTTCATTAAAAAAACTGACCTTGTTCTCCCGGATAAAGAGAGACATTACAACTACGGGACAATAGACTTTCTTTTTTCTACCAAGCCACTGAAAGTTCAAAATAAAAATTTAACTCCTAAATTGTAAACTAAAAATATAATTTCGCCATATACAGTACTTCAAGAAAACAAGTAATAATTTCGAACATTATATTTAGTATTGGGAAAGTTTCATGGGTTTTGGTCAAGAAAAAAAATTCCTTTTAGTTCGTCAACGTTTCGGAACTTTATTGTTCCTCATCAGGGCTGTGGGACACATATTTACGTACTATTCAGTTTAATCCAAAGCATATAAATTAAATCACACTGCACTGATATAAACATACACCACTGAAATCACTAATAAATTATAATTATAATTAAACCCACCTTGCTAAGGTTCAATATACAACACCACAATTCCAGTCATAACCACATCAACACATCACAATGGCAACAGGGGCATTAGTACAACATTACCTATACTATCCGGCCTCCATGTTTAAGACTGTTTTACCATTCGGGTAAGGATGCTGATCAGACTGCTATAGTCAATATCCTGCTTCCTATACCATGTGTTTGTAAACCACTGCGATTAAGCCCATGGTATTGTCAGTTAGGAATAGGTTTCCAACCAATCAATGCTGTGGTTTGATTTTAATAAATTATTGTTGTTAATATTTAATTTTTCTTTTTGGCTTTTCCCAGAATTGTTTTGTATTCAACTTATGACCTAAAAAAAATAATAATGACTTTATTTATGTGGCGAGACGGGCCATCAGGCCCGCTCTTGCGCCTAACCACGTAATGCGTAATACATACATATATAGATAAAATTGAACAGTACATTTAGTAAATTAAATAAAATACAACTTAGATATGTCTTGCCCCTGGGCTCACAAAGTGAAAGTAAAAAACAAAACGTCCCAGCATTTACCTTAAACGGCCGGGGAAAACCAGGGAAAACAAAGGAAGTGTGCATGCTCTTCAACATTGAGCAACAAAATAAAAGATTTAAATAATTCATAAAGCATTTAACCAAATATATCCATGTTCCCCCATCACAGCCCTGATGAGAGAACAATGAAGTTCCGAAACGTTGGCGAACTAAAGGAATTTTTTTTATTGACCAAAAGCCATGAAACTTTCCCAATATTAATAATGTGGTCGTGAATTCAAGAACTAATTATATTTAGTATTTCGATTCACAATTCAATGTCGTTATGGGACAAAATATTGTCACGTTTAAGTCAAAGACAAAATATATTTAAAATTATAATTTTTACTGTTAAATTCCTTTTTTAATAATTGACGTCGATTTATATTATTTTATTAACTTGATATTTATTTCTATTGGTTCCCATAAAGTTACCAACTCCGTCTTACGTTGATAATATTTTTGAAATGAGTGACTGTTATAAGAACGCGTATGAAGCGTGCGCGGGAGAAACGTGGCCTGGGCGCCTGGCGGGGGCTGCTTTGCGTGCTGAGTGCCGGCGGTCGCGGTGGGTGAGGCGGAGGCGGGGGCGGGGCGAGGGGAAGGGGGGAGGGAGGCAGCCTGAGGCTGACTCACGGGCGTTCGGGACACGGCCGGGAAGAAACGTGCGTGCAGGTAACCACGCTTCGACATTCTCTTCATGGTATAGTACTCGAACCGGCGAGGTGAAAATGTAGAGCCGTAAAACAATGTAACATTTTAATCAGTTAGACTTGTTTTCTCTCGCGGCTTTATATTTGATGATATCCATGAAACCATTTTGATTTTGTGGTGTTTCAGGTAAAATATTTAATGAATAATTATTTATAGTGACGAAAATACTCTGGAAGCTGTAAAAGATATTGCATTAAAGTAAATTCTTTTATGCCCTGAAGGGAAGGGAATTCATTCGTCAATTTCCCGTTAATTTTCGTGTTTTGTAAGTAAATATTTATTTTAAGTTGGATTTTATAAAAT
The DNA here is from genome assembly GCA_031308135.1 of Acheta domesticus. Lineage (NCBI taxonomy): Eukaryota > Metazoa > Arthropoda > Insecta > Orthoptera > Gryllidae > Acheta > Acheta domesticus. Next base: position 178,668,731 of record JAHLJT010008446.1, on the reverse strand, counting down.
TTTCCTATTAGAATATATTTTCTGATTTGTCATGGAAAATATTCATGTTTATTATGTCAAAATTGAAAAAAAAATCATTCCATGTAACAAAAGTTTAAATATAACTTAAGTTATTATTTGTGAATAATATATTAATAAATAAAAATATATAATTGTACCAAATAGTAAATAATAATAATAAAAATCAATTAATAATATTTAATAAATAATAACAATAACCGCAAAATTTGTGTAAGAACTTGGCTAAACTCCCAGGTAATTCAAAATACTGGGAAGTGCAAGAAATTGTTTTATTTGGAACAACCCACATTGTGCGCAAAGTATTGTAGAGGCACCGATAGTCCCCTCGATCTCCTCCTTAGGAAGCTGGTTGCAACCCGAAGTACACTTTATAATCAACCGACTCATAACATCTTAAGTCGTGAGTTAGAGGAATAATAATAATAATAATAATAATAATAATAATAATAATAATAATAATAATAATAATTTAATAATCCTTCAATCTCAAAAATCTGTCACCTTGGAACATGCAATTCAATTCTTCGAACAATGCAAATAGTTCGCACCGTGATGAATTTACCATGAGCTGTAACCAAGTGTGTGGTTTGCCATTGTTGACCCCACACACCTGAGAAAACCGGATGATTTCCGAGACTTAAGCCAATAATAATAATAATAATAATAATAACAATAATAATAATAATAATAATAATAATAATAATAAATCTAGCGCAATTTCTATTCTATGAATAGCCGTGAAATAAATTCATAGCAATGGATTTGATTTGGTTTGGTTTGGTTTGGCTTGGCTTGGTTTGGTTTCGGTTTGCTGATGTGCACTTGCAAGGATTTGTGCTAGAGATGTAGCATAAGAATTGGGATGTTCGCTCACTGACCTGATATGTTCGGGTTCGAATTGCAGTAATTCTTGAGATGGTTATCCTCCAACGACATTAAAGACTGATCAGAGCGTCCCTGAGGACGACGCAACCTTCTTGGAAATAAGTTGCGATGATTTATTGCTTTCTTTAACATTAATATCTTTGTGGGAGCTGAAGGCGGCCGGAAATTGATGCTCCGCGCCATCTCTGCAGTGCAACGAAAGGACAGAGCTCTAATCTTTACCTCTCCCAAAACGTATCAGTGGACATTGACTTGGCATATTACTGCATTTCTGCATCCTTGTAATGATGCATGTCTACTACACGTTATTATTTCATGGTCATGTGGCCCCGGTACAGCGGAGTCCAACAACTCGTTTACATAATTAGCATATTACATAATATTATATGCTAAAACGATTAATACGATGGCACATTAAAAATAGAAATAATTTTTTGCCAGAGTGCATGGTTCTGTGAAGTTTGAGCAAGATCCAGATGCAGGAAAACTAGAATGTTAGTGCAAGTATGCAATACTCTTTGTTGCGTTTGGAACGAGGAACCTCATCTCTGGCGCCGATGACCACAATATGTTCTCGCCCTTTGGTGGCAAGATGGCAACCGCGCCTCACCCCGAGTACACAGCCCAGACAAGAAGGGACAACGGGTATTCAACAGGCGGTACCTGAGGGATTAAGGGGCTGTCTCTGGTTGTTTTAAACATCACTCTATCCTTCACACCTCTGAAAATGGGGTCTCTTAGATGCCTTGGAAAATATTAACTTTTGTCAAGTGAAATTTTCATTCTTCAGTTGTCATTCTAAATACAACAATCCCTAGAGGTAATTGTCGAAAAATAGAATTGCTACAATGCTAGGTGGTATTGCAAAACCATTGAATGTTATATCAGTGTGCTTTGGTCATGCCTACAAACTAATTTAAGTCAATTTAATGAACGAGTTGCCTACATTTAATTAACGAGTTGCTATTACGAAAATATTCGATTCTTATGGGTACAGTTATTTTCGAATTTGGAATAACATTGTTTCGAAGTATTATTTTGAATGCGTATATCCCGGAATTCTTTGGGGCAGCCTACAGGGGCGTATGTAAAATCGGGACCAAATAATCCCTTCATCTTATCTCGTGAAACTTACTTTTTAATTCTGTATGTAAAATTAGGACCAAAGCATCTCAGATAAGAAACGGACTGAGGAGGCAGAAGTGCAGGTAGGCGCGTTAAGAGGGCCGCCGCCGCCGCGCTGCTGCCCAGCATTTCCTTGTTCATTTCCCTTCACTTACCAGGCGGAGATTCTTCAAGAGGTCTAGTGATGATAATAGTCTTATTTGCTTTTCGAGCTTTGAAGTAGCAACGCAGTTTACTTTTCTTCAAAGATGGAAGTGAAACCTGGTGTTACGCTGAAAGAGAAAGAACTGGTGATAGACGAATATTTTGATGATGATATTTGATAGATGAATATTTTGACTTGTATCCCACATCATTAATATTACATTACCGGCAATTTGTTCTCGTAATTACATTTATGAGTACATGTGCTTTAAATAATACCATGTAATGTTTCTCGAAAACTCAAACGTTTTCTATGAAAACTAGCTCAAAATTCCGCCTTTTCAGAAACGCTCAAACGGCATTTTCCTCATAAATGACTCCGAAGGTTTTCTTCAAACATTTCAGACAGATAGTGCAAATTGCACTCTTTGATATGACGTAAAGTTCATTTTATGGTATGATTTATTTTTCAAAAATTAGACAAGTGTATTTTTTAATATTTCTAACACCATTATATGCACTTTTCCACCAATTTGTAAACACTGTTGTATTTGCGAGTTAAAGTGCTTCAAATAACTTCTAATGAAGTTTTCAAAAACTCAAAACTCTTCTGTGAAAAAGAGCCTTCAAATTTCGAATTTTACTAGCGCTGAACGCCATTTTCTTAAAAAACAGCCCCAAATTTTTCAAAAGAAAATTGCCATTTAGGACGAAGTTTTACTGTTCTTTAATGTTCTTAGAATAATATTTCCGTTCCACTATCAGTAAACCCAAAAATTTAAGAAAATTTCAAAACAATGTACTTTGGGCGGCCATAAATGGCAGCTGGCAGGAGTAATGTGGCAAGTCCATTGGCAGATGGAGAATCCATTGGCTTCTTGGAGGACCATGTTTTGAAATGCGAATTAAATATTTTTAGTGTTTTATGCAAAATATTATTTATCTTACTGAAAACAAATTCAGTATCTCTGAGATTTGAAGCCTTACTGTGGCCTGGGGCCGCATTTTTAAGTTATGAAGTGTATTTCTTTCTTAAAATGTAATGTGTAGTTTTCGTAAAATGCAATTTTATTAGTAGTGTTTATTTCCATCAAATGGGTCTATATTTTTGCTACACTGACAAGGCATGGCAAGGCGAAAATTACGAGTACTTACCCGAGTTCTGTTAGTAACAGTAAATTAGAACTTGGTTTCAGATTTAGATGTCTGTCGTCTTTCTGTCTGTGCCTGGCACATCAGCTTCTGATGGAGCCAAGGCCTACTAGCGGCGCGGCGTCCGGCCTTGCGGCCATGGTTTAAGGGGTGCGTGTGGTTAGCACATAGCCATCCCTATGCTGTATTCTGGTCTTCGCAACCTGAGAAGTGAGCTTTCTCATCGTCACACAGCAACGGACTGGATATTGCAAGGAAAATGCACATTATAATTTGCCCCTACCAGGAATCGAACCGGGAATCTCGTCATGGAAAGCCAGTACGATGACCAGTGAGCTACCTGTGGGGAATAGAATTAGATGCACCCAATGCTTAATAAAGTAATCTCGAGTAATTGGAAACCAAACCTCGCCTACTACGAACTAAAACTACGAAAAAAACAACCGAATAATCAGAAGTTTATTTGATAAAGGATTGTGAGAACGAGGTAAAACAGTTTGAGTTTAATGTTACTGAACTGTAATACATCATCAATTATTACATCAATAATTAAACACACATTCGGTAAAAAAGTGGATAAAGTTGAAAATATTTTACCTTAGAACAAAATTATCCAGCGAATCCTATATTTATCGAATTAGGGGAAAACTCCAATATTCCTAGATAGAATTGACGAGGGCATCGTGCAGTGCACAAGTCGGCTCGCTACTGCTTCAGCAACGCACTTCAGGTTCCGTTTTTCAATGTATTGTTTTAAATTAGTTTACCCGGAGCCTGGGTTAACCTTGACTTTGATAATCGTGGGACTCCTAGTGTTGTCATTTTAATCGGAGGCGCACCAATGCTTTTTATGTGTATGTATGTGTGTGTGGGGGGGCTGTATGTATAATGCCCTGCCAATTTGATGTTGTTTTATAAATAATTTTCCATTTATGCTGAATAAAAATATATTTTTAGTTGTTGACTGATAATTAATATTTATATCGTTAACAATTTATACATTAAATGATTTTCGTTACAATAGATAATAACTTAAATGCTATATTTTTTAATACACATCATTGACTTCTGGGGAGGGGCTAAAGCCCCATGAGGTGCGCCACTGATTGTAATAATATAATTATCATTAATCGTTTCGTGAAACCATGTTGTAATTTTTAATTAAATGGAGCTCAAATTCAAGTTCATCAGATTATATGAAAAGAAGAGGATTAAGATTATTTCACTTCTATCAGAATTACGATAAAAGTAGTGAACTTTCATTATTAGGAAATACCGTATGGTACCATAAGCATGGAGGTAGATTGTTGTGAAGTTGATACTGGATTTGTTCAATCATGTTCCAATATTGCAATTTTTGAATGTCTGTGGGCGTGTAGCGTCTACTACGTGGGCTAAAGGATATCTATCTCTTATCCTTAGAAGCAGTGATGTCGCTACAGATAAGTGTTACCCAGGCAGTAATAATGGTGTCGCCGAATATTTAGTTACCTTCTCTCCCTACTATAAAGTCTGTTAAATTTTTATCAAAGTTTGTATTTGTTTCATTGATTATTTTATTTTTATTTTTCATTAATTATTTTAATTAATATTTTATAATAAAATGATATAATTGCGCATTTATTTCCGCTTTAAAATTATCTAGTTCTTTAACAAATGTATATCAATAACATGGTTTAATAAAACAAAAAGTATAAAGGGAAACATGATAATTTCCGGTTATTGAGTTTACATGCAATGTTCAGCTACAAAGCCAAAACGATTTAGGAACAACCTTCGTGGCCAATTTTAATGAAGTTACTGTATTTAAATAAATGATAACTAAATAATTATTAAAATGAAATAAATGTAGTAGTGTGGAATTATTTACATATTGACGATTTTTTCTGATGTCAGAGCAAAGACATAGATTTTGAAGATGTTGTCGAACATTAATTATCGATCATGAACACAAATATACCCCAAATTGGTTTCGACAACTCTCGGTATTAAACTTATTCCGACAAACTCCATAACAGAAGTAACCAGTTTTCGAATATACAGGTAACTCAATAAAATGACCCACCTCTAATATTCTTTAAATGTATTCGTGGTTTCAGCCGAGATCTTGTGGTAATTCATATTATAGATGTATGATAGAGGTAATCGAACTACAATGAATAAAGTACAAATAGTGCATTTAACATATATTACACTAGTTTGGTGTAATATGTGTTAAATACACTATTTGTACTTTATTCATTGTAGTTTGATTACCTATCCATACATCTATAAATTCTTTAAATGGATCAAGATGGTGAGATGAAATTTTCACGAAACGATTGGGAACATAAGGGCTCATCAGCTTTCCTTATTAGCTCTCTGAAAGCATTTTTTGAAGATATTAGACTAACATCATTTACTTGAATGGAACACTATACTTTGTTTACAAGAGTAGGTAAGTTATAAGAAGATAAATTCATCAATACCACATATGTTGGTATTTAATATATAATTAATAGCACAAAAGATAATCCGGCGTCATACGGAAAGCAAGTAAGTCCTCGGCGCAGCCGGTACAAGTTGGTGGCGCAGCGCCGGGCTTCTCGGCGGGCCCCTAATCGCAAGGCGCGACCTTCGCGACCACATCGCTCGAATTTTTTCTTTCAAGAATTGTCCCGGCAAAGCCTTCGTAAACTACAATCCATGTGCGCAGTTCACATTTCCTCCAAAAGAATCAAAGTAATAAGAAAACCACCAGTATGTTCTCACTGGCAGCATCGTTCATTAAGGTAGATTAAAATATCTTTAATGTTTAAAAGAGGCATATTTATATCATGTGTGGTAGAGTAAGTCTTTCGAAACACATTCCACAGTAATCATTAGGTCGCTGACTTTCAAAACCATTGTGCGTCAATTCGCACGCTGAGCCCGTTGTCTCAGATTTGAACGGCTTCAGCGGATTTAGAAAGGCAGTAAAAGTACCGTACAAAACTACTTTTCTCTACATCATTGTGAAAATCGCGATATTCCCGGGAAGTAATTCAACTGAGTTGCAGCTTCGTCAGCAATAGAGATATTGACACTAATTTCTGTTTGCGCTCTCTGCATTAATATTGCCACTGATCTTTGTTCTGCTCTCTACGTCATTTACGAGTCCTCTATTGATGCGACGAATTTATCTTTTGTGATTTTTAGATTGCTGCATTTATACTAGTATTATGCAGTATACTAAGTATAAATGTAAATCTCAAGTCTTGCAAACTGCGTTGTCGATTGTAGTGTAGAGGTCACAACATGGTCTAGCCATCTTAAATACGTGGTATTAAGAATTGGCGAACGATAGAGACCGTGGAAAAGTTTAAAAAATCCAGTCGCGTCGCGAACTTCCAAACCGCTTTAACGGTGGATTTTAAAAACTCATTCATCTTTGTATTCATCAAATACCAACATAAGTGGTATCACGGAATTTGTCTTCTCAAGACCTATGTATTCATATAAAAAAGCATTGTGTTCCATTTGAAAAAAAGAAGTTATCCAATATCTTTAAAATAAAAATTCTACCAAAAAGCTAGTAAGTATAATGTTGAATCCTTATATCTGAACCGTTTGGTGAAAATCTCATCCCAATGTCTTAAACAGTTTACAACCGTTTAGAAAATATTCGAAAGAAGTTTTTTGTAGACTTCCCGGTTAGTGATAACTTGCCACGTACATAAAATTTTAAAAAAAATAATATAATTTTTGTAATCCATACCAATACACTTTCATGCCCCCTCCGCAATTCTCCCGTCCGTCTACAACCTCTTCCTTCACTCCAGTGTAATCCACCATGGTCAGCTGCACGGTCACACCCGATCTCCCATTCTAAGACGGTCATCACTCCATGGCGATGACAATAAATATTCAATCGTTTTCTCAGATGTATTTTTTTTTACGGAAGTATATAAAATGGAAATATCTAACAGAATCCCCTAAAAAAAGAAGGAATATCCCCCCTCCCAAATGCACTTCTCAACTACTTCTAAATTGGCCAAAATTGTTTTCTCGCATTATGAGAAAAGTGAATCGGTTTAGGGAACTAAATGTGTCCTAGAATTGTTTAGAATTGAATAATAATAGATTTTAGTCGCCCAATTTTGAAGGTCATATTAAGGATTCCAAACGTATGGAACCGAACTAATGACACGAGATTTGTCATAAACTACCCCGCAGATTATATTATTCCAAATAAACGAAGAATCGGCTAATAGTTTTAAACAGTCACTCAGCCGCCGCCCGCTTTGAGGTGTGATAACTCATCCCAATTTTTTATCTAACATACCGGCGCCTTCCTGCAACTACAATAATGAAGATAGAGATTTTGTCTCCTAATGAAATCTGTTCCTTAAAGATAGATTTTGAAAAAAGATCACGTACAATTTTTTGAAAACTTTAGTACTTTTCGCGTAATTTTGCCTGAAAATACGGACGAGAAAGTACGTGCTGTTTTAGCACCCCTAGTGTTTGTGTAGTCATCTCCGAAACTATGAGTACAAATTACCATTACAATTAGGCTTTTCAAACTATAATAAAAATAATCTGTGGGTTACCCAGAGAGATCTAGGGGAATCTAAGGTACTAACTGTTAGCAGCTCCTCAGCACTATCTAAAATTGTTCTTAATGAAGGGCACTGAATAGTTTTCGACGCTTCTGGTCGAAGTATCCCCGTCAGTCAAAGTACGGTAGAGAGAATTTACGGTAGAGCGATCGATTCACCCGGCAATTTGCAAGTCTTAAACAAAGTAAAAATATTGTTTAAGTGAGGTCAATAAGTAGCAGCTAACCAATGACGAATTCAAGTTTGTGCTAAAAAAAAAGTCTGATCTGCGAGTGAGCTGACGGCACAGGGTGCTCAGTCCACGATAAAAATTCAGAAAAGCGTGGTATATGTGGCCCCAAGAGACTGGGGAACTAAACATGTGTGTTCTATTTTGTGTGTTCTTGAAGAAGGCCGACATTTACCACACTCCTAACACACATTCTGCCCACAGTCCAGTTGAAAATTCCCGCGTAAAACACGGTATTTGTTTAAAAAAATTTAAGGAAGTGTGAATGTTTGTTCGGTACATTATAGTTTTTGAAACAAAATTATTTCATCTATATTGAGTTTTCTAAATTGACACTAAACGACCCCCAAATTATGAATAGTCTTCTTCTTAGTGAGGCTCAACAACATTATTTGCTAATTGTTTTGGCCTCTTCAACTATGGCCTTCCATTCTTTTCTGTTGTTCATTTTCACGGTCCAGTTTCTAATTTTCATAGTCTTGAGATCATTGACGGGTGACATCAATCTTTCCATCTTGTCTTCGGTCTCCTTTAACTCTGGTTGCAATAGGATTCCATCGAAGACTTTCTTTACTAGCCTATCATCATTCATTCTGTAAACATGTGCCATCCAACTTAATCTTAACGATCTGATATGATTAACAATATTTTTGTGTTTTATTATGTTATCCACTCGGTATTATATTTATTCTCCAAATACCGTTTGGTTATTTAACTGGTCCAAAAATACTCCTTAAAATTCTTCTTAAAAAATCATTAACCTTTGAATGTCATCTTCTCTGAGGACCCATGTTTGTGCTGCGTACGTGACTACGGGCAGTATAACTGCCATATAGAGTATTAATTTTGCACTTTTAGATATCAATTTACTTCGAAAGAATGCATGATTGGCAAAGTAAGCTTTATTACCAGTTACTATTCTTTCTTTAATTTCTTCTTCTATATGATTATGATTATCTACACTAGACCCGAGGTATTTATACGAGCCAACTTCTTGGTAATTAAGATTATCAATATTAATATCATACAGTGTTGTTGGGCCAGATTTACATCTCATGAATTTGGTCTTTTGGTTATTTATGATTAGTCCATACTGTAAAGATTGCTCTTTCAGGTGTTGGAATACAAGGGCGGACTTAGATCTGGTTGTTAAAAGAATGTCATCCGCATATGCTATACATTGTTTTACACGTGTAGTAACATTGCCCCTTACGTCCAGTTTTTTCATGGATCTCCTTGTTTCACCACTGTTGTTATTTGAAAATCGCTACTTAATTCATTATTTACTTTAATTTTTGCCTTTGTATTGTATAACGTGAGTATGATCAGTCAGAAATTTTGTAAATAATAAATTTTTATGAAATGTATTATTGTTGGGTGTTACCCCCTAAGATAATGTCACCCGAGACGGACCTCCATCCGTCCTTGCACCTTCTATTTAATATTTTAACACGTATATGTTTGCTTAGCCCTCACCACATACACACACCAAACTTTATTAATTAACAAGCATTGCTACATCACCACATACTGTCTGGTTTTGACAGTTACGTACTATCATAATTTTGCAACTTCTATCCTAACAAAACTTCAGATATCACTTGAACAAGTCAAACCAAATCAAAGTGCGAGAGGTACGAGAAAAATACACAGTATGTGAAACATTACCTTGAATTTTTTTTAAATGATAAAGTTTGAATGACATTTTTTTGCTGTTGAATTCAGTGTTTATTCTTTCAAAATGTTTCACGAAAAAAATACTTGCTTTCTGAATTCAAGCGCTAAGGTTCACGAGGCAAGAAGCGTTCCCGGTCGCTACAGAATTCCATGACAGGAGCAGTTCATGTTAAATTCTGTAATGAATTCCTAATGACACGGCGATTCTAACACATAACTCAACAAACAAAAATTATTCGTATTTAAAAAAAATATATAACATTATTAAAAGATCCTGTTTTTATAGGAGATTTCATGTGAAAAAAATCAATAAATGTATTTAGTCATTAGTTATAAGACAAAAAAATTAGGCAAAAAAACTTTAAATTTTCAAAAATTCAGGCATTTTACTAAAAATCGGACTTCCGCCATATTTATAAGCGTACATTTCTCCATTCGAGCAAATATTGAAGAAAAAAAATTGAGCTATTTTCGGGGAAATTTTGAAAATGTAATAGGGGGTTCATGTTCAAAATTAAAATATCAGTTTCAAATTCGATAGGACGCGACATCACGCAGATTGATCTTTGAATATCCATTATGATGAAAATCGTGTGTACGGTTAAGGCGCTAATGTTTCCACGGACGGACGGACGTTTTAATCAAACACTCCTTCGATATCAGGGACCCCAGGGACAAAACATTTCCGTCAATGCCTCGATATCGCTTAACTGGTTAAGTTTTGCTCAGAGCCAGGGTTGCCGTGATCTCTGAAGTGATTCTGACTGGGAGGCTCATGTCCCTAATGTGGCGGATTTTTGACACTGGATACATATTGGATCGAATTCAGTCGCTGAATGGGGGACAATTCTAGCGGTCGGACGCTTTGATCGTTGGTTTTCTGTGGTTTCTCCGATCAAGACAGGCGAAAGTCAGAGTAGTGCCCTATCAAGCAGTTCACGGACCGCCGACGATCTTTCCTTCTTCATCCTTGTCTTTGTATCCGCGCGACTCACACTTACAGTACATGTACTGCACTACCACAGATATCGGGAGGCCGGCCTACAGCTTGTCCCGGCTGGCGCGGTGGACGTGATGGAGAAGATACCTGAAGGGGTTAATCCCCAATAAGCCGTGGTGTAGGTCAGCGCCGGACCTCATCAATCGGCGGGGGAGGAACTCCGTCAACTCCCGGGGTAAACATTCATTACACGAACGGTACTAATAACCATTTAACGGGACCGCTAATCAATAATCAGTGCATCAAATGATATGGATATTTAGCGACTTTACATTACTTTCTCTAGACTTCGCATAGGAGGAAAATGAAAAGTGATGGATTCATTGAACTTACGGTTTAGTTTCCACTAAAAATTATACTCTTCTCGACATTATTACTATTTGCCACGAAATTGATATCAATTTTGTTTTTTACTGTTTTACTTTGAAACATTTTTCAATGGAACGCTCATTTCTAATTTTATTTTTGCAATATGATTTAAAGTGGGTTACAATAAAGAAGTTCTAGTGATGTATAGCCCACCTTCGGATTATAATAGTATTTTAATTATCGACATAGAATTGCCTTATGGCCTTCAATGTTGTACGTTGTTGGCGATAATGCGATTCAATTATTGAGCCGCATTCCGAACTAAAAAGTTTCAACCATGTTTTGATGCGAAAGACATTCCATATTTATGACAAGTTTCCGTCGATGGCATATTGGAATCTGTCGCGCGTAGATAATGCTATCTCTGAGGGTGACGCGGGTGGTGGTATCTTGCAAACGATGTGCTTTGGCGTACAGGCCAGGTAGGCGAGGAACAGGTGGATTAGCCCTTGGGCCAGTTGTAACTGTGCGTCGGGGGAAGCAGTAGAGCAGACACTTGCGCTGATAATAGCATGGTGCGCTGCTTCCGATGTGTTTGAAGTGGAGTCCAGCTGTTTGCCTTCAGTTCTTCCTCGGAGCTGGGCCCAGACGCGGAGAGCGGGATGGTGTTTCAACGCGTTCTCATTTGTGAAAGTGGCAGAGAAGGCTTTCACGACCACTGCCAATCAAAAGATACCGCAAAGGTAGGTTCAATGACGCGCACTTTGGAAGAGCTACGTACTGTGGAAATTGCAGCTGTGTAACCTTCAAGAATGTTCGTGAATTTTCTCCGTTTCTCAGAACATTGTCATTGGTTTTACTACGATTCGCTCTTATGTGGTTTAGCTTTAGTGTATTGATATGACGCTTCACCTCTGAGATGACCTTATGGCACGAGAGAGCTGCGCAGCAGGACTCATTTCAGTTTTCCTCGTGCCTTGGAATGAAACGTACTCGAATGCGTTTATCAGTCTGTTAGTGCTGCTTAATGTAGGGAAATTGATGATACACCCGAATTCTTTTGAAGAGTATTCTATTGCGTGAAAATATTATTTTACAGTGTGAATCTTTAAAATCTTTCTCATCGTTCTATGTTCTCCACACCTAAACTGTTTTAATTATACCTTGCGGTTGACAACAATATCAAGTGACTTGTTATTAACGATTTTTATTCCACACGAATGCACTTTGGAACGAATGACGTGCCTGGCGATAAGACATGACGTCAGTTTGTGCTGTTTGTGATGCTGGATATCACGTGCTTTCCCAGTTCGCTTGCAACAAGCTGCGTACTTCTAGGAATGCTCAATCGAAAATCGCGTTGATCTTGTGCGGTAATTGTTCTCCCGAAACCTTGTACACCAACTCTTGAATTTTATCATCAGACTTATCTGCTATATTTATATTGAGAATCTTCAATTGGTTACTGCAGTTGTATTCGTATTAACTACATCGAAATTGAAATTAATTTTTTTGGTCTCATTGCAGAAGTGTGTATCAACAATTTCTGTGGAACATATTACGAAATGTTTCGTTTTGCAGGATAAACTATATGAATTTGCTGGATAAATAATATAAAAGTAGAATAACAACGTATTTAAAAGTTCCTGTGCACGAATACTCTTTGCTTTAAAACTACACTTTCTACTCCGCATAAATGTTCTCTACGTCTGTACATGCTGTATCTATATATTACTGTTAAAGTTATTGTTGAGTTGGTAAATGTTGCTTTTCAATTTGTTCATTTGCTTCTGTGCTTCACAATTTTTTTAAATGGTGAGTTATTTTTCTATAGTATTCTCAGCTGCCAAAATACAATTTATTGTTCCTGGAGTAATTGCCATTTCTATTCAATCTATTACGTTCTTATTATGTATATGTATCCCTAATACAGAAACTTTTGTAGTGGTTTGCGATAGAACTCCACGTCATATACACGTGATGACACGCAACTGTGATACCAGTCTAGCACCTTGATGTATTCTCCCTTCAAAACGTAGGACATTATTGACAATAGTCGTTAGCAACGCAAGTGCTATTCTTATTTTTCCCGTCAGTATCAACCATACAATTATCTGGAACCTCTTCAAATGAATGACAAAATGGCCTGAACCATTCTTGCGAATTGTTACCTCATCTTTTTCTTTAATTTCCTCGTCCATTTATTTACACTGTTGTCGGTACGTTTTGAATGTTGGTAATAATATTGTTTGTAAGATAAAAGATTTGCTGGACAGTTTTGTGTCTAAATTCATGGATTTTGTGTTAACTTCATGAATCTAATAGTAGAAGATGGCACAACAAATAATTATATATTCTATTTCTAAAATAGTGCAGAACATTTTAGAATTATTGCGTCATGTCATGGAGTGTATACTTATAAAATCATTATACCCCATTTTCTGTGAAATAATATTAACGCAAATGGTTCATATAGTGTTCGGATTTTGTTTCATTCACGATGTTTGAGATCGAAATAAATCATATTTTGACAGTTACTGATTCGGGAAAGTTCTTAAAACATGGCTTCCTGACCACCCATCTGTGCATATGTAACTCGTAACACAAAATATATTACTTCTGTATTCCATTGAACAGATATTTAATTGTCTTCACTGTTAATATCTATTTTTCCCGCGTTTCTTTCTTAATAAATAAACATGATATATCCTTATGAACAATAATTTGTCAACCTAATTTTTAATTATTTTAATATATTATATTTTTTGTTATTGTTAATATGCAAAGAACTGCTGTAACACACACACAGGCCCGCACACACACATACGCGCATGCACACATACACACACAAAGGCTATATATATGGTGTGGTATACACACGCGCACACACGTGCCTGTGCGTGTGCATGTGATATAACAGATCTTTGCGTATCAACAATATCAAAAAATTGCTCTTCCCCAACGCAATACCGCCTCTTCTTTGGAGCCTTGCTGTCGTTTAACGTCAGCAGTGTCATAAGCAGGAACGCACCGAGGATGAGAGTTCCTTCCTTACGCGCAGAACGAGAATATGCGGCCTAACATCATCAAATATTTGCAATCAGCTGTCAAAATCGAAACTGTTTTTGGATTTATCTGGACTCTTTGGGTATCTAAGAAACTATAAAGACACATCACATGGCCGGAGGCTGCATAGTTTTCTTTCAGTTGCTCCGCAAATCAGGATTTGGAGTAGATATATAGATATTAATTCTTTTGTTTTCATTTCGAACATCAATTTAAAGTGCAGATTTTTCATGATTTTATTAACAAATAATTCAGCAGGCTCAAAACAACATAGCTCATCACCGTGTCACACCGCTGTGGAATCGTCTTCTCACTGGGCCTTTGCTATTCTCTCCATTCCTTCGAGAACGGTACGTCAAACACTTGAACTATGCCTTTCTCTCTCCTCTTCCCCCTTCATTTCCCAATTTCACGCTATCACGTCTCTCATTCGCACAATTCATTTTCACATTTCCTCATACATGCACTCTCCCATTCGGCGTTTGAATCCAAGGAAGAAATTACACTTCTTTCTCTTTCTTTTCCGCACACATTTTCATTTTCCTGTATTATTTCCATCTGTCTCGACTTCTCTTTGTGTTATTCTTCCTTTTAAATAAAATACATTGTTTTTCACTTCTTACATTTACGCCTCTTATTATTATATTCCCTGCTTATAACCCTCTCGTACATCGAATCCACATTCTTACACTACTACTGCTTCTTGTGCTCTTCTCTCTCCTGCTTGACTCCCTCTCACCCACTCTCCAGTCTCCCCTGTCTTTCTCCGTTTCTCCCGCTCTCTCCGTTTCTCCCGCTCTCTCCGTTTCTCCCGCTCTCTCCGTTTCTCCCGCTCTCTCCGTTTCTCCCGCTCTCTCCGTTTCTCCCGCTCTCTCCGTTTCTCCCGCTCTCTCCGTTTCTCCCGCTCTCTCCGTTTCTCCCGCTCTCTCCGTTTCTCCCGCTCTCTCCGTTTCTCCTGCTCTCTCCGTTTCTCCCGCTCTCTCCTTTTCTCCCGCTCTCCGTTTCTCCCTCTCTTTGTTTCTCTCTCTCTCCGTTTCTCCCTCTCTCCGTTTCTCCCTCTCTTTGTTTCTCTCTCTCTCCGTTTCTCCCTCTCTCTCCGTTTCTCCCTCTCTCTCCGTTTCTCCCTCTCTCTCCGTTTCTCCCTCTCTCTCCGTTTCTCCCTCTCTCTCCGTTTCTCCCTCTCTCTCCGTTTCTCCCCTCCCTGTCCGTTTCTTCCCTCTCTCTCGGTTTCTCCCTCTCTGTCCGTTTCTCCCTCTCTGTCCGTTTCTCCCTCTCTGTCTGTTTCTCCCTCTCTGTCCGTTTCTCCCTCTCTGTCCGTTTCTCCCTCTCTGTCCGTTTCTCCCTCTCTGTCCGTTTCTCCCTCTCTGTCCGTTTCTCCCTCTCTGTCCGTTTTCTCCCTCTCTGTCCGTTTCTCTCCTCTCTGTCCGCTTCTCCCTCTTTTCTCTCTCCGCTTCTCCCTATTTCTCTCTCCCGCTTCTCCCTCTTTCTGTCTCTTCTCTTTTCCATTATTCTCTCTCTCCTTTTCTCCCTCTTTCTCTCTCTCCTCTTCTCCCTCTTTCTCTCTCTCCTCTTCTCCCTCTTTCTCTCTCTCCTCTTCTCCCTCTTTCTCTCTCTCCTCTTCTCCCTCTTTCTCTCTCTCCTCTTCTCCCTCTTTCTGTCTCTCCTCTTCTCCCTCTTTCTGTCTCTCCTCTTCTCCCTCTTTCTCTCCTCTTCTCCCTCTTTCTCTCTCTCCGCTTCTCCCTCTTTCTCTCTCTCCGCTTCTCCCTCTTTCTCTCTCTCCGCTTCTCCCTCTTTCTCTCTCTCCGCTTCTCCCTCTTTCTCTCCGCTTCTCCCTCATTCTCTCTCCGCTTTTCCCTCTTTCTGTCTCTCTTCTCCCTCATTCTCTCTCTCCGCTTCTCCCTCTTTCTCTCCGCTTCTCCCTCATTCTCTCTCCGCTTTTCCCTCTTTCTGTCTCTCTTCTCCCTCATTCTCTCTCTCCGCTTCTCCCTCATTCTCTCTCTCCGCTTCTCCCTCTTTCTCTCCGCTTCTCCCTCTTTCTGTCTCTCCTCTTCTCCCTCATTCTCTCTCTCCGCTTCTCCCTCTTTCTCTCCGCTTCTTCCTCTTTCTGTCTCTCCTCTTCTCCCTCATTCTCTCTCTCCGCTTCTCCCTCTTTCTCTCTCCGCTTCTCCCTCTTTCTCTCTCCGCTTCTCCCTCTTTCTCCGCTTCTCCCTCTTTCTCCGCTTCTCCCTCTTTCTCCGCTTCTCCCTCTTTCTCTCTCCGCTTCTCCCTCTTTCTGTCTCTCCTCTTCTCCCTCATTCTCTCTCTCCGCTTCTCCCTCTTTCTGTCTCTCCTCTTCTCCCTCTTTCTCTCTCCTCTTCTCCCTCTTTCTCTCTCTCTCCTCTTCTCCCTCTTTCTCTCTCTCTCCTCTTCTCCCTCTTTCTCTCTCTCTCTCCTCTTCTCCCTCTTTCTCTCTCTCCGCTTCTCCTCTTTCTCTCCATTTTTCCCTCTCTCCCCTTCTTTCTCTTTCCATCTCCTCCTGTCCTTTTCCATATCCCCGACTAATCTGTCTTCCTGTCTCTGCCTCCGTCTCTGTGTCCCCGTCTGTCTCTGCCCCCGTCTCGGCCCCCCAGTCCTCACTTTTTATCCTTGATTAAAGTGAAGTGTTAAAGCAATTCCTGAAATCAAGTAGTGCGGTGCAGATAAACAGCAGTGACGATAGCAGACATTTTGCATTTCATTCTTCTTAATTAACACACCAAACTACTAGTAAATGCCATAATATACCTTTTGGATTTTTAAAAGTAATTATATGCTTGTGAATATTGTAAGCAAAATATACTACACGCAACCACGGTCTCGTTAACAAGCTGTTTGCAATTTGGAATAGATTTTATTTTAACGACACTTTACATCTTTAGCCGTGAATGTAGGGACTAATAATAATAATAACAACAACAATAATAATATTAATAATAACAAAAATAACCACCGCAATAATAATATTAATAATAATAACAATTATTATAACTGATGCTACAGAATGGTACAGACTTTCCGCTACTAGTTAGTTTTCTAATTTCTTTGGCCGGGTCTACCTTTTCGGTCGTGCCCCATACCTTTGCCAGCTACCATCGATCGCCGCCCAAACATTTTTTCATATTTGCTCAATTTTTCGGTTTCCTAATAAAAGAAACAAAAAAATACTTTACGAATATAATAGAAGACTAAAAACTCGTTTTATG
Organism: Acheta domesticus; assembly: GCA_031308135.1. Taxonomy (NCBI): domain Eukaryota; kingdom Metazoa; phylum Arthropoda; class Insecta; order Orthoptera; family Gryllidae; genus Acheta; species Acheta domesticus. The sequence continues at coordinate 178,651,322 of JAHLJT010008446.1, read as the reverse complement.
TGGAAATTTTCATTGAAAAAATTGGAGCCTTTTTACGAAAATGGCATTCAAGCATTTCTGTAATTGCGAAATTTGAAGCATTTTTAACCGAAAACTATTGAGTTTGAAGCACTTCTACTCACAAATGCAATAATGTGTACAAATTGCTGGAAATGTGCGTATTAAAGACATGGGAGATATTTAAAAGCATACATTTGTGTATTTGTTTAAGAAGAAAAAACAAAAGAATTCAGCAAAATTAATTTTAGGTCATCTTAAACATGCAATTAGCACTATCTGTACGAAAAGTTCGAAGGAAAAAATTGGAACCGTTTTTGAGAATTGACGTTCGAGCGTTTCTGAAAATGCTGAATATTGAGCTCGTTTTCACAGAAAACTTGAGTTTTCGAGAAATTTTATAAGACGTTATTTAAAACATGCGCTCTTAAATGCAATAATGTGAACAAATCGCTGGTAATGTAATGTGATGTGAGAGATTGGTCAAAAAATACATTTTTGTAATTTTTGAAAAAACAAAAGAAAAGAGCAAAAATGTCGTTTATGTCATCTAATAGAGTACATTTAGCAATATCCCTTCTAAAAGTTTATGGAAACTTTGGAGGCGTTTTCGATAAAACCTTGTTTTTGTTATTTTTTATAATTGCACATTTTGCAAAAATAGCGCGAAAACTACTAAAATTTTCAAAAAATGTACACGCAATAAAAGAACTAATTATGGCCAACAAATTTTATTTGAAATCTCTATCTTCAATTTTAAAGTTGTAGGAAGACGCCGGAAAATTGCAAACTTTTGCAATTTTCGAAAATTGAGAGTTAACCGCGAAAATCGAACCTATGCCACCCTTTTAAGAGTATTTTACTCTATTCTTACAAGAAATTTAAAGAAAATATTTGGAGCCGTTTTTGAAAAAAAATTGAAAATGTCCCTGGGGCTTACCCGCAAATTTTGAAGAAAGTTTTTCCAAATTGTAGCTCCTCGAATCGGGCCAGATCGACCGGGGAATATCCATTTTGGAAGAAATCGTACGAATGGTTTAGGCCACGGCTTTCCAACTGTCGGCTTGCGGGCCGCTTGCGGGCCGCTTGCGGGCCGCCGGATCTGTTTTTTTTGCGGCCCCCGACTACTTCGAAAAATTTTATTATACCAATCATATACAATACAATTGCACTATTCATCTTATTTTCATTTAATGATACATTACTTTTCTCGTATGTGCATTAATAATTGAGTACGTTGAATAAAAGTGATATATACTATATATTTGTTTCAGTATAATCTCAATAGTTCAGGTAAAAAACCGTCATAAATTACGGTACGACCCGCGGCGTTATTAGAATTTGATATGTGGCCATAAACCCTTCTAAGTTGGGCAGCCCTGGTTTAGGCTGTAATGGTGTTCGCAGACGGACGAACGGACGGACAGACGGACGTTTTGAAAAAAAATCACTTTTTCAGTATCAGTAGACCCCAAAATGTGTATTTCCGTTGAAATCTCTAAATCGACTTTTCGCAGTATTACATAACTTTCTCTATATTTCGTATATTACCGGGAGAGATGGCTCAGTGCATCAACCTGATGTCACTGCAGTCCCTCTGACCGGGAGGTCCTAGGTTTGAGTCCCGACGGCGGCAGGATTTTCGACACTGGCTTGTCAGCTGGGTCGAATTCAGTTGCTGTCTGGAGGAGAATTCTAGTGGCCGGCTGCTCTGATCGGTAGTTTTCCGTGGTTTCTCCGATCAACACCAGGCGAATGCCGGAGCAGTAGCCTAACAAACGGGCCACGGACCGCGCGCGATCTTTCCTTCCTCATCCTTGTCCTATCATCTCCCTCTTACACACACACTTACATTAACATGCACTACACTACCACACATGCCGGGAGACCGGTCGGGAGCTTACAACTTGTCCCGGCTGGGGCGGTGCCCCGCTGGTGGGAGATACTTGGTTGGGGGAAAACCCCGCTAGTCGACGGTAGGTCGGCGTCAGATCTCGCCATCCAGCGGGGAAAAGATCATCGCCACCTCCCGGAGGAAAAAACGCACTACACTTACGGGACTAATTACCTGAGCAGTTGACGCGCCCGGAAACACGAATCAATCAATCAATCGTATATTACTCCGTATATATGTACGTATACCAGAAAGTGAAAATAATGCTTATATTCTGTTAACGCACTTACAATTTCGTTTAAAATCATACATATTTTGTAAATTTCTTTTAATACTATTAACAATAAAATCATTAAATATTTTTAAGATCAAATTTTTGTATTGCCTCCGATGGTACCGAATTTAAATTTAAATGCATTTTTCTAGAAACTTTAGGTGATTTATTTGTAAAAGTTTCGGTCTTTAAGTCATGTAAACCTTGTTGAATTGTTGACCGCAAAGAGTGAACTGGTTTATATCCCATAAAGTTTTCTTTGTTAATGTTCTAGTGACATGTAAAAATAATTGTTTATAAATATTAGCTTTCATTACGGAAACCTTACTCACGTGTTTAGAAGCTTTTATTGACGGGCTTGTCGCTGCAAGCATCTGCATGAAATGAAATCTTTCTATTTCATTTGCTACATACCATTTTATTATACTTTCTCCTAAATAAGTGATCTTTTTGTCTGCAGGACGTACGCACGTTTGCACGCCCTGAGAAGTGCGAATTGCAATTTTTATGACGATCTGAAAGTATTCTAAAAAGCATAAAAATAAGAATCGTTCAATTTTACAAGAAAACTTTCACAATCAGATATTGTCCTCGCGGTGTTTCTTGTCATATCTGCCTACATCTCAGGCGGGCATGAAGATTGATCGTCAATATAATTAGCTGTCAGATATTCCATAAAATGCATCATTCTCTCATTGGTTGAGCGTTAGGCCATCTACAAAATACTATTTCACGGCTGCTTTAATCAGCTTCGGGAGTCCGAGGTCTTCAGGATTAATAATCTGCATTATGCAGTGTAGCTCAGCAGAGGCTGAAACTTCTACTCAGCAATTCATGCCGATAATGATAATAATAATAATAATAATAATAATAATAATAATAATAATAATAATAATAATAATATAGGACGAGAATCAGCTCCCGTCCGTCTGGGATTTGAATGCACTGCTTAATCGCGTTGTTACGTCAGTCGCATTAAAAGCTTCGTGTATACTCTTTGGCTAGGAGATAGCTTCAATCTTCTTGACAGCGTAGATTGCTTTCCTGAAGCATTCTACGAATACCTCCATTTTCGTGCAGTATCCTTTCCGGCAGGCTCTCCACGAATCAGTTTTGAGGGATGTTAAGAGAGATTATTGTCTTTCTTTTCACGGAATTCCGTAGATGTCGATTTGAATAGACGTCCGCAGTCCTGTTCGTGGATATGATTCAAATTGGAGTCGTGTATAATACATCCATTTATATCCATTTTCAAGAAAAAAGTGCATGGCCTTTTTATAGCATTGCCATCATTGAAAACCACTATTTAAAAGTTAGTGGAAACAAAACTTAAAATTTCCTATCATCAGCAACTTATCCCGTTCGCTTACACACAGGTGGGAGTTTTTTTTTTTTCCATGTTTACCTCTGAAGTTTTCTCTCGAGTAGTGCGAGAACATCTACTTGCGTTCCTTATGAATGGTTGTTTCGCCCTTTCCCCTCCCGAAGCACCCACCGGCCGGATGCAGTTGGGCTCTGCCTTCTGTGGCAGCCGAAAGTACAAGGGGTTGGCCGGGAAGCGGGTAATAAAGTGCACGGGTTGCAACTGGGCGATTCTGTCGTGAGAGGCGAGCGGACAAATAGGGGTCAGGTGAAAAGAGGAGAGCTGTGCGCACAAACAACGTCTACCACAAGGCGTGAAGAACGCTCCAAAGACGCTCACCGTCATTTTGCTTTCATTTACACTTCAAATGTAAAGGAATACCAGTTTTAAGGTTTTTAGATATGCATTCAGAATTATAATTATAAACATGTTCGAGAAGTGTCGTCCTGAAATTTGATTTTTTGTAATCATACAGCAAAAGATTGAATTAACATTGCATTTATACAAAAATTAATACACATATTTTAGTGGTAATGCGTGATGTGATATTATGGGACCAAGAGATCAATGAATGGTTACTTGTAAGATTGAGTAAGTGTAACAATAAAATAATATTGTAATACTGGTGTCTTCCCGTAAGACGTTTCAACTATGTTACATCTTCCTAAATGACAGAAGTATGGTTTGTTCCGTACATGCGCTTGAAACCCTACGAGATGCCACCTCCACCAATTGTCAGCACACGCAAAAGATATGTAAGAGACTGTGTTCCAAGATACATATATGTACGTAAGCAAAGTGGTACAGCGGTCGCAGTAGAGAGTGCAGTTCAGAAATGCGTATCAGAAATACTCGACCGTGTCATATGACTGGTGATTTGGCGATAGCGCGTCGCCTTATCGCAATGTTACACGTGGGGTGGACAGCGCGTCGCAAGCGCAGACACGCAGCGCAGTGGACGAGAGGTGTTGGAACACAGACGAATCGCACAGCGCGATGATGGCATTCAGAGCTCCATCATTGGCAGTGCGCCGGCGCTAGGCATGGGCGGACCGCGCGATCGCCCGGGGCCCCGCATGTCGAGGGGCCCGATGATGGAACGATGAAAAAAACAGCAAACAATTGAAAAAATAAATTAGACGTGGAAAAAATCGTTATCGTAGTTTTATAAGTCGCGGTACAGTAGATTGATATTTCACAACATTTTCAATTAATTTTTCCCCCTTAAATGTGTTTATAGTGATTACTTGCAATGTATGACTCTGTGAAAGGAATTAAATGACGCTAACATTAAAAGTATTATTGAAATTCATATTTATTATTTCATGTATTTAACGAGTGATTTTTTAAACACTAACTAAACAACAATTTTTTAAGCTCACGATGGAAATTGTATTATTCGATCTGTACTTTTACATAAAACTATTATTTAACATATATTTCCAAACACTTTTTAGTTTAAATTTTGTAATTTTTGTTATCTGTTGAAATAAAATAACTCGTATAGTTTCTTCATACAACTTCCACATTTTAAATTTTTTCGGGGGGAGGGGGCTATGTTTTGCATTGCTCCGGGCCCCAAATTATCTAGCTACGACACTAATCATTGGCGATGGTCTGTGGAAACTTCTGGAAATAATTTTGAATAGTATTGTGAATGCTATACGTTGTTTTCTTTTTTGACTAACGAGACAATTTCTATTTACAAATCTTTCAATTTCCCCCATTCGTGAGATCCTGTACCAGGCACCAATTTGATACTGTATATCATTTCGAAAAACACTCCAATGACCTTCATCCGCTTATAGTGATTTTTTTTAAATTTCTGCCTCTATATTGACTGAGAGTTACAAAAACATTGAATGGCTTATAGTTGGCATGTATTAATGGGATGGCCATCGTATTTATTCATTATAATTTTTACATATATATGAACTGTTGATGGAATATTGAAAACATAGACATTTTGCGCCAGGAACACGTAATTAAAGAAAACTTCAAACTTGCAACTCACAAATAGTAGTGGCCTAGTGCCGTGTAAAATTATACCGGAGTAATGAAATACCCGGATTCTTCAGTTCTATAACGTGCTGATTATCATCGGTATTAATTAAGTTAAAAACTCCAAAGTTTGTTAAAATATAACTTTCCAGTTTTAAAATATTTCTTTGAAACTAATTGGAATGAAGAATTGTAATTTTTTTGACGATACAGTAGACATCAAGGATGGATTTTAACGAAATAGAATGGCACACACATTGTGGGCTAACAACTTGTTCAAACGGGGTTTGCCTTAAGAAAACGTTGTGGCCCAGATGATGTAACAGTGCTCATTGCACCGTATTTTAAAATACAAAAAATGAATCCCTCCGGAGTTCGAGCCCAGGATCTTCCTAATCTCCTGGAGACATATAAAGAGTTTGTAGCAGAGATCCATCCATATTAATTACCGTGATTATTGCGTAGAGTACGTTTTAATACGCATTTTCTTTCAAAAAATTACGGATCAGAAGCCGTATTATATATCACGGAGTGAACGAAAGAAACTGTATCGAAAAAAGTTTTATATCATCACCAGATTCATCAGATTTTCAATGAAATGTATAGAAATTTTAATTACAATATGCTTACGACATAAGTGAATTTATCAATGGTAATCTCTTTTATGTGATGTAATATCTTTCACATAGCCAACTGAACAAACTATTGTTGAAACTGATGGTTAAAACATTCATTCTGATGCCAGCTATTGAATTGAATTGAATCGAATCGATGCCTTATTTTACTCAGACCATGAGGCCTGACTCAGGTCATGAAGCCTGCTCTTCCGTCTAACCAAGCAAATTTCGCTACGCTTCTTTCACCAACTAGCGGAGCAAGAAGGTATTTCTTGGCGATGAAATAGGCGATTTGAATTTGGCTCAGAGGCTTCATTTAGGCTTGAGTATCTTTAACATGCAGTAAATCTGCTAATACGGAACAACCGGCTTTACTTCCCCTCCGAAGGAAGGCGTACGAAGGATTTTTTCGTCCTTAAAAATCCACGGCTTCGATCGGGTTTCAACCCACAAACTTGGGTATAACAGTCCGATACGCTAACTGTTACACCGCAAACTGCGCACGCGAACATGTACACACGTTTGAACTGTACTCATGTGAATTCTGCAGCTCCCAGACGAAGAAAACAACACAATCTTGATGTAAGCATTTGAGCCAAGCAATATGCATGAATTGAGCACACATACAATTTTGTCTTCCGACATTTGATTTGAGTGCTTTGATCTTCTCCTTCAATTACTTGAACTATTCAAATGCATTTGATGTAACCAGTTAACTTGAGTATACACATGTACGTATGGTACTTAATCAGTCAAATTGAGTGAATTTATTTCTTCTATCTTTGAACTAAATGTATATTAACACAGTCATCGTAACAACATAAGGATTACATGACGTGAGCTATTTTGTACTCCTGAACGTTAATGGAATAAACAAAAAAAGAACTCAAGAATTAAAGATCGTTATTAATAGGGAGCGGATTTCTTTGAATTTGCGTATTTTTTCTGTTGCTTCAGGGCATTGCTAAGTAATTTCTTGACATATGGTTAGACTTGGATGCTATGTAGATTAATATGTTAGTATGCATTTGTGCATATTTGACCGAATTTTTCCTGTTGGTTGGGTATAACTTTTGGGTACAGTAGTCCGATGCGCTAACCGTTATACCACCGAAGCCGTACTATCTTTGCATGTTTTCTTGAACTCAGTGGGGAAAATAGTTATTCAAATAATCGTATTCCATCTTCTCACAGCAGTATGTCGATTCCGTCACGAAGGGTATGATAATGTGTAATAGCCAAAATCTATAGCTCATATACCCTTACAAAATACAAATAGTTTTTATTGCACTGGAGCGAATATTTACTTACCAGTTCTTGCCAAAACCATCATTGCTACCTGTATACTTAATTCAATGTAATATGTACAAGCGTTAGAGCTGAGATCCCTGTGCATGTTAATACAACAGTGTTAAAACAATATGACTAATGACGTTAATTTTAATGTTTTATTGTAAGGATTCCGAATTCATGCCGACTCATTTTTACCTGAAAAATATATTTTAATCGACTGTGTTTTTTTTAATGTAGAGAATTTCCTTAGCCTTTTTCGTTTCTCGTTCATGAGATATTCTGCAAAGATATCTTTTTATTTTGTTCTTAACGCTCTGCTCCTCTTCATCTAAAATCAATCACCGAAAAAAACATAAGACCTGGGAATATTAACAGAACGATGACTAGAATTCATATTAATTCCTTAATTCTTTACCTCCTTGCCCAGGACTGCCCTCCGCTATTCGGACCCGTTCAAATAGTCGCGTCTCAGCGTCTCGTCTCAGTGATTTGTCATGGATTATCTTTTTGAGAACTCGTCTCAAACGAAAATCTACAATCATTAACTGTTTAAAGTGCTTTTCACTTTATACCGTCTTCTGAAATTTTAAGCATTTATATCAAATGATATTTTCTTCATATAAAAATATCTGGGTCATTTTTGACGTGTAACATTTTTAGAGTTTCCTTGTCAGAATGGTTGTTAGCTGATTAGGTAGCAGGGCGTGCTTTAACAGTTACAAAAATCAGTAATATCTCAAGGGTTCAATCCTGAATTAATGTATTTAAGTTCAGCGGCAATCATGTATTTCCAAAATAAAAATAGGAATACAACTTGCACCATTCTTATAACCAAAATATAAATTCGGTCAGAAAAGAAAATTAAAATTTCTACATATTGCTACTTTTATCCAACCATTTACACTATACATTGTACTTAAAAACCATTGCCTTTTGATAGAGTATCTTTATTCTATTAAGAATATTTCATTAATTTTGTGAAAATACTTTACTATTAGTATTGTATTTTGGCATTCTACATTAACGGTCTATTTACGGATAACCAAACGTTTCTCGTAAAACCAAACGTTTCTCGTATAACCAAACGTTTAGCAAGGTACATATCGGTATTTTTTCAATTCATTTTTTTTCTTTCTTCAAAAATAAATTCACAAATTGAATATTAAAAGACCACATTGTTTCAGAAATTTAGAGATTTAATTTTAATGACTATATGATTCTTTTGTATATTTCTATTCCATATGCTCCTTACACTTATGATTGTTCCAAAGCTCTTTCCTGCACATTGAAACAGCTTCCTACGCTATGTTCGAGTATCAGAATTTGTAAAAAAATCATTTTTTTCATAATGTTTCATACTTTTCAAATGTTCAATTTTACATGTGCTGCTACAGAAAAAATGTATTTTGAATATTTTAATTGCAAATCACTGGTTGTTTAAATCTGCTTATTCCTTTAGTTATCTGATTTTTAAAAGAATTGTACCATCTTCTTGTTCGACCTTTTGGTCTTTCAAAAGATTTAACATACATTTCCATAACACAAATAACATTGTGGACTTTGTTCGAAAATGAGTAGAGCGAGCGTAGTTTTTTTATGTGGGTTTATGCGTTGATTGATTGGTCGCTCGTTTTTTTGTTTTGTTTTTTTGACATTTTTGTGGGCAGGATTGTGGCAGAGGGGGCTTCATGTCGTATGGGTGGCTCCACACATTCGGCATTCGCCGAACAGCGAGCTACTGCTCGCCCGATTCCGATCTGATGTGTTCGACGAATGTTCGCTCCCTTTGATGTGTCCAAAAGACCGACACGCGATGGGTAGGGCGAGCGCCGAATGTTCGTCACTCGGCAAATGGCAAGCGACCCATCCACACTACTCGGGATTCGGCGAGCGGTTGCTCGCTGTTCGCCGAATAGCGAATGTGTGGAGCCGCCTTTATTCTTACTTTTTAATGTGATTATGAGGGTTTGAATACCTCCTTAGAAAAACGAGATATTCTTGAATGTTGAAGAGCAACTCGACCCAAATTGAAAAGAGCTGTCGGGGCAAGTGATTTAATTATCGTAAAATGTCTTACAGGATTAGATGTATTCGGTAATATTTTGAATTTTGAGCTCTCTGTGGCTTTGTTTATTTGTTATGAACCAGTGCGTTTAGACCGATTTTCTCGGGTATTTATTTTGAACTGTTTGCAGTTAAGCTAAACTACTTGGTGACATATTTTCCAGACAGGACAAGCATAAACAAGAGTCTGTATTCAAAATGTTTTATAATAAAAATGCATTCTGCATTTAGAGAAGAATTGCTGTTTATTAGTGGGTATCCTATAGATTTTTACTTTTAATATTCACTTTATATATTTTATATGGTGTTTCCACGTCAACCTCGTGTCTAATAGAATGCTTAAATATTTAGCAGGACTCTGAGGTGTTAGGCAGAGAACTGAAGTTGTAAGAGATACGATATATGTGTTTACTAGCAGAAGAAACGCGGCTTTGGCTGGGTATTTATTTAACACAATCATCTATTAGACATGAAAAGGAGAGAATTCTATCTATTGTGAATTTTGCCATCCCCCACCACCCCGAACTATCCAGATCGCTCTCTCCACCACTCCACACTCTCTCCCCACTCCTCTCTTCTCACAGCTCTCTATTTGCTTGCTCGATCTGTTTGTCTGTCTGTCTGTCTCTCTCTCTCTCTCGCTCGCTCGCTCTCTAGCTCGTGCACGCGCGCCCTCGCCCTCTCTGCTCTTGCTCTTTTCTCTCGTTCCCTCTCTGCTCTCGCTCCCTCTCTGCTCTCTCGCTCCCTCTCTGCTCCCGCATGGAGTCGAAGAGATATCGCGGGAACCCGAATGGAATTCCCGCTGAGTGGGCTATTGATAATTCCACTGTTGACAGTTTCACTATCCGTAATGATGGACAAACTTTTATCTCAATGGCCGCGCAAAGAATTTAAATAATAGAAACTGAATCAAATTTGTGGGCAACAGGTTTATTAAAATAAACCTAATTTAATGAATGATTTTTAAATAATTAATGATTGATTCGTTTTCTTCCAAGTTTGTTGCTTTCACTCACAAGAGGACTTAAGAAGTAATATTAAATTTTCTTTTTATCATTATAAAGTAATTTTTTTCTGGAAATCAGCTAACTGTTAATAATCGATCTTCTCACTTTTTACTAGACACTGCTGTCCAAAAGTATGAGTGAAACGAACTATGTGTGAACAACACCGATTGTCCAACATCTCATGCTAGCGGCACATTGTTCTGCTTTCTGTCTCCTCTTTATCCGCGTCTCTTTTACGTTTCCTAAGGGGCTAACTCATTCTGAGAGGGCGAACTGTGTATGTGCATGTGCTGTTTATGTGTTTGTGCCCGCCACAATCTCCGAATGATGTCTATGACTCCCGAAATATCAGCATTTTCTAAACGATGCACTTCATTCATCTTTAATGAAGCAAAACGTATTACAATCTGCATATTTCAATCCCTGACAGCCGTACGGGGCATGCGTTGAAGGCTGGGATCGTCAGAGCTTTCGTAGTTGTCCGAAACGTTCACAAATAAGAGGGAAGTACAAGCCACAAGAGCCAGACGCGTTGGAAAATGTATTAATCATTTTAACACTTTATAAAGTAATGGACGTAGTTTTTATTTTCCATAAAACTTTTCGGTATCCTCCACCTAGCCTAATAGGAAACTTCTGCCCATAAGCAAATTCTTAACTCTAGAAAGCTGCGAAGACACTAAACGCCAGCGAAAATTAATAACAAAAATAATCTCACATTCAGAAACTGCACACAGAAACAACGCTGTCATTCACCGTTTGGAAATGGGGGCTATGGCAATGGCAGATTCAAAATATCTCCAAAGCCAACTTTTCTGTTGATTAGTACTCAATTTATTCAAATCCCTTAGTCGAGGGATAAAAGTCAATGACTTACTACGACTGACGATGACTGACTAATTGAAACGAGGATTACTACATTCCACTCAACGTTCGTCGCCAGTATATGGTGATATATAGAACGTTACGAATTAATGTAACAGAACTTAAAAAAGCAGTTACCACATGTTGATCTCAACACATTTTTAGATGAAATATTTCCATAATGATTGAATATATATGTATATAAAGACTTCGGGGCAATAACATGCTGTACCACAATACTTAAGTTTTGAGAAAACGGAGAGTAAAGGTTAAGAAATTGCATTCTACACATAGGGATAAAGAACATCAACTTTCGAATATTACTGCCATCTTGCAACGAATCTTTAAAATAAAAACCCAACATTTAGATACATCAATTTGGCGTCGAAATACACTAATATTTCAATTTATTTAGAAATGTGGCATAGCATGTTATTGCACCAAGGTCTTCATATATATATATATATATATATATATATATATATATATATATATATATATATATATATATAAAGCTGGCATCTGCAGGAAAAGAAACTTAAATTAGTGTAGATACAACAGCACATACTTTCTGAAAATTGTTTCTAAGAGCTCCGCTATATTATACTACTATTTAAAAAATACATAAACATGTTTTCAACCAGCAAAAGTTATTTTCCGCACCGAGAGGTCATTCGAATTAATTCATCGTTAGTCATACCACTACAATACAGAAGCGCCGTAAGGAACGAAGTCGGGCCGACGCTTAAACATGTAATTGTCTCAACCCAATATTTTCAACACGCAATTTGTGCAATTTTCGAAAATACAGAGAGTTCGCCAAAAATAGGACTCTGTATCCCAGGCACATGGGCAAAGCTTTCCAATATGTTAGGAAACTTGTCCCATTTGTATGCATTACAATAATTTATCATTTAGGACATTAAATTTTAAAGTATCAAATCTATCAATTTCAGTGGCGAAGCTAGAGCCATGCAGTTGGGTATTCTGAAAATCATCTTACACGTTTTTGTAAATTAGCTCCATTCATCTGTTTGTTTGTTTTTTCGTTGAGCAAAAGCTTCGATAATTTGTTCTTTAAAGCTGTCGTTTTCACAAAGTTAGTTTAACAGACACTTCTCGATAGCCCGTGTACTGAAATACCGATCCTAATATTTCCCGTGGAGTTTCTCTGGATGTCGTTACTCTATTTAATGTAATCAAATTCTTTTTTTTACATAATGCTGTAGATACAGGGAAAATTAGACTGAGTTGTATCAACCAAACTGTCAATGGCGGTACTGCTTTTTTTTAATAGATATTCTGGTAGGTTCATTTTTAATAGTTTGTAAGTTAAGGATTTAAGTAAATTTTTGAATAGTTTCTCATCATTTGATTTTGTCAAACAGTTTATATTGAAATCATCGCATAATATCATTTTATGATTTCTGCGGTTTTTAAATTAAACAAGAACAATTTCAAGATTTTTTAAGAAAACATCGTGTTCCCTGTGGGGCTGTGGTACGTACATAAAATCCATGTTCTTTGTTTTGGTAGATCTACAATAGATATTTTATCTTTTAAGAGAGAGGAGTATACTGTGATTGACACATAATGAATATTATTTTTAACAAAGATGCAAGTTCCACAATAAGCATGATGTGATTTGCCTCTTTGCCGACATGAGCCACTGGCTAAAGTGAAACCTGAAAAGTGTGTGTTATCTAGTTGTTGAGTTAACCGATGTTCACTAAAGCATACTATTGTTAAGTGTTGTATGTCTTATTCGAGTAATATTTCTAGATCTATGAGCTTGTTTCTTAAAGACTGGACATTTTGATGTAGTACATGTAGATATTTGTTTTTGTGTGTTGTGGGCTTTCCTGTCAACTGTAGTTGCTACAGGTCATAGGTGGGAGGTGGTCTGCGGTTACAACGAAAGTTGTACTTTGGATGAGGATTTGGACTAGAATTGGGAGACACTAAATCTTTAGCTTCATTAATTGTTTCAGGAAGAAAACACGAACAAATATCACACAAACAACTCGCTCTACTTTCCCACAACGTTAGGTGATGAGGTAGTTTGCCTAGCCGGGACGTGGATGTGCATCGCGGTAGAAGTCAATGCGTGCTGGGAACCTAGGCTCCTTGCCCAGTGAGTGCGAGAGAGAAAGAGATAGCGCGCCTCCAGCGCTCGCCCTCTTGAGCGCATGCGCGGGAAAGCCAGTCGGTGTCTATCCACCGGCAGGCTCCCCGCTCAGCTTCCGTCCCTGCCAATTCCGTTGCGAGTAAGCGGGAGAAAAGGAGTCTAAAATATTTAATTTTCTTTAACAATTCAGTAAAAAATATTGAAAAATTGACACACGTAACGACAGATTTTGCTGAAAAATAATTTGAGTTTTCCAAGGGTCAAAGTTTACCCTTCAGCTTCGCCACTGATAAATTTGTATATCTATTTGTCTATTTTAGGAGAAAAGGTAATGTAGTGTTTAATTAAAAGCAAAAATAATTAAAAAAAATATTACAATAACAAAAATATTAATATTGGGTCAAGTATTCCTAGTTTTTCTTCTATCCATTTCTCAGGTGAATAAAGGAAGTCTTCTGAACTCTTTGCCTTTTCCTACTGCCCTTCACATTTTTTGTTGAAGAAACACAAGGCTAATTTCTGATGTCCAAAACTAAAATTTAAATAGTGATTTGACAAATTAGAATCAACTTGTTTTCATAATTTGATTGTGTATACTTGAATATCAAAAAAGGATTGTTGACACTGTTTTCTTACAACTTTATATTTTTTAACACCTGGCAATCACTTGAACATGTTTTCTCTGTGTGCTCAACCATCCATTGAACCACATTGAACTGTGTTCGTTTTGGAAGCAAAACTAACAATACTATTTTTTTTATATTTGAAGCAGAAAATTTAAAATATACAATGTTTGGCTTCCTTATCAAATTCTGAGTACATGATGTCCTATGATGAAGTTATCCACATTTTCATTGATTGGTTATTCAAGTTATGCATATATATATATATATATATGCATTAACCAAACTTGTCTCTATTACCACACCTTTTTTGCAATATTTTCCCTACCTTTGTACTGCAGTTTTTATTGATATACTTCTTTTTATTAATATCTCCTGATGGTTTTTATGTAATTTAATGTTAATTCTTGCTGAACTTTTTAAAAACAGACTCGCTTATACTTTTTTAGCAAATTGTTTGATGTTTCAACCATATTTCAATATTTTTCAAAAAATGTTTATCTGGATTCAACTTTGAACATTGTTGAATGTTAAAACCTATTGAATTGCATTCATAATCTTCATTGTCATATTTCAATGAAATGCAATTCAATAGTTTTTAACTTTTAACAATATATTACAATCTTGGACTCATAAACTTTTCTTTTTTTTTACATTAGGATCAAAATCTCAAATTAAGGGTTAAAAAGAAGTATAAAAGTGTCTGTTTTTAAAAGGGCTGAAACAACATTAATAACTGAATAACAGACATCAACATATTCATTAAAATTGAATGTAATTTAATGTCTGACGTTCCATTGTGATCCTTACTCTAACATCTCTATGAGCAGGATTGATAAAGCATCCTTTAGTTCTCCAGAGTATTTTCTTTTTTTTTAAAAATTTTTTCATTCTTTGCTTTAAATTGTTGCTGTATTAAAATTGCATTTGTTATGTTTGGATTTGATATTTGCAGTATTTTATGCATCAAGGAAGAGCTCGGACAACTCAGTTTACAAACCTCTCAAGGAGGAACATCACAACAGTCTGGTGCATGCAACAGCAGCCAAGAGGGTGATGCAAAACATGCTTCTTCAAAAGGGGGCATTAGTGTGGGTTACCAGGATCCTTCAACAGCTCACCATGCAGGATGGATAGATGGCCTTTTGGGTTGTCTACGACCTGTTTGGACAATCATAGGAAAAGCCACTGCCAATGAAATCAAAGGCTGTCAAGGTATAGAAAGGCAGAATTTTCTTGATATATCCATTTGCTACTTCAAGTCAACATCATTTTTAATTTTTTTTTGTTCTTGTCTTTATGTATAAAGAAAAAAACTTTAATCACATTTATTCAAATTTTTATATGGGTATCAAAAACATCCATTGTTCATTAATAATTATTTTATGTTATATTTAGCCCCAAATGTAAAAGAAATTTGAAAACAAAACAAAAAGATTTGATTTGATTTAAAATTGATTTAGGTCACATTAATGCTTTTATTCTTCAGAAACGTGCAGTGCTGAGGAGTATGGGCATGTAAATCTTCATTAAGTTCATTTCAAATGTCAAACGCTACTTGATTTTCTATGTCAAGGAAAATTGCATTGCAATTGATACATTTAGGAAATTAAAAATCTCTAAAATTAGTCTTTGAATTTGACCCTTTTAATGAATTGTTTCAAATAATATCCATTATCTGACTGCAATCTTAAGCAATGATAGCATTATTAACATTTCTGAAAGCTTTTTCAGTCGTCAGTGATCAAAAGTACTATTATTTTTGTTGAATGGATGCACTGCAATACTCATTTCAAAGTTCTTCCTATGTTTATCTCTTCAAAACTATTTGTCATTGTTAACAATTTAGTAAACAATGGAAAATTTTGAAACATTGATGTAAATACAAAAACAATCTTCAATAAAGACAAGTCAGACATAATATGATATTGCTTATTTTCGTTCAAGTCATACTAATTGGATGCAGTTATGCAGAAATGATGGCTTGAATGAAAATTAGTTGTATAATTTTTCATGCACTATGCTTCATTTCAAATAAAATTATTAAGGAATGAATCATAATATATTTGTGAGAAAACCATGGAAAACAAGACACTTCAAATTTTTGTATTCTGCTGTTAGTAATATTATATTTATGCCTTTTAATATGTACAGAATATTTAGTTCTTATTAATCAGAAATATTTGTGTTATTTTGCTATACAATCTTTTTTATTTATTTCAGATGATTGGGAAATTGCCTTTGAAACCATAAGTGATTTGCAGTGGCTTGGTTCAGGTGCTCAAGGTGCTGTATTCAGTGGAAAACTGAAAGGAGAAGTAGTTGCTGTCAAGAAAGTAAGAGACCAAAAAGAAACAGATATTCGTAATCTCAGGAAGTTAAATCATCCAAACATTGTTCAATTTAAGTAAGTGTACTGTGAGTGAAATAAAAATGTGAATGTGCAGGTTAAAAATATACTACAAAATAGAATGCCAAACATATTATGTTTCTTGGCATACATTTTTAAAGTTAAGAAGTCTGAATGTGAAATTGTTAGTTGATGTTTTATATTATTGTTAGGAAAATATAAAAGACATTTAAAGAGTTTTGCTCAATTTTCAATGTTCAAGTGTCATTTGACTTTGTAAAACATTAGTAATCATTTTTCATTTGCAGAGGCGTATGTACCCAAGCACCATGCTATTGTATTGTTATGGAGTATTGCCCATTTGGTCCTTTGTATAATTTACTAAAAGATGGAAAAGAAGTTCCACCTGTCAGACTAGTTAACTGGGCAAAGCAAATTGCATCAGGCATGCATTATTTGCATTCCCATAAAATAATACACAGAGATCTAAAAAGCCCCAAGTAAGCATTGATTTTTATTTTTTGAGATTTTGTGCCCATTAACTTTTGTAATAAAAAATGTTTTTTAATTTGTTGTTTTGAATGACAGTGTACTCATTGGACGTGGAGAAGTGGTAAAAATTAGCGATTTTGGAACAAGTCGAGAGTGGAATGAAATAAGCACTAAAATGACCTTTGCTGGAACTGTTGCATGGATGGCTCCTGAAATTATTCGCAATGAACCTTGTTCTGAGAAAGTTGATATTTGGTGAGTGTATAATAATTAATACAGCATGTGTGTATATATATGTATGAGATGGGATAAGTGCATGAACGTACAGGGTGATTATGTGGAAAAGTGAAATAAATGTCAGAAAGTTACTTTGATTATTTTGATTTGATTATTTTTGCCTCAGTTCTGTTTAGTGACTTATTTATTGACTTGCCCTCATATTAAGAGGTGCATCCAGGAAATCTGTTTCTGGTCAATGCAAAAAAAACACAATTTCATGGAAAAACTTTATTGTAGCAGAATGCACAGTTTGCATTGTTGTTCCACATAACTCACACCAGAATTGAAATATTTATCATACTGTGGGATCAACATCTGTATCCTGTGTCATAGATGTCTGCCTCTAAATCAATTTTGTTTGGTGTCTCTCTTGATTTTGTGTTGCATCAGGGGCAAAAACTTGCAATAATAAGTCTTTCTTTTGTTTATTCATTTATAAGTGATTTATCAATATAGACACTGTAAAATACAGTTAATAGTTACAGTAACAGTTACAGTAAGTTACAGTTAGTTAATAGTTAATAGTTAAAGTAATAGTTACAGTTAGTTAATAGTTACAGTAACAGTTACAGTTAACAGTTTTTTCATCCTTTTCTTTCTTCATTAAGTCTAGAACAGTTGCAGAAAAATCAAGTGAATCAAGCCAAGAGCATTCAGAAAAATTAGTTTTTCTGTTTCTTAAAAATTTTAATTTTGAAAAGTAGGTTTCATAAATCGTTATAGGAGTTGTGTTTTTATTCATTCTTAATCTGGGAGTTTAATTTTGTCCCATCATTTAATGAATCATCCCTAATTTTTAATAAAACTAGTACATCTAAACAATGAGAGATGTTTTTATTGTGAATCTGTGTCTGAAAAACACAACAACTTAGAATCATTGTTTTTTAATTCAAAACCCAACTTGAGATGATTAGATTTTAAAAGAGGCCAAGAAAGGCAATGTATAATTTCTAGAAATACGTATTTTCTAAAACTTTATTTTGTAATTATATGAAGAATTAACCATGTGGAAAATTATTGAGAACCTTTATTTTTTTATTATATATGATTTTTAACTTTTCAGGTCATATGGTGTTGTCTTATGGGAACTTCTTACCTGTGAAACCCCGTACAAAGATGTGGATTCTTCAGCAATCATGTTTGGTGTTGGAAATTACTCTCTTCATCTGCCTATTCCTAAAACTTGTCCAGAGGGTTTTCGACTTCTTGTTAAACAGTGCTGGAGTGCTAAGCCACGAAACAGGCCATCTTTCAAACATATTCTGGTTCATTTGGATATTGCTGCTGTAGAAGTGCTATGTACTCCAACAGAGGAATATCTCAAGACACAGGTATTTGTAACATGAATTTTGTACAGAATAGAATGAGATGTTTTATATTCCTATCATGTTTTGGAGAGTTTATACACATGGATATTTTTTATCATTTTTTTCCAGGAATACACTTCGCTTTATTTAGTTTAAGTTGAACTTGATAGGTAGGAAATTCACATGAAGATATTTACAATATTTTCTATGATTTCTTTTTATCTTTAGGCAACTTGGAAAGAAGAAGTTCGCAGTGTTATGCAACAAATGCAGTCAGGTGGGAACCACTTGCCTAAATTTGAAGAAGATATTATTAAGAAGCGTAATGATGAATTGAAACATGCTCAAGATATAAGAGAACATTATGAAAGGAAATTGGATCGGGTAAATGATATGTATATGGAAATGATTGCAAAATTTCTGCAAGTAGACCAGCAAAAGCAAGAATTGAAAGTTAAATTGCGGCAAGTGGAACTGTGGGAACAAGAATTACGAAAGTAAGTAAATTTCAAATACTTTTATCTACGTAGGGAAATAGTGTGTGTTGCTACAATTATGCTTCTTACAAAATTACGGTATTTTCAAGTATAATACAAGAGCAGCAGCAGCAGCAGCAGCAGCAGCATAATGATGTACCTATCTGTTTTGACATTAAATCTTATTTGTGTCTTTCAGAAGGGAGAAACAGGTTGGAATTATCCATTCTTCCCTGAAAGCTCAGAAATTAAAGAAAAGAGGTCATTTTACTCAATCTACAACACCTACTTCTCCTGAACAACACACAAGTCCTGAATCACCTCAGAATTGGGTTCATGGGGTAAGAGATAAGACTAATTTGAGTATTGTGCATGTTGCTGTGTGTATATGACACAGTTCGTGAGATGTTTCATTTGCCTTACAATTGATGTTTGGTTTTACCTAGAGTCCAGTGATGGCTACATTGGTTGTAAAAGGAGTTTCTCAAGCCAAGTCAATTGTAACTTGTGGGGGACCTGGAGAAAGATTGTTGAGGCAGAGGAGGTTTCGTCACCGAAGAGTAGGATCAGGAAGTGGAGCTAGTCCCTCTCTGTTGAAAGCAAGTCCAATTCGTGATAAAAAGGTAATGTGAATGTACAGGGTTGTCCAACTAGTGGCCCACAGGCCGCATGCGGCTTGCACTGCCATTTATATGGCACGTGAAAGATTATTAGTCAAAAGTGACAGACCCGTGCAGCCATGTCAGGTAGAGAACATTGTGGCTCTAGCACACATGCCTTGCTAGCGTCAACACCCCCTTTAATGTAAAAATAGGTGAAATTTAGATTTAAGGGTCTTATTCCAGTCAATTCAGAAATTAAAGATCATCTTAATTTCATTCACTGTGATACGCATGGTATAGCCTAATATCTAGTGTGGTTTCCATCCCCTTCTTATTTCAGAGCAGGCAGGCAAAGTGCCAAGATCAACATTAGGGGAAGTCGGTTGTGGATTGCCCGAGTAATGAAAATATGGTCCACAACCATATTAAAGGTTTTAGTTGTGGTCCTTGAGGCTTTGCAAGTTGGACACCCCTGAAATAATAGATTATCTGATTTTATTCTGTTACTTGATTTTGATAATGTTATTCAGTTACTTGAAGATTACTGTTTGTTGTTAAACATTTTTCATGTTTCATAGTTTATTGATTATTATTAATTATGTTGTGTGTCAAATAAAAATAAATCAATAAACAATGGCATAAAGTGCACACTCAATAATATCTGATTTTGTTTTATCAGTTTGGATATATGTCTGCTAACCTTGACAGTTGGAACACATTCAAAACTAATAACTTAATATTGGAGTGATATTGTTAATACAGAATCCCATTTGCACAAAACAATATAAATTTATCTGTTGAAATATAATCATTAATCTCTATACAGTACAAAGTTATGTATTAGTTATGTGTACTAAAATGTATAATTTGTACTTAAAATTTGCCCTCGATACAGTACAATGTTGAAAATTCTGAATATGTGTAGTCCCTACATCAACATTGTGACTTTTTCTTGCTGTGCTTATTTAAATGAAAAATGTTGTTAATTATTTAAATGAACTAAAAGTGAATGTTACAGTTGTTATCATTTCTATTGAAAAATATATTTCACCTTTTCTGTGTTAATATCTGAACATGTGTGTAATTTTATTTTCTGTTTTGTAGAATGAACTTCACCATCATAATTTAGTGGACAATGAAACTCAAACTGAGATGATGGATATTAGTGAAACAGAAACTAGCCCCAATCCATACTTGGCATCCCGACAACTGCAACTTTCCATTCCCCCAGTGGGAAGTGTAGAGGAAACAAAATCCCCTGATGCAGAGAGTCTGAATGGTAATAGCACGTGTCCTGATCCAGCATTAAATAGCAATGAAAGACTTACTTGCAGTGATGATGATCCATTAGAGACTCTTGGAAGAAAAGTGAGTGAAATCTTAAATGGTAACAGAATACCTGCTTCCACAGACATCATTCGGGTCACCAATAATGGCAATCCTGAAGATGATGATGATAGCATTTTGAGTCAAAGACAGACAATATGTAGTAATGAAAATATAGCATTAAGGTTTGTGCAAGGAGGAGAGATTCGCCCAGCCATATCTATGGTGTAGTTGTGTCAGGAGTAATGTGCAACCTGTAAATGAACTGAGACTTCACGGGGCAGATAGTTCAGAAACATTAGACTCACAAGATTCTAGTAGGACAACATGTGTGAAGAGAGTTGGAGTGAAGAAGAGGGTGAGACAGCAGATAAACACAGTTACAGCTTTGCGCAGGAGAAGGTAAATGGAATAATATTTAATTATACTTCCAATATTTGTAGATCTTAATTCAAAGCCCTGTTGCAGAGGAAAGTTCTGTAAAAAGGGACTAGTTTGACAGCTTGAGAGACTAAAATCATGTTGGACAAACTCTGTATTTCATGAGATTATGTCAAAGCCATTCCCAAGCAAGACAACTGCTAACAAACTGACAAATGGAGCACATGGGCATAATCTGCAGTTTTTTTTGCCAGTAACAGCCAATTCAGAAGCTGCCAAAACGGTCCCTTCTTAGAATAATCTCTCTGTAGAAGATTCCATGCCTTTGCCTTTTCTCTAATCTCCTTTCTGTTTTTGAATTATGTTTTAAAATTTTTACAATAAAGGAAATGCAGATGTCAGAAGTTAATTTTCATTCCATGCATTTCAATAGGAAGAGCAAAACAGTAATTAACAGTAACTGTTTCAATTTTCTGTTTGACTACCTGTAGCCTGTGTGGCATCTGGGAAGATATTTACATTACTTTATTCTGCCTGCAGTATTATTTTAATTCATTTATTTACAGTAACACCTGTTTGTTTAGAGAGGTATTTGAAATGTATATTGAAATTCTTAGCAAGTGATAACAGATAAATATATTTTCTATGAGGCTTTTTATAAAAGTCCTTAAAATATATACAAATGGTGTGGATTATAATGTGCTTATATGTTTATCTCATATCAAATTCTATATGATCACCTATGATAAATGCAAATACAAATGCAGGAGTGAAATCAATATCAACAAATTTTAAACATTTTAAGATGTTTGGCACCTTGTATGTTGGTGGTTTCTTTTTTTGTTTTGTTTGATTCTTATCATTGCAAAATACTGTTGTTATAGTTATCATGTTGCCAAAATTATTCATAACATTGGTATTATAAACTGCAGCCAATTAATTACATACAAAATTGCATGTTGTACTTGTGACTTGTTTCATCCTCTCTCTGTCTTAAGTCAAAACAAATGATAGAATCTCTGAAATGTTTTTGTACAGGTTACAGTATGCTTCCACTACATACAGTATTTTCAATTTTCAATTTTCACTTTTCATAAGACTTGGTTCTAGATAGTTCTATGCCACATTTTTTGTCAAATTAAACTACTTTTACCAGCAAATTCATCATATCAATTATACATTTGTGTATTAGGATGCTGATATAACAAGTACTATGCAAACATTTGTTTTTTACTCTTGTAGCGAGGAATATTGAATTGAAGCTTTTATTTTCTTAGTTCTCCTAATGAACTTCATTTGGGATGGGAAACTCCTACGAATATATTTTTTTTTTTGTTTGTTTGTTTGCAATAAATTCATTTTCTGCTATATAAATACAATTTTTACATGATTTGTAGCTACAGAATATTTTACCAAGGTAAATACATGTACTTTTCAAGACTTAAAATCTAGAGCTACAGGTATTCAATTTCAAAATTGGAAAGTTCTATGTAATTTTAGTTTACATCATTTGTAATGTATTATTTGCTTGTTTCAAACATGTAGTGTTTGATAGTGTATCATTGTTTTTTTTTGTAATATATGATATTTTCTTTGTTACAGTATTGCTCGCTCGACCTATTGGCCCAGGATGTAGGTCACGTAGATTTTAAGCAACTTCCTACCCCAGTGCACAATGCAGAATGTAATATCTCTGATGAAGAAAATACATCTGAATATAGCCATCCTCCATCTAGTCAATGCTCCACTCTAGAGAGCAATCCTGATTTATTGTGTTCCATGGAGAGTATGAATAGCCAAGGTCATAACGTCAACACAGCGCCTTAAAGAAGTAAGTTTCAGAATTATCCTTCAGTCATGCGGGCACAAATACAAATATATTCAATTTTAAAACTTATTTTCTTTTCACCTGGAGTCATACTTTCGTGAAGGCAATATTTCAACTGTGGTCTGCATCAAAATATTCTTTATTTGAGACCATTGAGAAAGTTCAAGTGTGTGCAAACTAACATAATATTTAGACATGAAAGTTCACTTTTTTTCAAGACCTTCCTGGAATAGCACTGAAAGTTCTTTCCATACTAGTATTGAAAATACAAGACTTAGAAAACAAAATAAGTACCAACCCCCAAACAGAAATATACTTAGTGTGTTTTCATGATTGTCTATTAAATTTGAAAATCAGACAAATAAATTATCATGAAATTGAGGTCTTGAATAAAATATTATATATCATATGGCAAAAGTGACTTTCCATGGCATGATGGGATTCGCAGACTCGGCCTATTGACTTTAATCAGAAACTCTCCTGCATAGTTGTGGAAATGTCTGCTTTCTTTCCTTGTAATGTAAATTACTAATATTAATCCTTTATTAGATGTTTTAATTAGCAGGCTATAATTGATTGCAAATTGCTCACCATTTACACAAACAACATGAAATTCCATTTTCCACAATAGAGACTGTCAAAATCATACATTTGTGTAACACTAGAACACATAGATTAATCATTTAAACTCCTGGCACTCCTAATGTCCTAGTAATTTCTTTGTTTGTATAAATAGAAGATTGTGATTTTGTGACTTTCATCATTTTCAAGTATCTATAGTCTTTAAAAAATGAAGCATCTAAAATATATATTTCGTGAATAATAATAATAGAATTTACCTAGAATGCTAGGCTGGTGCCATTTAGACTCCTTGGGAATTGACTGCATCCTGTAGCTTTTGTTTTATGTTGTTGAAAATGCTAAAAATGTGCCTCCTAATTCAGATATTGTCTGAAGAAATGTAAGCATTCCTTCTGATTTGCATTGTTTTTTGGCCGTCATGTGCAATACATGTATATTGATGAATTATTAGTTGTTTCATGACAGTAAAGCAACTGTTATTGTTTGAACACCTTCTTACAATTTTTTTTGTTTTAATAGTTGTTTTACCTCACAGCATTTATAAAATAAAAGTCCTATCCAAATAATCCAGTCAAGTAATTCAGCTATAATACTACATTTGTTGTTGACTGTTAGTACCATTATTATTAGAGTTTATAATATATTTTTAAATTGATGTAAATATATTCTTGCTGATGATGAAATAAAAGTTATTATTCTCTTCAAATTACAGACCCTGTAATCAGGGTGCACATTGGTTATTTTTTTCTGAGAGGGACTCCAGGGAGGAGAAATTTATGAGATAAAGACCATCATCCCTTAAAGAGTAGAGGCTGAATAAATCCTGAGAATGTTCTTGTCGAAATTTTCCTTTTCTAATTTCTTTAAATTAGATTCCTTGATGTAATCATTTCAAAGGTCCTTTCTCACTAAAGAGTTCTATATTATAGTCAAACTATAAAGTACTAAAGAATACTATACCATATTCAGTGGAAATTTTATTCTACTGAATATAAAATATGATTAAATAGTTGAACATAAATTGGTTTGCCTCTTTTATCCAAATGCTAACCACCAATTTTAAATAATAATCTGCCTAGCTTAAATTTGTTGCACATGGATGTGACATGCATAAGCTTGAGAAAGAAGGTGTTCATAATGTTCTAATTTTTATTATATTTAATAATGTTATTTCAATTTAAGATATAATTTCTTTCAGGGATTGGGAGAAGGAACAACTCCAGAGAGCTCCGATTCAGAGTCCGATGATGTAAGCGATATGACAATTGGCACTCAGCTTGGTTCCTCACCCAAAATGGAAACAGTAGTTTGATATTTATATAAAGAATGTGTTTCATGAAAAGTTTAACTTCATTTACCAGAAAATTAAATCTCATAACTCCATTTCATGTGGTAATTAATTCAATCTCGTGGATTCCATTTGTGCTACGTGTAATCTCTAGAGATGGAATCATACTTTAGAGATATGAATGGATATTACCAGAGCAGCTGTTATTTTTTCAAATGTAGATTGGTATTATCCATTTCATTATCTACATTTGATTCATTTGCACATCATATAAATAAATTTATCGCTTATTAATTTAGCTTGTATGGATTATATTGATTTCATTATTAAGTAGAAAGCCACTGAAACCTACTGAGACTATTGCCAAAGTAATTTCACCAACAGATATGTTCTTGCATACTTTTATTATTAAAAAAATACATTCCATTATTTATTTCTGTGGTCATTAAATAGTCTCAGCCAGTGGATAAGATCTCACATAGGTTGTGAAAGGGAAGCATCCTAGTAAAGTTTCCATGAGTACTTTTGTGTTATGTATTTTCAGTGTTATGTTTTCTCAGGTATAGTAATAATGAGCTATTGTGAACCTTTTGCGCTCATTAGTTATTTTTCCATTAACTTTTAAAGAAATTTTTAATGTTTCTATTAATATTCATTATTCAAAACTATAATGGCATGGCAATTTAAAAATATATCAGTGATAGCAGTAAAATGAGCCAAATAATATATGTAATAATAAAATGATGATAAAATATATTCAATTTTTATTAAATTGGTATGAAATTGTTAAAACATGACTGCTTCTTTATGAAGATCTCTGCATATTATGATCATAATATCAAAGAAGAATAATTACCCCTGTTGTTTTTGGAATTAATTAATTATATTTTTTAAGAAATTTGTCACAAATTTTGGTTAAATTCTCTTTCTGAGTTTGTAAAACATTGCTTGTTTTGAAAAATATAAATCAACAAGTTCGATAAATTTTTAATATAGGCAAGTTGTTCACATTATGTTGTAAAACAATTGCCTCCTCCAAAAAAGTAATTTTTGTAATTCTTAAGCATTAATTCAAGGGAAAAATTATAGAGGTGGATCATGAAACAAAATTTGTGAACTGTGGCTTGTAGACAAGTAAGGAGTTTGCGGTTAATGGATTCTTTAGTCTCTTACTTTACATCTCCACTTAGTCTATGTTACTTATTTAAGGAAACAATGAAATAATATTTTGTTAAACTTAATATATCATTTGCAATTTATTTTGCTTCATTGAAAAATTGAACAGTGTCTGTTACTGCATTCCCCTCGCTGTGTTTGTAATTGCAAAATAATTACCCCAAAGATTTTGCTGAAGGCCAGCATAAAATGTTAAGAAATCTAAGTTAATTCTTGCTAGACACAGTCACCTTTTTTTAACTTCACATTATACATTTTTGTTTGCTATATAAATCCATTAAACTAGTATTTTTACATGGTGCTAAGGCAGATATTTTCTATATTTAAAATGAAACAGAGAGAAAAAAAGGAGATGACAGTAATGCCCACTATGTAAACAAATGTATTGAGCACTAGTGTGGCTGAGAATAACCAATAATGCAATTAAGAAAGTTTGTCACAATCACCATGTTAATCAGAGCTCAAATCTTAAATTTCTTGAAAATGAATGTTCTGAACAAAGAATAAGACCACAGTCTTTAGTTACAATGACTGTTTACCCTTTATTTTGTGTTCCAATTTTGTTTGTGTGTTCCAATAATTGACTAATTTTTTGGGGTAAGGTTCAATCATCAGCAAGATTTCTTCAAACTTTATTTTTCCTCCCACATGAAAATTTGTTTTCATTAACATTTCAAACACAAGTTTCTTTTCCTAACAATATTGTATTGAGTGAATAGAATTAAGTTTTAAGTGTAAGGTATAATGGTCAGTTTTATAAGTGTAAAATGCTCCAATTTTACTGCTATCATTGGAGACATTAGCATATTTATTGAAACAGAATTTTTTAAATTGCCTATTCTAAAGCATGTACCAAAATCATGACACGATATGTGGGTCTCCAGGGCATGCTTTCCCTTGCAACTACTAAATGTATCTTATTTCTTGAATCAATTGTATGAAACTAGTTCGTAATACTAAGCAAGACTGCCTGAAGGCAACTGAACACTGTCATCAATCATTAAATGTTATTTTTGTCCCTATTGACAGTATACTTCATGTTTTAAAAGTTAGTCTTTATGAGCTCCACAAGTGTTAAGTTTTAAGACATGTAGGGAGTGCTGGTATTGATATTATGAACTCTGATATATAATTCTTGATCAATTTCCTCTGATACTAATATAATTTTTAGGGAAAATTAAATAAAGTATTCATTATTGTATCAATCATACTATTGAAATCATTTTTGAAACAAAAAAATTATGCAATATTATTCCAATAACTTAGACCAATATTTTTTAAAGTTTTCATAGCTTAAGCAAACCTATAATGATTTATAAGATTTTGTCTTTAATTTATCATCGCTTGCAAATTATTTTATAATTTTTCCTGTTTGCGTACTTAATTTTTTTCAATTCCTTCATTTTGTACAAAATGGCAAGGTGGCAAAATAACAAAAGCCTCTCTTAAGCACCTTGTATCAGATTAATTAAATCTTAGGAATTTTTTATATCTCATAGGAGCCCTTGTTGAATATACTAGAGCGCAAAAGGTAGAAGTTAAAATATGAATAATGCATGGATCTTGATTATTACAAAATATTAACAATGTTAAGACTGAATCTCAGGGACAGAAGCTTGCAGTTTAAAAGGTGCTATTTTTCTGTCCAGATTCTTCCTGTATATTTTTTAATAGTTATTTATGAAGAAGAAATATTAAATTGTAATAGATGGCTTCCATGGTTGAGGTTAAAGTTTCCTTGGCTGTTAGGAAGAGTTTTGAACATCAAACTCTGAAAAAGAAAAAAATACAGAAAGATGGCTAAAATTTTGGCAGTATTGCTTGCAGAGTATGTCTTCTCATCAGCTAAAAACATAGAGCAAATTGTTCACAAGCCATAAATTCACTGTAGTACTGTATTTATGTAACAATTGGATTGCTGTTGCTGGTAGTTCAGTAAACTCTGATGTGTACAAAATTGTCTAATAAATCTACAATGAACTGTTCTGTACATTGTTTTGTTGATTCACAAATTAAAATTTTTTCTTATACTGAAGAAATAGTGTTCTTAACAAATGTTCTGTGAGCTTCTGTCACCTGGCATTTATCATTAGCATAAGTTTAGTTCCCATGTAATATAGAATTGCATGAACTTTTAGTCTCATCATACCCATTATGTCATAGAAAACTGGTTCAGTACTTTTGTTTTTGCCTTATGAATAGCAGTACTGAAATAGTTAAAATGCCATGTTTTGAAAAATGGCTTACCAATCAATGGTGTGATGGTAGTAAATAAAATGTTGTGGTTATTTAAATCTGGCTCTTGGAAAAAGTTTTTACTGGACAAAATTGCTGATTTCACTTACAGTTTGGCTACCTCAAATTTAATAGTATTACATTCATTACTGTGGAGTAATTAGTAATACTATTATCAAAATTTGTAATTGAAAATCAGTAGGAGAGTTAAGTAACTTAAGTTCTATTTATGCACTTACATGATATTATGAGAGTCTTGTGTATACCTTTTACTCATTCAAAGGTTGTCCATGACAGTGTGAGAAATGTGCAATTTTTTAATATATTTTTGTAATTTGCATTTATTTATTCTTTTTTATAGTTGTGAAAGTTCTGCAATATAGTGCCTCAGAATTATCATTAGTATTGTTATATGTTGTAAGTTTCAACTACATTTTTGTTTTTCAAAGGTTGTGCCTTAGGTGAAACTTGGAATTTGTTACTTCAAATGTAGTAAATTAAAATTAAGTACAAACAGTGTTGTTCATTTTGAGGAATTCCACCTTAAAGTTATGATAGATGTGAAATGTGTATTGTGGTTTACATGATATTTTATTTCAATCAGTGTTTCATATTCATTAAATGTTTCAGTTAATGGTACAGTATTAAAATAAACTAACACAGGACAGTCTCTGTTTCCTGAAATTATGGATTTTCTGTGTGGTGATCCAATAATGTTACCTGGATGTAAATATAATTTTATTTGACTTGTGTCTCATGTTCATTTTTGTTTGGCCTGATGGTGGGAGGGTCAAATTTCCTTGCAGAGAATACTCAATGTGGTTGTGCTGTGAATGTATTTTACTTGATAGTTAATTGCTCATTTCATAATTTACTGGGAGTACTTGTGTTTTTATTGTCCATTGGGCTTCATGGCATGTTCATGGAGGTAAAGTGCTTATAGACCTGCAAATTATTTTTGACAAGAATTCCAGTAGATGCCAATAGTATTGACAGTTGACTAATGTTTTGTATTTATCTCTTGGCAATAGTATTTTCATAGGAAGAAACTAAGATGTAGTAAAAGGTTTACTGAATTAAAAGGAAATTAAGAAAATGGAAAGAATTTGGTACAATTCTTACTGAAAATGTTTATTTTTAGCTTAGTCAGTGCATTTGAAGCTTAACAACAGCATCAGAATTCATGACGCATGGTAAATTAGTGTGATTTTGAAATGCATTTATTATTCAATAAGAAATGGGAATGTATTTAAATGTTCAATTTTAATGATCTTTTGGGGGCTTTAAATATTGTTTGTGCTAATAATGCATTATCATGGACATAGAAAAAAGTTTTATAAACATAATTGTATTCAAAAATAGTATTTCAACTGCAACAATTGTATTTATTGTATTATTTTTCAACTTTGTGGTTTGAAAGAAATGTTTACACGTAAATATATGTCACAGTAATGTAACATGAAGATGATTAAATCATTTTTATTTCACCATCAAGGCCCATAAACTAGAAACACTAAATTCATGCAAGCCTGTTGATGTAGAGTGCTGTAACCTAAGCTCTTTTGTTGGTGTCTGTATTCATGGAAAAGCAGGTTATCCAAATTCAAAGATCTGTGGCACTCCTCTGCCTGATGAAAATTCATAACAAAATAATAATTCTATTTTGACTCTTTGGGCAGAGGTGATGAGCCTGTGCACGCTCCAACGATCTCTGCCACCAGGACTGTTATTATTATTATTATTATCATATTTTACCAAATTTTTGGTACTGAAAAGTTCTATTTATTAATATTTTTAACATTTTAAACCCTCTGTTAATTAACACAGTATATTATTATCAAATATTAAGGACAATGAAAGAAAGAATAAAAAAGATTCTGTGTGTGAGGGAAAAGACTTCTGATCACATTACATTTGTCATAAAGTAAATGTTGGACATGTAAAGGAAATGATGTACAAAGACTGATCCAACTAGAGTAATGGTCTTGGCACCTATTCTGGGTCTCACAATGTCATATGTGATACTATGTTTTCCCTCTTAAAGTGATTTTTTTCCCCCCACTTCATTTACATACAGATTTTTGTTATTTAAAACGTTTTTGGTCTTAAAATTCTGTGCTTAAAAAAAACTACATTGTTCTCACCAGAAACAATTTGAGTGCACTCATTTATTTATAGTTATAATCCCATTTTCTATCAAGATTTTTCTGTCTGACTAGAAAATTTGAATTTTGTCTAGGAAGACATATTTAAGCATTGAGTTCTCACAAAGGAGTTAATTCTACAGAAAATATGTATGAAACCTCTTGGATAATATGGACACTTTATTTTCTGTGAATGAAGTTATATTTTAGAAAGTATTGCCATTTAATCTTGTATAGTGAACTTCACAATTAACGTAGAACTATAAACCTAAGTATGTAGATCACAAAGAAAAAATAATGGAAGTGTCCATATTGATTCTCTGATATTATTTAGGTTCATTCTAAAAGTTAAAATGATTTACTTATTTCATAAGAGTATGTGAGAGAATGTACATCAAAACATCAATTATTATAGTTTGTTATCATTTTGGGTGACATATTATTAAGCCTTCATATGACTGTAACATATGCAGCTCATAAAATCAGCTTTCATTTTTTTCGACTTTAAATAATTATTAAAAAGAACAAAGAAAAAAGTAAAAATCTGTTTGTTGATTACCCACTTCCTTACATTCCAAATAAATTGTTGTGATTTAATTGAGACAATAGTAAATCCTCTCATAAATTTATCTGTATTTAATAAGTCTGCAGAAAAATCATTAAAATTATAAAATTAAATAAATGTCATATTGATATAATTCTGTTATAAAAAGTTATCCAAAAATGAACCCCAGAGAAAGAGGAAGGTGTAGTATTGAGAGAGGAGGGGAAAGAATTAAAGAGGAAGAAAGAATGAGTGAGGGAGTTGTAACATATGAGATTTTATGGATGTGTTCTCTCACACTCTTTCTCTTTTTAACCCTCTGTCAAATTATGGTTAGTCTTCCATTGACTGACTTTTCTATTTGTTGCAAACAATGGCACCAGGGCGCACCTTGTTGTAAGATTGCCCTAGCTGCAGTACTTGTGGGCTCTGCTATTGTCAGAGGTATTTATTGTATGGCAGACATGGCACATGCCATGGGTGTCACTCACAAGAGGTGCTATTTTGAGTATATCTGTGGAACAAAACAAACAACCCAAATTGGAAACATCCTGATGGTGCAAATTCTGTGCTTGTCATGAGTGCCTGAATACCTAGATATGCCTCTGTAGTGGTCTGTTTTTCCCCGGTAGGCCTACTCATTGGACTCGTATGAAAGTTTGCGATTCCAGGGTTGAGGGATCCCTAAAAACCCTCATCCAGAAAAAAGTCCTAACTTCAGAGTGAAAAGAATGAATGTAACTGGTAGACCTGAGGACTGTCTTTTGTTGATTACACAGTATATTCTAAATAAAGTTCCATATTTGTTATAGACAACAAAACATCTTATTCTTAACATTACATCACAGTACAGTGTTATTGATGGCGGCATTTCAAAGGTATTTTTCCCTCATGCCAGGCTAATGACAATTTTAGTGCTAAAACAATATAATAAATTGGAATCAGTGTATATTGTAAATGTAAAGAGAATGTAAAATTATAATACACAAATAAAATATAATGTAAATAAAATTCAAATTAACAAATTTTAAATCAACTGAAGGTAGTTCGTTACAGTTAATATCATTAAAATATAAAGACCTGTTATCCTGAACAACTCTATTCTATGGATCTTAACCTAGGCTTCTTAGGGAACCACTCTATTCTCTGTATCTTAACCTAGGCTTCTCTGGGTAACAGGTCTTTATATTTTAATATTATTAACTCTGTAGTGATGGGGCAAAAGTTCTTAAGTCAATTTTTAGTAAAATTGGGTTAAGTACTGAAATTACAAGTTAAGTATCTATATTTTATTTAGTAAATTGACCAAATTAAAATGTTGCCTCCTTAACAACAAAAAAGTGTTGGGAAATAGCGTTGAGCATAGGAAGAAGCATTGGCTCAATAATATTTAACCCTTGTTTTCTCCAAACTTAGATTATTGACTTAAGAACTTTTATGCTGTGACCACAGAACTGTAACAAACAACCTTCAGTTGGTTAAAAATTTGTTAATTTGAATTTTATTTACATTCTTATATTTTATATGTGTATTGTAATTTTCAATTTATTGTATTCTATTTTAGCACTAAAATTGTCATTAGCCTGATGATGGGGAAAAATACCCCAAAACTTCGCCATCAGTAACATTGTGCTGTGATGTAAAGTACAGAATAAGATGTTCTGTTGTTTAATAAATATGACTGTCTATAATTTAAATGGAACTTTATTTAAAATATACTGTGAAAAGAATGAAAACTGGAAGAACTGTAAATCCTGATCACTTGTTCAAGAACACAACAGTGATACCAAAATATCTTGCAGTTAAAAGAAAAGGAAATTTTGAAAAAGTAAGCCCTTTTGTAATAGAAAAGTATTTTAACACCTGTTCCAGATCTGCCATAAGAGAGATAAAGAAAACTCCATTTGCACTCCTAATGAAATAAAATGATAATCAAGGCAAAAAGTAGCTGGAGTTGAACAAAATAGGCATTATCGATTTTGAAATAAGTGCCTATTCACTGAATACTTGCAAAGGTGTGGTAGTATGCAGAGACTTATTAAACTGCAGTAAAGAGGAAATAGATGAAGAACTAGCTTCTCAAGGAGTCATTGCCTGTCATAGGCAAACAATGGGGTGGGTGGGCAGACAATTCCTTCAGCACCCCTTGTTCTGATGTTTAACTGTAGCATGTTGCCAGAGAAGATTAAAGCTGACATCCATTGTCTGAACGTATGAATATTTGTTCCTCAACAGATGCAGTGCTTTCAGTGCTTATGTTTCGGACACACAGCGTCTAGATGTGCGAGAATCAAAGCATGCCAGTTTAGAGAGCTCTTTCATAGTAATGATTAGAGCCCAGAAGTTTGGCAAAATGCCTTTTTATAATTATTACGATTTTATGACTTTTAACAATAGAAATCACCTTCATTGTACTTCCGGAGTTGTTTTTGTAGATTTTCATTTTGCCTTTTGTTTTGCCTATTTTAGCTTCTGATGCCTATTTTTGGCATTTTGCCTTATTTGTGCCGTTTTCTTACTTATTTGTGGCATTTTCTGCCTTTTTTGTTATTATTTTCCGTTTTTTTACTTCCTGGCACCAACTCTACCAAGTTGGAAATATACCTGTGATCGTGTATTGTCTTCCTGTGAACGCGAAGGGTTCAATGTCAGGTTGTGTTAAAAATCTAAAAGGGAAAGGAAGATGATACCAGTGTAGATTTGTTAATCTTTTTCATTGATACTTATAGACTTGTTCGCTCATGAGAAATCTCATCTTATGTTTGTGTATAGCTATGGATTCCTTTTGAGGACAGAGCTGTCTGTACATGATTATACCCTTCTCAGTTTTTTTTAAAATTTTATTTTATTTTATTTTTTTTATTACATTTGTTGCCTTATGCAACGCGTCTCTATACTGCGATTTTTGTAGGAAGAGCTCTCAAGATAACTCAAATCCCATCTTCGCGATGGAATATGTCACGGCATTTCGCGTCTTTTCTCGGTCTTGCCGGTAGAAGTCGCATGATCGCAAGCACTGCTTCGTACGGTCGCTATCGTGCGAAATCTAGCGGAACGACTGTGAATGATACGAAATGCCGTGACATATTCCATCGCGAAGATGGGATTTGAGTTATCTTCAGAGCTCTTCCTACAAAAATCGCAGTATAAAGCCCTAGGTCGGGCGTTGATCGCCGCGGAGTAATCCTCCATTATTGCTATCCGCGCTCTCTGTATTTAACAGGGCGCTCTATATTATTTATGTCTCGTCTCGTAGTCGTCAAGAGGGCCGCCAGGTAGCATCTCCGCGTACGCGCCTCACACCGCGCGCCCCTGCGTCACTACCCAGCGGCCAGAATTGGGAAGGAATAAGGAAGGGGGTAAGGTTTAGGGCACTTCACAGGAGTTGGACTAGCCCTTGTGAAGCAGCTGAACTCGTTTTGCCGGAACAAATTTCACATGAGAATCAACGGGAATCGAACCCGGACCTCAGAGGTGAAAGGCGAGCGACTTTGCTCTGACAGCTTGTTCTCTCTTCTCAGACCTTCTTGTTCTCTCTTCCCTTCTGGCGATTACACAAGTGCGAATAACGAAATCTACAATTCCGTTTTCACTGCTACCAATTCAACATTTAAAAGGGACTCCACAATAGCGTTTCGTAGAGACAGGGTCACGAGTAAAATAAATTCGTAGTCGTCAACCGGTTGCTCAAATGCCATCAAGAATACAAAGAAATGGTAGTTTCCTTCCACATTAGTGCTAGTTAGTGACAATAAAAATGTGAATCATTTAGTTATTAATTTTTTATACCAATTAGTTTTAAATGGTGATTTTTTTTTATGTGGAAATGCCTGAACTTCCGTCTCTAGTAATGATCCATGCATAGATAATATCAGATGTATCGATTGCAGGGGACAGCATTTATCAAAGTTGAGGAACTGCCCAATTTATAAGCAGGAAGCAGCAATACTAGAAGTAAAAGCCAGAAAAGAAATCATCTATACTGATGCAAAAAAGCTTGTGTGCCCTGAAAATAAAGGAAAACTCACATACATAGAAATAGGAACTAAAAGCACACCTTTGCCTTCATTAGTAGTGAAAGAACTAATGTCTGAATTAACTTGCTGCGTACATAGAGAAAAATATCTTCAACACCCCCGCCTAGTATTTGGAAAGAAATCCAATGGCTGCCCTCGCAGTCACATCCAGTAAAGGCGAATCGTCAAAGGGCTACCGAAGACGATCGCCTCGTCCTCCAAAATACTCCAAGGAGGATTTCCTCAAACAAAAAAAAACAACGAAAATATCTCCCCTCCCCAATGATCAGGCCACGATCACTGGTTCAGAGATAGTAAGTTCAATGGTAAATATGAAAAATCACAGCGATAACAACTCCATTGATCCAAGCGAAATACCGCGTAGGAATAAATAGGAGAAAGGATGGCCAAAAGGAAAATCAAGAAAATAAGCAAAATCCATCCATCCCATAGCAGCAGAACTCCAATCCAACTATGAAAAATATTATTCAATGGAACATAAAAAGGTGTGTCACGAAATTGTTACTGGCCAAGCACACACCAATGTGTGTGCCTACTAGAAACTCATTTTAAACTAGATGACCGTTTCAATTTAAGAGGTTATAAGACCTTCCGCAGTGACGTAGAACCTGATAGACGAGCTAGAGGTGGTGTTGCCATATTGATCATCAACACACATTCTGTTAGTAGTCTGCATCTCTATACGCACACGCGGTAACCGTAACCTTACACCAGCAACTGAAGACGACGTAATGTTACATAACTTATACTTACCAGACGTCTCGTGGCAAAATGAAGACCTTCAACACCTGTTCGATCAACTGCAGCCTCCATTTATTACTCTAGGCGACTTCAATGCCCATAGCACCACATGGGGCTGCTCTAGAACACATGACGTCAGTCGAAGAATAGATGACCTATTACTTAACAATGAATACGTACGCTCTTAAACACAGAAGCAAGCACTCACATTAACGTCAGAAACGAAACATTTTCGGCCATAGATCTTTCAATATGTAGCCGAAATCTTGCCACATGCTTGACGTGGAAACCACTTCCAGATCTTCATCAGAGCGGGCACTTTCCTCTGATGTCAAACATACCAAAGAACGCCGTAAATTTACCGAAACTTGGTGTACCGATCGCACTGACTGGTTCAGCTTCACCAGACACATTACACCAATTAATGTCAGTGGAAAACCAGAGAAAGATATTACAGATGTCATCAACACTGTAATTTCTACTGTTAGAAAATGCATTCCACAAATAGCGGCCACCCATTCAGAATTCCAGTACCATGTTGGCATAAGGAGACCAAAGAAGCAATAAGAGGGAAAAGAAGAGATCTCAATATATAACCAAGGCAATTGCATTGCTTTCAAGCGACTGCGTGCACTTGCTCGCAGAAAAATACTAACAGCAAAACGATCAAGCTGGGAGAAGTACGTCACAACCACAACTCGGACGACCAAAGACACAGAAATATATCAACTGTTGTCACTGCAGTCCCTAACCGGGAGGTCCTAGGTTCGAGTCCCGACGGCGGCAGGATTTTCGGCACTAGCTTGTCAGCTAGATCGAATTCAGTCGCTGTCTGGATCGAATTCAGTCGCTGTCTAGCGGCCGGTTGCTCTGATCGGTAGTTTTCCGTGGTTTCTCCGATATCACCAGGCGAATGCCGGAGCAGTACCCTAACAAACGGGCCACGGACCGCGCGCGATCTTTCCTTCCTCTTCCTTGTCCTATCCTCACCCCTTGCACACACACCAACATGCACTACATTACCACACATCGGGAGACCAGTCGGGAGCTTAGAGCTTGTCCCTGCTAGGGCGGTGCCCCGCTGGTGGGAGATACCTGGTTGAGGGGAAAACTCCGCTGGTCGACGGTAGGTCGGCGCCGGATCTCGCCATCCAGCGGGGAAAATATCACCGCCACCTCCCGAGGAAAAACCACGTTATACATAAATATATAGATAAAAATTGAACAATACATTTAGTAAATTAAATAAAATACAACTTAGATATATCTTGCCCCTGGGCTCACAAAGTGAAAGTAAAAAAAAACAACAAAAAAAGTCTCAGCATTTACCTTAAACGGCCGGGGAAAACCAGGGAAAACAAAGGAAGTGTGCATGTTCTTCAACATTGAGCAACAAAATAAAATATTTAAAATCATTTATAAAGCATTTACTGACACAGGAGAACATTAAAGAGATGCCCGGAAATAAATTATGAAAAAATATTAATTAAGCTATACGCGTCAAAACTTTATCAAAAAGCTCTCAATACATTAAAAAACTCATTAAAAAAACAATATGAGAATGCACACAACCACGCGGCCAGGACGACGGCTTAGGGCTGATTTTGATGTAAATCAACATGCACCAAGGGAAAAGACGCATTCAGTCAGAGCCATGGCAAGTTAAGCTGGAAAGAATTGGAAATTACAAATTGATAATACAAAAAAAGAAAACAAAAAGCAACTTTCTAATTCTATATTAAACTTAATTTAAAATAATTACACTGTTTATTAAATTAAGAATTAACTTAAGAAGTATAAGAAAAGAAAAAAGTTAAAAATGCGATATAAAATATTACATTTATCGTACAAATTTGAATAATAATAATAATAATAATAATAATAATAATAATAAACCAAAGCTGACTTTGGTTTTAAGCTCCATGGTGATGAAAGGCCAGTATCACATTTGTTTACTTGGATGATCTGAAAGTGTTAGCTAAGAATGAAGCGATTCTGTCCCAAATGCTGTCTGTCGTGAATGACTTTAGCAATGACATCTGCATGAAGTTTGGTCTTGACAAGTGTGCAAAAGTCAACTTAAAAAGAGGCAAAATGACCACGTCAGAGAACATTGAAGTTGATAGACACACCGTGATTCAAGATCTTGAGCCAGGTAAAACTTACAAATATCTGGGCATTGAAGAATGTGAGACCATCTCGAACGATACCATGAAAGAGAGAATTCGCAAGGAGTTTTATAGAAGAGTGAGACTTGTCCTGCAGTCCGCTCTGAACTCAAGGAATAAAATATCAGCAATAGGTAGTTTGGCGGTGCCTGTAGCCGAATACAGTTTCGGACTAGTAGACTGGACTGAACAGGAAATTCGCATCATGGATCGAAAAACCAGAAAACTGCTAACAATGCATCATGTTTCCCACCCTCGAGCTGATATACATAGACTTTATGTCACGTAAGGAAGGAGGAAGAGGCCTCAGACAAATTGAGGCCTCCTGGCACAACGCAATAGTCGGGTTGGGGAAGTATGTAGTCAGCCATCAAGATGACCCTCTAATGAGGCAGGTCCTGAAATCTGACCGAAGAATGGGAAACAGAGGCATTGTTAGTGTAGCAAGAAGTTTTGCGAAGAAAACTAGGCAAGACACGTCGAATAACACAGACACTGAACTTCTGATGCTGCTGAACATGAAGTGTGAGACACAAAAAATGTTAAAGAAATCGTGGAGAGACAAACCACTCCACGGACAATACCTAAAAAGAATGGACAAGGTGTAGATCAATAAAGATCAATCATTTATGTGGCTTAAAAGGGGAAGAATGAAGCCAGAATCGGAAGCACTTGTAATTGCTGCCCAAGATCAGGCCTTGAGAACACGACATTATGATAAAGCGGTTCTCAAAATTTCCCAAGATGATAAATGCCGCATTTGCCTGGAGCAAGTAGAAACCACTGATCATATTGTCTCAGCTTGTCCAATCCTAGCAAAGAATACCGAATACCTGAAAAGACATGACAGGGTGTGTAGCTACCTCCACTGGCAGATCTGTATCGCTCTCGAAGTTCCAAACACATGCCCCAAGTGGTACGAACACTCACCAAAACCGGTGACGTCTGTTGGATTGTGTACGATATTGTACGACCAACAAATTCAAACTGATCGCACGATAGCGGCAAACAAACTGGATATAGTTATCTGGGATTTGGAGAACAAATCGTGTTTACTTATCGATGTTGCTGTACCTTGCGATCAAAACGTCGTTACCAAGGAGGCAGAGAAACGTCTTAAATACAAGAGTTTGGAAATCGAGATCAGCCGAATGTGGGGCGTAAAAGCACAGGTCGTCCCGATAGTTATCGGAGCTCTGGGATTTGTTCCGCTAAATTTGAGTAAGAACTTGTCTAAACTCCCCGGTAATTCAAAAGACTGAGAAGTACAAGACATTGCTTTATTTGGAACAGCCCACATTTTGCGTAAAGTATTGTAGAGGCACTGATAGTCACCGGATCTGCTCCTTAGGTAGCTGGTTGCAACCTGGAATAGATTTTATATTCAGACGACTCATAAGATCTTTAGTCGTGATGTAATGGAAAAATAATAATAATAAATTGAGTACACACTTTCACATCGTACATTATCGGCTCAGTAAAATAGTATTTAATTGTTTTTTGAATGATCGCAGTGTTTTACATTTCCTAACATTTTCAGGAAGGTTATTACACTCTCGGGTCGTTGCTACTAAGTAAGATTTATTATAAAAATTGGTTTTGCTTTTAGGAATATTGCATAGAAACGATTTCTGGAATCTTTTTGTTTTGAGATAAGACATTTTATGAAAGAGGTAAGTAGGTACACCCGTATTTAATACTTTGTAGAAAAGGCACAAACTATGAAACATGCGTCGACCTTTCAAGTTTAATATGTGATTTGCTTTATAGTACCCCGATATGTGATCATACTTTCTGATATTGTATTGAAACCTAACACATGCATTTTGAACTCTTTGAGGAGCATCAGCGATTGATTTCTTTATGTTACCGTACACAATATCACTGTAATCAAGCAGGGGGAGCAGGAGTGACTTTACTAGAAGTTTTTTGGTTTTGGGTGGAAGGCATTTGTAAGCACATTTGAGTGAGTACATTGAGGCAAGTGTCCCGAACATGAGGTTCCCAATTCAGAAATTTATCGATGGTCAGACCAAGATTTTTTACTTGAGAGCAGAAAGGAACAGTAGTGTTGTCCAAAATGATATCAGGAATTTTTAGATTTTGAAGTGTTTTGTGGGATTGGCAGGACCCAGTTGTAATTGATTGAGATTTTAATGGGTTTAGCTTAAGGCCGTTTCTCACTGACCATTCAAGTAAAGAGGCCAAATCGTGATTTGTTTTACTAACTAAATGAGCAACTTCTGAAGGTTTCCCGCTGACATAGATCTGTAGGTCGTCTGCATACATATGATGACTACACATTGATAGCACAGAGGGGATATCATTAACATAGATCAAGAAGAAAAGTGGACCTAGTACGGAGCCCTGTATTCCTCCGCGTAAAACTGACTTAGGAGACGAAAAAGTGTTCGCAACAACTACAGCCTGTTGTCTATTACTAAAATAACTTGAAATCCACGATAAGGTAGAATCAGAAAAACCGAGGCATTTACATTTTGCCAGAAGCACGTCATGGTCTACTGAATCGAAGGCCTTGCTAAAATCTAAAAGCGTTAATGTTGTTACATTGCCTTCATCCAGAGATTGACGAATGTCTTCGGTGACTCGTAAAAAGCCGTTTGCGTACTTCTATCTTTCCTAAAACCAGATTGCAAACTATTGAGAACATCATTTATGGTGAGATACTTGTCTATTTGTTGACGTACAATTTTTTCTAGGACTTTGGATAATGTTGGTAATATACTGATAGGTCGGTAATCACAAGGATTTAACGAATTTAAACATTTCGGGAGGGGACGTATGTAAGCTAGTTTCCACAATTGGGGAAAGTATCCGGTTGTTAGAGAAAAGTTTATTATGTGTGTAAGTGCTGGAAGAGCGTCTTTTAAAACCAATTTTAACTGCTTGACTGTTATATCGTCAGAGCCTTTTGAATTTGATTTGAGTGCCTTCACTATTTTTTCGACTTCTTTGCAATCAACATTGATGAAATAGAAGCTATCGTCCAGGGGTGGCGCTTGTAATTCCTGAAAGTGTAGTGACTTTTCTTTAATAATAGGGTAATAAGCAAAATTATCATTTAGGTCATCTAATGGAATTTCTAATGAACTGTCATTTGACTTACGTTTGCAAATTCCTAAGTTTTTCAACGTGTTCCATACTCACTTCGTACTGGAATTTTTTTGGAAAAGATTATGATAATAACGAATCTTAGCGTTTCTGACTTGTTTTACATAATTTCTATGTTTTTTGTACTCTTTTTCCTTTTTATCGGTTTTAGTAGCTCTAAAACGACTGTATGCAGAATTTCTATCTTTCATAAGAACTTTTAATTCGTTTGTAAGCCATGGAGCAGCAGGCCGCGTGACACGACAAGTTTTCCATGGAGCGTGCTTGTTAAAAATGTCCGTTATGATACCATTAAAAACATTTACTTTAGAGTCTAATGAGTATTGGTAAACCTCGTGCCAAGGTGCACGCTCACTGTCGACTTGAAATGCTGTAAGATCAAGATTTTTGTAATCACGATAATGGATTGTTTTATTTTTGTATTTAGTGCACTTAGCCGAGTATACAATAAAGAGTAAGTCATGGTTCAATATACCCGGAACAGGCAACTGACCATAGAGTAATACTTTAGAAATATCTGAGAAAATCAAGTGATCGATTCCGTTTTAGATGAGCTATGAGTAGGATTCAATTTCAATATTTGCAGATTATATGAATTGAAGGTATGAATAAAATTAGTGGCAGAGTTTGTGATAGGATTTCTTAAGTGACAATTAAAATACCCCATTATAATAATATCTTGGTACTTATCTGTGAGTTCTGAAAGTGATTCCTCTAATTCTAACAACATTCCCGTATTTGGAGGCCAATATACAACCCCAACAAGTAAATGTTTTGTGCCAATCATCATATCAACAAACATATATTCCAAGCTCGGTGAGTTTGTAGTAGATGCTTTGATTATTTTGCAAATTATATCATCACGAACA
Organism: Acheta domesticus; assembly: GCA_031308135.1. Classification (NCBI taxonomy): domain Eukaryota; kingdom Metazoa; phylum Arthropoda; class Insecta; order Orthoptera; family Gryllidae; genus Acheta; species Acheta domesticus. Next base: position 178,609,240 of record JAHLJT010008446.1, on the reverse strand, counting down.
AACACACCGGGAGTGATGGCTCAGTACATCAACCTGATGTCACTGCAGTCCCTTTGACCGGGAGGTCCTAGGTTCGAGTCCCGACGGCGGAAGGATTTTTTGACACTAGCTTATCAGCTAGGTCGAATTTAATCGCTGTCTGGAGGAGAATTCTAGCGGCCAGCTGCTCTGATCGGTAGTTTTCCGTGGTTTCTCCGATCAACACCAGGCGAATGCCGGAGCAGTACCCTAACAAACGGGCCACGGACCGCGCGCGATCTTTCCTTCCTCTTCCTTGTCCTATCCTCTCCTCATACACACACACACACACACACTAACATGCACTACACTACCACACATGCCGGGAGACCGGTCGGGAGCTTACAGCTTGTCCCGGCTGGGGCGGTGCCCCGCTGGTGGGAGATACCTGGTTGAGGGGAAACCCCGCTAGTCGATGGTAGGTCGACGCCAGATCTCGCCATCCAGCGGGGAAAAGATCATCGCCACCTCCCGAGAAGAACACGCACTACACTTACGGGACTTATGACCAAAGTAGTTGACGTACCCGGAAACATCAATCAATCAACGAACAAACTTATTATATTCCTGTCATTTCGTAGGAGTTTGTATTTAGGGATCGAAATAATAACAGAGGATGCGTTAGATTTCAACCAAGTTTCACTAATTAAAATACGTGTACGCTAGCTTCAGAAAGAACATGAATAGTTTCTGAGTGATGTCTCTTTACAGATTGGGCGTTAATATGAAAGACAGACAAGCCACGAGGAAATTGCGAAATGGACGCGTTGAGACCTGAGAGTGTAGCAGGGCTACTTGGCGTAGGTATAGAGATTAACGCCGCACTGGGACCAATGCCACAGGCAGGAATGTCTGGGGGCGCGGTTTCCGGCAGGACTTCGTCATCTACAGGTTGCCAAAGTTCTGGCATTGTATTTGAAAGCGTGTACTTCACTGGCAGAAAGAAATTAAAAATAATATATTAAAAGTAAAAATTAAATAATAATTTAAATGTGAGTGACAATTTTATAAACAAATTTTAAGGTTGCACGTCATTTACAGGTAGCGAGTCAACTTCACACATTCTGGCGATGCGTCTTTTCCCTTGTGCTGTATTTACATATATTGCACCATCAAAAGACCATACATTTTTGAGGTGAAAATTTGCAATACATTTTCTCAGTATTTCTAACCTACGTGCTTTTAACTCTTCCCTGATTACTTTTCCACTACCTACAAATTTTCTTTCATTTTGAAATATTTCAGCCCTTTTCCTAAAAGAAACGAATTATACTATAATAGGGCGACACTTGCCACCAGCCCTAGGACCTACTCTAAGGCTCCTATCAATGTCTTCCAAAGTAATACTAACACCAATATCCTTAGCCAACTCTATCACTTTAGTGTCAGTGTTATTGGACTCACTGAGGGACTTTCTCCGCTGATACTGCTCCAGCTCCTCCTTTTTGTCCATATGAGCCATCTTTAGCGCCGTGATCTCCTGTCGTTGCTCGTCGATGACGCGGTTCTGTTTGCTCGATGGTCTCCTGAAGTTTCGAGAGGTCGTCCCGAAGTGCCTCGATGAGACCCTGGTTTATTTCCTGGACGCTCTGCGTTATCTGGGCAGCAACAGATTCGTTCACTTGAGCGATGAAGGTTTCGTTCGCGAGGAGGTTCTTCGCGGTTTGACTCATGATGAGAAAACACAGACAAACACGTATAAGTGTGCTTTCATCTCTCTTCATTCTCTAATATATCACACAAGGCTCTAGGCTGAAAGCTAGACCGAGAAAAAAAAAGAAAAAATAAGAGTATGAGTAAAGTAGAGAGTAGAGTAAAAAATAATAAAATAAAGAAAAATAAGAGGATGAAATAAAGATGATAAAATAAGAGAAAAGGTGTATTATTCCTGACTTTAACCAAAAATAAGAGACAAAGTTAAAATTTTAAGAAAAAATTTACAAATTAACTACTATTTTTGGGATATAAAAATAAAATATCTCTAACTCAGAGATAGTAAAAATGAATGAAAAAAGTAAGAATAAGTTTACTTGCCTAGAAAGAAACTGGAAGATTTCAGCTTCAACTTCACCGCTCGGTGCTCACCAGACCTTTTTTTCTTTTTTCCCTCCACAGTACCCCTGAGGAGGCGGGAATTTATTTTCTTAAGTGCTATACAGTAAACTGCTGCCTTGCGGATTAAGCAGCTGAGAGGGAGAGATTTTTCTTTATCTATCTAAAATTAACTAAAACTAACTTAATTTTAGCTTAAATCTAATTTTCTAATTACGAAGGTAATACTTTGGCATACCTAACTTGAAAAAAAATTTTATTATTTTATTTATCTTAATCCTAAGTAAAATTTTTCTAGAAATTGAAATGGTCTTTTTGTTTATTTCCATTCACGCATCATTCATTTTTGTTTTATTATATACATAACCATTCATTCTACTCATTTACACCCACTGCACTACACTATTCTTCTGTTCGCCAAGGCACTGACTTGACTCAAAATGTTCGTGGCGCTCAGGCCCATTTGGAGGCGTGGCAGGTGCGGCGCGGCGGCGTCGCGTTCCCCGCGCGTCCCACGGCCGAAGGCGATTCTTCCCCCCCGCGTTCGGCTGCCTCTGCTTGCTCACACAGGGTAGCAAGGGTCATGAGGCAGTGCGCGGAAGGTGTTTCGGTCCTTTCCGTAGATAGAACCGACGTGCGCCGCTGTTCGCCACTCGGCCGGTGTCGCGCAGGATGCGCGGCGCCTTCGGACCCAGCGCCCTGGCAAGCGCCGTAGTTGAGCGCCTTAGGAGCTCCGGCAAGAATTGGTTTTTTACATCCAGAACTCCAAACACGTCGGCGTTTCTAGGGTATCTGTTGGGTGGGGGAGGGAGGTGCGGGAGCGCCGCGAGGCGCGCCGCACGGTTTTTCCGCCGAGCGAATCGGACGGAGGGTGGAGAGAGGTGCCGCTGCGAACACCTCGCAGGCGTACGACCACATGGAGCGCACCGCAAGCGGTGAATAGGCGGCGCTTGAGGGCAGGGTGGAGTTCTGGAGCTCTTAGGAGCGGGCGTAGGAGAGTCGCTCGGGCAGTTATTTTTTGGGTAACTGTAGTGTCCGCCATACGGGCACTCCAGAAGCGATACGCCTCGCCGCACCAGGAGAGCGGCCGAGGCGTGGAAGGCGCTCCCCTCCTTCCTCCTGTAGAAGAGGGGGCACGCAGCCGACACCCTTCCCCTGCGAAGGGGTGGCGAGACGGCGAGGCAGCCGGGGCGCGAGGGCCCCGGCATTCCGTCACTGACAGCGCTACTAGAACATTACCTGATCTTGTGATAATACCTGGCACGACTGTTTTGTAATTCTTAGGTTAACGGCTTTAGTAACTTGTACAACGACCCGGCTATTGATAAATCTCCTTGATATCGTGACTCCTTGCAACGTTTTCTGGATTATTCTGTTGGATTTTGGTAATTAATAAATTGTTGTTTGCAGACTTCCGAGTACTGTTTTATTTGGTATACAACAGTAACGTACTTGGCCAGCTTGGTGGGTGTGCCAGCGGAGGCCGCTATGGAGCATCACACCAAGATACTTCGCCGACTTTTGCCAGGGTAGATGCGCACCGGCCAAGCTCACGACTTCATCGGGGTCGGCCCTCTGTCTGGTGAAGTTGACGGCTGCGCACTTGTCAAGGTTGAGGGTGAGATTTTTACGGCTCAGTATTTCGGGAAGCTCAACGAGGCAATCGTTCAGATATCTCACCGATTTCCTTCTGTCCGCCGACTTCGCATAGTAGGCGAAATCATCCGCAAACATTAGGAGCCCCCAATGTTGAATGCCGGTCTTTCAACTGAGAGCGGCGCGTCGTTGACGTACAGGACGAATAGGGTGGGGGAGAGCGCGCTTCCCTGTGGCACGCCTGCTACGGCTCCTCTTAAGGACGATTGTAGGCTATTGACGCGAACGTTGAATAGCCTGTCTGCCAAGAAGCTAGCGATTAGTCTGATGTAGCAGTCGCTGATTCCGATGTCCGCAAGACACGCGAGAGCCCCCTCGTGCCACACAGAATCGAAAGCCGACCGCATGTCAAGAAAAACCACCGGCAAGTTCTGCCGTCTTTCGAGAGCGATACCAATCTCGGTCAGTTGTTGCGCGGAACTGAGACCAATTCGAAACCCGAATTGCTCATCTCTAAGAAGCTTAAGGCGCCGTATTTCCTGTTGCAAGCGCTCCAGGATCAGGCGCTCGAAATATTTAGCAAGAAGCGAGAGGAGACTAATTGGTGTAACCGCTCGGAAGAAGTTGGTCCTTGTTTGGTTTTGGTATCATGGATACTGTCACGATTTTCCACGCTCTGGGGAAATATCCTAGCGCTAGGCACGCGTTTAGATGCTCCCGCAGAAACTCTACTCCGTTGGCGCCAAGCGCGCGAAGCTGGGCGGCTGTTATACCGTCCGGCCCGCATGCCTTGCGCGTGTTGAGGTGTCGCAGCACGTCACGGAGCTCCCTTCCCGTCACACGTCGCGCAGAGGTGCTCGGTGAGGCGGTCAGGTACTCTCTCAAGCGTGCAACAGTGCTCTGGTCCCCGAACTTGCCAGAGGCAAGTGGGCGGAACTGCCGTTCTAGCGTCTCCGCTAAGAGTTCGCTTTTAGCGGCGTCCTCCCACACGCATTGCGGCGGCAGAGCGGTGTGACCTGGCTGCTGTGGTGGCGAGGTGGTGCGGAGCGGGCGGTTAACTCCCGCCTTGCGGTCCAGCGCCTTTGATAATCCCCAGAGGTTTCTTTCACGAAGATAGCTTCGATCGTGCGCGACCATTTTGCGGTTCTCTCGTCTTGTAGAGATTTGTGGAATTCTCTGCTGAGAGCTCGCGCCCGCGCTCCGTCCGCGGGATCGCCGTAGCGGCTGTGAAGTTTAGAATATCTGCGGAGCTCCCGCAGAGTCCTTCTCTGCTCATCTGTAAGCTCAGGACGTGATTCCGGATCGCGAGTAATTTTGGTGTTCAATTTGTAGGACGTACGAATCGCGGAGGTGATGTGGGTCACCGCGCTATCGATTTTGTCCTGTGAATTTAAGGGTTTTCGCTCAAGCACTGTCTTTATGTGAGCTGTGAAACCGGCCCAGTTGGTGTTGTGAGATATTTTGAATTTGTTGCGGCATGCTGCGGCGAGAGACGAAACCACAAATGTCACCGGCCTGTGATCGGAAACCAGATAGGAGATTGAGAGCAGGACTGCGCAGTCGATTCCTTTCGCGATCGCAAGGTCGATAATTCCCGGATTTCCAGTCGACGAGTAGATCGTGGGTTCTTTCGGGGCGCATACGTATACGCCACGTCTCGTCGCAATATAGTTGGCTAAACGGGTGCCGTTTCGGTTTGCACCGAGGCAGCCCCACCGTCTGTTCCTTGCATTGAAGTCCCCTAGGATGAGGACTTTAGTATCTAACGCGAGTATCGCGTCGATACAGGCAGTGTCGAGTTGCTGGTTCGGGCAGTAGACGGACGCGAATGTAAGTCGGCCACCAACCGTCCAAACTCTTACCACGACCGCCTCTAGAGAACGCAAGGCGCCTGGTGGGATCGTTACTTCGAGCTGAGGGATGTCGCGTCGGACCAAGCGCGCAACACCGCCCCCCCCCCGTTTGACCTCGCGGTCTCTGCGATACACTGCGTAGTGGGCAGTGTGATGCTGGGCAGTGTGGGCTGATGGGCAGTGTGATGCTCGTGAAACCACGTTTCCTGCAGCGCCAAAATGTCGAGTTTTCGCTCGATGGCAAAATTTTGTATTACCTGGGTCTTTTCGCACGCACTTTGAACATTCCAGGTGCATGTTCGCAGCTGTGCTTCGCAGTGAGACGGATAATTGTGATTATTGTGCGCCATTGTTGGGCAGTAGTGAGGTAAGCAAGTGGATCATTCCCCGAATCGGGTCTTCGGAGAGTGCACCCAGTTGGGTAGCGAGAGCGCGAGACCGCGTCTCTTGCACCTCTTTGTTTTGCGGCGCATTGGGGGCTTCAGCGGGGCCCGAACCCGCCACCTTTGACCAAGTCGCCTCGCCGCGTACTCTCTGCGCCCGATGGGGCGTCGCGGCATGTGGACCTCTCGGCAGGTTCTCGTTGAGTGCTTGATGAGCGCTGCAACAGCTTGCATCTTCCGCATTTTGTACACGATGCTGTGTGCTGCCCGCCGCAATTGCAGCATTTCGGGCGGGCCGAAGTACCGCGTATGGGGCAGTCCTTCGTGCCGGGCTTGTCCGTCGGGTGGCACTCACCCGTACAGATCTTGCATCTTAAGGGATATTCGCAGTTTTTGCGAGTGTGTCCCCATCTGCAGCATCTCTCGCAGAAGCGGGGGCGCTTCCATTGTTCCCGAACAACTTGAACGTCGCACGAAGCAATGGCCCTAATGTCGAAAGCTTTGCGCGACTTTGCGTGACGCGAAAAGTCCCCGAGGGCACGGACCGAGTTTCGGTGGCATCACTGCCCTCCAAAGTTCCGGCGGGTTCGGAGAGTTCGCGGCGAACATGTTGATGAACGCCCAACGGGTGGAGGCCTGCGCCTACAAGCTCCTCGCGCATCTCGTCAGCAGTGAAGCCGCTCGGAACCTGTTTAATGTACACGCGATGGGTACGTTCACTCTGGGGAGGTCGGGGTAGGAGCCCATACAGAAAGATGTTGTGTGGCTGTGCGTATGTCTCGGCTTCACGACATGCAATTGGGGAGGAGGTTGACACCTGGTAGCCAATTTTGCCCTTTAGGATTTTCATGCGGCCGATTGTAGTCAACTTCCCAGTGACATCTCCTATACCTTTCGCGTGCTGCTTTACCGCGTCTGGGTGTATGCTCAGCCGGAAGTAGTAGGGACATCTCGACGGTCGTGAGGCGACCGCCGGTTCAGGTTCCGTGGTCGGGGCCTGCGCGGAGGCGCCCGCCTCGCCATTCGTACAGCGGGGCTGGCCGCACTGACGCACAGAGTCGGACTGCCAGGCGGCCGATTGCTCGGCGAGAGGAGGATCTGACTTCGGGGAGTGGAGTGGGAGGCTGGCGTGCTTCGGAGCCCCTGGGCGCCTTACCTTCCCTGCCGGAGCTCCCGTGAACGGTTTGGCGGTGCCTGCGTCCTCCAAAACTGGAGTTCGGGCGAAGGCCAGGAGTACCTCGTGGGGCACCTCGCTGTAGCTGTCTCCGGAGTCGCCCGAGGGCTGCGCATCAGCCGCGAGTGGCGACACCCCAGCGCTGCTCCAGGATTCTCCTTCCCGCGCCAGGTGCAGCACGATGCTCCGCCGCGGGGTTTCAGGATCGTCTCCCTGCCAGGGTGGCAGCGGGGGTGCTGAGGCTGGCACGTTTGGCGGGGAGCGTGACATGCTGTGTTTGCCCTCCGTATTGCTGTCGCTAGCGGGCGAGCATGGCCCGCCCGGTCTCCCTGTCGACCGGCCCACGGGAGCGGAGCTCGACCAGGGCCGCAAAGCACTTGCCGCGTGGGCGGTGAAAGGCGGCGAAGGGTCGTCTGGCGGAGTAGGGAGGGACACGTCCATACCCTTCGGCTGCCTGGGTCACCAGACACCTGCTATGTAACCCGTTTCGCTCCGTGCGCGCCGGCACGTCCTTACTCGACGACGATCATAAGACAACTGGTGACAAAAGTATTTCAGATACAAAATACTTCGGCAAAAGTATTTTAGATTCCAATTACAAAATATTTCCCTAGAAGCATATTAGATACAAATAGTTATTTTGTTATTTACGTCGTTAAGTGTGCGCTTAGCTCCTTAGCAATCAATAATCTAAACAACGCTTTAAGAACGCGTTCATAGCAATAGCCGTTAAAATGCTCGAGAGTCCATTAAAAATATTTTAGCGGACTCTCTGGTTTAGCTTTTACCAGTGTTCATAAATCTATGGATAAATATGTCCCTTTTGTCCTACTTGGCCCTTGTCCTTTTCGTCCCAATTCGTCCATTTTGTCCCCCGTGTCCTATTGGTGCCACTCGCCCAACTTTCCTCTTTTCCATTTGCCCCTTGTCCCGTTTTGTCCCGACGTCCATCTTGTCCCATTTGACCCCTAGTGCCGTTTGTCCCCAGCTCCATTTTGTCCCATTTGTCCCCTTTCTCATTTTGTCACTGTCCCATTTTGTTCCCTTGTCCTATCTTGTCCCATTTGCTCCATGGTCCCATTTTGCCCTGTGTCCCCTTGTGCCATTTGGTGCCTTGTTCCATTTGTCCCTATTGCCCCATGTACCACTTGTCCCCTTGTCCTATTTGTGCCCTTATTCTTTTATCACATGTCCCCTTGTACCATTTTGTCCCCTTGTCTCGTTTTGTCCACGTCTCATTTTGTCCCATTGTCCCATTTTTTCACTTGCCCCTTGTCTCACTTTGTCCCCTTGTCCATGATGACCAGCATGACCGGCATGACCGAGTGTTCCATCAGGGCGCTTGGTTACTAGGACATCCAGGAAAGGTCCGTTCTTTTCCGTTTCCATGCTGAACTTGATGTGCGAGCGGCTGTTGTGGTGCGCGAGGAAGGTTCCAAGGGAATCGGTGCCATGAGACCAGATGACGAATGTGTCATCGACGTAGCGCAGCCATAGTGACGTCAACCATAGTGACGGTTTTAAGAGCGCATTTTCCAAGGCCTACTCTTCAAAGGCCCATGGGTTCAAAATCCCATGAACAGATTTGCTACAACAGGGGATAACGGTGAGCCCATTGCGGTGCCGTCTATCTGAGGGTAATACACTTGCCTGTATTGGAAAAAGGTTGTCGTTAGGCAGATCTCGGTGAGTTTGTATACACTCCCCCGGAAGATGGTGCAGTTTGAGGTTGTCTCCCACTATCTTGATGGCGTCACTGACAGGAACCATGGTGACGAGGGAGGTCACGTCGAAGCTGACCAGGATATCGTCAGGTCCTATTCTGTGGAGTGGATGAGTTCGATGAAGTGTTTGGAGTTGAGGACGGAGGATGACATATGGTCGCTCAGAGGTTTCAGTTTCTGGTCAGGAAACGAGCTAAATGTGGGGTAGATGAGTTGATATTACTCACTATTGGTCGGAGAGGAACTTCAGGTTTGTGGATTTTGGGTAGGCCATAGATGCGGGGTATGCGGTGGTCATTGACGAACGTCAAGGTCTTCTTGACTTCGTCACTAATGGAAGACGCTTCATTTATGCTAGACATGATTTGTTGCCTCACCTTCCCGAAGGGTTTCCAGTTTCTGATAGGTGTTACTGTCACTGAGTATGCTGGTCATCTTGGCATGGTATTCTGCGCATTCTATGATCACAGTGGCCTTGCCTTTATCCGCGGGAAGAATGACTATGTCATCCTGCTACTTAAGGTGTTTCAAGACCAATCTCTCATCACGTGAGATTTGCAAGTTGGGGGAGTGGCGCGGAAGGTTTTCGCGTCCCGTTAAAATTTTGCCGGGACAACGGGACATATAATGGAAAAAAGGACAATCAGGTTAAAAACGGGATGTCTGCTCATCCTGCCTTACTGGTCTCCGGACATGTGTGGTAGTGTAGTGTATGTAAGTGTAAATGTGCGCAAGTAAGGGGTGGCGATAGAACAAGAAAGAGGAAAGAAAGATCCTGCGCGGTAAGTGGCCGTTTGTTAGTATACTGCTCCAGCATTGGCCTGGTGTTGATCGGAGAAGCCACGGAAAACTACCAATCAGAGCAGCCAGCCGCTAGAATTCTCCCCCGGACAGCGGCTGAATTCGACTTTGCTACGTAGCTAGTATCGAAAATCCTGCCACTGTCGGGACTCGAACCTAAGACCTCCCGGTCAGATTGAATAGAAAATAATGGGAAGGTCGGGGAATTTGGCAGGTGCTTCAGAATATCGCACAGAAGGAACGCAAGTTGCTTCCTGACATCGTCGTGCGGGGCCGAGCATTGTTATGCAAAGACACTCTCTGTCCGGAACATCCCCCGCTTTTGTTCTGATTTTCCCTCCGAAATTTTTGCGGAATAACGCATCACGACTCTCACGTCAGTCTTGAGGGCAGATTTTATCGACATGTTACAAGCTACATGGCGAAATCACAACAGCCACATACCGAGTTGTTTGAACCGGTATGAAGTGCCACACTATGCAGCGTTGCATATATCATCAGTAGGTAATCTTTGGGCCAATTGCACCAATGTTGATCAGCAGCTTTGACGGACGTCGAACTACTGACGATTCGTTAATAATCATATTTACGTTTCACCGATGTCGTTTCGCCTGGCGATCGTCAGAACATTTGCCAAATTTTGACGGGCCGTTAGCATGCCATAAACGTCTTTGATGTCACGTTCAACTCTTGTTATGACATTAAGGTTTATCAAACACGTGTATTGTAATTCATTGCCTTTGTTATTGTACTCTTTTGGTATTTAATTTTCGTGGGTTTGAAAACATAAGGAATAATTCTGATATTGAAATTTTCTATATTGAGTATTCAGAAACCGTGGTCCACGACGAAAAAATTACTTCAATCTAGTGCTTCCCCGCCGCGGTAATTTGTATATTTATGACGTTTGTAATTTATGAAATCATATTAAATAACAAATATGGAATGAAACACGAGAAAAATCTTAAATTTCTAAGAATAAAAATCTATGAAAAAAGTAAATTGCGTACCTACAGCAGGCATGTTAAGGTCGCGGACAATGTAACTAGCTCTCTAGAGTTAGTGGGGTCTGCGTCCAGAGCAAATGTCGGGTGGTTTAAAAGTGAGGCACAAAGTGCTCCAGAGTGGTGGTACGTCACTGGCCCATGAGAGACTTTTGGAGAAGTCAGTGGACAGTTATAGCTCCCAAAGCAATATGAATTGACTTTTCCTCTACTAAAGCAAAGAAAGAATCCATTGAAATGCATCAGTCATATTTAAAATTATCAATTAAGAGCAAAATTAAAAATGTTGAATGGTAAAGATCTTCGTTGCATTATCGCACGTACTAAAGAGATTAGGCCTAATTATTCCATTAACTTCCCACGCTCAGGTTAGGGGTTTAACAAATAAAACATTCTTGTCTGTTAAAAGCCCTGTCAGTCCGCAAGAGAAACTTAATTTATTTCACATTATTACATTCACATACACACCCATCACATTCACATTATTACATTCATATATTCACGTTATACAACAAATAAATAAAAAATTAATAAAACACGACATCAAACGAAAACAAGCAAAGAATGAACCTTGGAAAACATTTTAATACAAGACAGAATTTAAAAAGAAAATAAACATAAAGTAAAGTAATAAATATAAAGTACAGAAACAAAATTTAAATCTCGATTGTTTCATAAAAACAGCAAACATGCTTTCGTATGAAGCGACATTCTTCCGTGATATTTCCAGCGCGCCTAGCGCTTATATTCCCCGCTTAAGCTTTTGCGTACTCACCCCTTTCTGGATTTGGAGGGGAAATGAAAACGGAGCCAGAGCACAGAATAGATACTACATAAACTAATATCTATTATGTGGCCAGAGGACGTTGCCCGTGCTCGCAAGAGCGTTGGGCAAGTAGCTCGTCCGACAGCAGTTTTACGTGCCTGACCCATAGTGTACCGGATGATTTCGGGGCACAAGGAAGAAGAAACTTCCGAATCTATTCTGAAAGGTAGTCAACATAGACTCGATTACTACATAGAAACCCCTAAAAGTACGACAAAGAAATTCATATTCACCCGGAAACAGCTAAAAGTCGAGAAACGTACGAAACTATCCCCTCCCCCGATAAATTCAAACAAGTTGGAGTCGATTGATCCTCCAACAACCGCCTAAAAATACCTTAAAAATAGGCTACAAGGTACTGTCATGTGTAAATAAAAACTATTGGTAATGCGCCGCATACTACCGCTACTTTCCCTCATCTTAATGTTTTACTCCACAATTGAGGAGTTGAGAATGCACATGGTGTAAGTCAGATTGAGATGCAAATCCATTTCTCCTGATAGATTACCTAATATAACAGGAGAAATGGATTTCCGTCAGAATAAAAGGCTCCAAATATATAGGCCTACCTGCTTAATATTTTAGCAACAGTAATTTTGAACTATTGTTAAGACACAGGAACAGCAAACATATAATGCTTCTGACAACAGAACTGATAGTGTAATCAAAGGCAAATCTGTTTGTTCTGATAGATTACGTCAAACTGTCTTGAAATGTACAAACATTAAAATGCAAATGTTTGAAGTTGGTACCAATGATACTCGTTTGTTTTTGTTATGTTTTGTATGTTGGTACTTGAATAAAACAAGAACACGGCTTTGTTCATTGTGTGTAAAAACGGTGTTGTCTTTATAATATTGCACAACCAGATAATATAAAACCTAAATATCAAGACAGGTTATGCTCCAAATGCTTTTGGTAATACTGTTTAAAATATACTACAAAACATATTAAGAAACGAATATTACGAATTTTCTACAAGTGGTTCCAGAACAAGAAGAATCATGACGTCTGAAGATACTGAATTGAACAATGTGACAAAATTTAAGCACTCCGAGTCCTTCCAGCTTTGGAACTTTGAGATACTGTTGTCACTGGTACTAAATGTTTGGTGAATGTGGCAGTGATGAACATAAAAAACGTGGCATACCGAGGATGCCAAGGCACAGTATTATATTGTAAGAACCATTGATAAAATGGTAAAAAATCATATCTTGGTTAAGTTGACACTTGGTTAAGCACTTCAAAAGAAATGTATGATACTCTGAGAGCAATATGCAGAAGAGATACCACCCAGCTTAAACAACAGTTGCTGATGGACTTCCATGGGTTCAAGTTTGATAAAACCAAAGATATGATGATGAACATTAGTAATCTTCAAAATATTGTTTAAAAAACAATTTAATCAAAATATATCTGATGAAATGGTCATGGCAAAAATTATTTACTCCTTACCAGAATAATATAGATATTTTTCCAGTGCATGGGAATCAACTTCCACTTCAGACAAGATCATTGAAAATCTTGTGGCAAGACTGTGTTGAAGAAGAGTACAATTGAAGAAGAGTACAAGTCAGCAAGTAATAAGGAAGAATCAAATGCTGCTTTTGTTGCTCAAAAGAAGACTTTAAATCCAAATCTCGAAACTTCCAAACCAAAGCCAAACACTGTGTGCTATAAGTGTGGTGAGGTATACTTCGGTTTTTCTTTCTTGGCGCACGGGGGGTGTCAATAAAATTGAATATCTCACGGTATTTTGCGTCATTCTCCGTTGTGCCGCCAGGAGTCACATGATCGCCAGCACTGCTCGATACAGTCGCGATCATGCGACTTCTAGCGGCACAACCGAGAACGACGTGAAATACCGTGAGATATTCCATTTTATTGACACATCCCCGTGCGCCAAGAAAGAAAAACTGAAGTATAGGTCAAATTAAATCAAAGTGCATCAAGAAGAAATATTGTAAGTCTTGTCAAAAACATAATCACAATGACGATCAGTGCTTCAAAAACAAAAATCAAAACAACAAGCAGTTCCCTTCCTGTAGTTATTGCAAAATAACAAATCACTCCTCTGAAAACTGTTACTTTAAAGAGGAACATGAAAGGAAGAAAACAGTGGCCTTTTTTTGCGGAAATGGGTTAATGTGCTTACCAATCTAATAACAAAGAAGAAAATTAATGAAACTTGAGTGAAGTGTTGTTTGGTGAAAAACTAAAAGATAATACTTTTGTTGTGGACAATGGTTGTACATCACACATGACAAACAGGCAAGAAGCATTAACCAACACAGAATGTTCCAGTGGAGTGCAAATCTTCAGTGCAAAGATTGGTGAAACTATGACTGCAAAAGTATCTGGTAATATTGAAACAGATAAGGTGTGTGTCAAAAATGTGTCCTATGTTCCTGAGCTCAAAAAAATTGTTGTCAGTAAATGTTATTACAGAAAATGATGGGGAAGTACCATTCAAAAATACTGAAGTGTTGATATTGAAGGATAACAAAATTGTTCTGCAAGGACATAAAACTGCTAGTGGACTATTTGTTGTTGAAATGAGCCATCATCGTGAAGAAGTATCCTTGTTTACTCAACACGATGAGGAATATATGAAATGACATCAAAGATTGGGCCATAATAGTTGTGTGAATCGGAAGAAATTGCCAATTTTGTGTACAGGCATACCACTTGATCACATGAAGATGAAAACCCATCCTGTGTGTGAAACCTGTATATTTGCCAAACTTACAAGAAATCCGTTTGATATAATCCGACAGAGAGCTCAAAGACCATTGGAAATAATACATACTGATCTGTGTGGTAAAATCAACCCACCTACATTTGACAAGAAGAATTATTTCAGGGTATTTGTGGATGATACACATTTTGTTCAAGTGTACCTTCTTGAAACCAAAGATGAAGCCGAAAAGTTCCTAAGGGAATGTATTGCTGAGTCAGAAAATTTCCACAACCTAAAAGTGTCAAAAATAAGAATGGATAATGGTGGTGAATTCCGTTCAAATGATTTTAAGGAGTGGTGTAAGCCGGAAGGTATCCAATTGGATTACTGCATTCCTCATTCTTCTTAGTTAAATGGTACGGCAGAAAGAATGAACTACACCCTGGCATATAAAATGAGAACTTTACTTGAAGATGTTAATTTTCCAGGTGAAATGTGGGGTACTGCAGTACAGACTGCTGCTTATCTCCAAAAAAGTCCTACAGTAGCTGTAGATACTATACCTGCTGAGAAGTTGTACAAGAAGAAACCTGATTTGTCCCTCCTTAAAATTTATGGTTCAATGGTTTTATACCAAGAATTTGGGTTCTCTCAAGAAATTGGATCCTAGAGGCAAAATAGGAAGATTTGTGGGATACTCAAACAAAGGGTTTGAATTCTGAGATGAAGATACTCGTCAATTGTGTCTCTGGAATGTCCTTCAAATAGCAATAAGCCTCTAACGCCCACGCGGCAGTCGGGGACAGTTAGGTTAACTGGATCGGTTATGTTAAGTGATCCATGCTGTAATGATCTGGGATCATTTCTGTGTTATTTTGAAAGATTTTAGTAAAAAGGGACTAGTAAAATTGGACTGAACATAGAAAACTGGGACTAGTTATTGTAAACATAACAGGATAAACAAGCGGCGTCGTGGGTAAATATTATTTTTGACCACGGAAACGCCCGAAGGAAAATGAATTCGCGCATCAACATTTGATGACGCAATTTCAGAGAAGAGTTTTAAAACTTATTTCATTAAAATGGGACCACGGCTTGCGTTTGTTTTAGCGATTTTTAGAAAATGCACATTCGACAGAAAACTTCAAGTGAACAAGCGAATGTTACAATTTTTGACGTCATTCGGGACAAAATTAATGTTTTCCCAAGATTACGGCAAAACGGAAGAGTTCAATTAGACCAGAAATTACAAGGCTGCAGAGGAGAATTTCGAGAAAATTATGAATGTAATACCGAAAATTTAGGACACTGGAGAAGAAAGTAAACAAGGTTTTTCTAATTCGTAACTTGGCGTTGAAGCAGAAACAATTGACGAAATGCGTGGTCATGGCAAAGAATATTAAATTGAAAAATGAAATGTTTCGGCAAAATAAGACGCAGAGCGGTGGTTTGAAGAACAAAATAAAGGCAGTGAGAATTTTTGAAGAATTTAGAACACTAAAACATGACAGGAAAACGCGAAACGGGCGAAATATAATTATTCCGTAAATAACCAGACAAGACAAGAATGGCAGCGAGCTTGTTTTGTTCGACCTAGAAGCTGTAAGAAGTCCTGACAACAATGGTCTTCAGATTTGGCTAGTGTTTTTAATAGCACACAGTCGGTGTATTCGTCGCTGCTATATTTTTTTATTGTTAGTGTTTATACGAAGATGTGAAATTACTTCGTGAGCAGAACATTAATGCGAACGGAACTATTCCGGGGCGATGTTAGTGAAGTTTAGATGTTATGAATAATTTCGTATAGTGAGTAATTGTATTGTGCGGCGGAGAAATTAATGCCAAAATTGTTTCGAAATTTTTGGAAGGAAACTCATTTGCGTGGTATTTACGGTACATAAATAGATGGCAGCAATAGTATTGGATATTTAAATGCGTACATATTTTATTGCCGCGAAGGAACTGTATTAGAACATTGCGAAGTTTTAGGATGCGAGTGCGCGGTACGTCATCAGTCTATTCGTGTGTTATAGAGAGGCGGTGACACAAACAGGACAACACGTCGGTGTCATTTATGATGCGTGACGGCGTTGGTGACCGACCCGGACTGTTGGGGGCAGCACGTAGGAGACGACGAGATCTGGGGACGGGTGGTTGGAGAGCGAGTATGCAGACAGGGGCGTGTTCGTCAAAACAGGGAAGTGATAATCATTTCTTTGGTTTCTTTTAAGAAGACAGACTAAATTATTCAAGGCCAAGATTGTAGTAGTTATTAAGGAGTATAATGAATGGCCATTACAGTTAACTGAAGGAACGTACGTATCCAATAGTAAATGAGAGAAGTTGTTTAAAATGTAATGATTACTAACGCAGTATTCAGCGTATACATTTTCTCTCTTTTCTGTGTTTATTTTTGTGTTATATGTTTATGTGTTTTGTATGGAGAATTGACGAACACAACGGAGTGTGAGAATTGAAATTCGTGATTAATAAATGAAGGGAGGCATAATTACCTACCATTCATTATTTTCTCTCACACTGATATTTTTATTTAAGTAGTTGATATTCTGGCAGCACTACAACGGAGCCTATGTTTGAGTTTTCCATATGGAACCGGTCACGACCTACTAAAATAAATTTATGTGACAAAATGCAAAGGGGGTTAGTATAAGGTAATAGTTAGGAAGTGTAATAGTAATCGTCAGCTTGGCAGAGCGAGCCTATTTTGTTACATTGACAACACAACGTATAGGTGTTTAATAAATTGAGAGAGAGAGAGAGAGAGAGAGAGAGAGAGAGAGAGAGAGAGAGAGAGAGAGAGAAAGAAAGAGAGACCGGATTTGTTACATTGGCACCACAACGTGGTGTTGTATAGTAATTAATAAAGTAGCGTGAGCCCACCAATCTATTACAATGCTTTTAAATGTTGGTAGGAAGTGTTTCCAGCCTTTCCACTGGATGGCATTCGTATAATGACAGGGCTGATAATCTAAGCCACAATCACAAGTTGCAGGCCTTGATTTGTTCAGTAAGGAATTTTTATTCTGAAAGGTCCGATATTTTTGCTATCACTCATCTGCACTGCATTTTTATTGCGATTGAAAAACAACTAGAAGAAGAATATTCACACAAAAAATTGTTAGTATTTCTGATCTGTGATAGTGTGTTTTGCTTTTAATAATACGTCGCGACTTGCGTGTTTTAGGACATAAAGAAAATATGTTCTATGGGGTTAACTGGACCGCCGAGAAGTTAGGTAAAGTGGACCGGTCCAGATACCCTCTTTATTTTTTTTTGGAAGTAGAATTTGTAAATTTGCAATTATTAAATCTGTAATGTTATATAATTTATTCGCCTTTCGCTATTTTATTAATTTAATTCATTACCACTGTTATTTCCAAGTTTTAAATTTAGATGCCACGTTTTGGGAAACGGCGCGCGGTCCGTGGCCCGTTTCTCATTTATGTGTGAAAAAGGTTATGACAATGTGTAGAAGAATTTTTTTTTCATTAAAAATCTGTTAAATTTGAATTTTATTTTTACAGCTTATTTCAATTTCCGGCCCACTTTACTTTACCGGTTAGGTTAACTGGTCCTATTGCAAATGTATAAAACATTCCGTATTTGATAATAACTCTAAGCACAATGATGTTTGTTCCCACAAAATAAGAAGACATCTCTCAAATATCATGCGAAATTTCACGTGTATAAGTCCAGTAAATAACACTTAAGAACTATTTAAAACTAGTGTTGTTTACAAAGCACATACTTTCTCGCACTGCTTCTACATGGTCCTAAATGCTATTCCAATACTACATAAACCAGCAAAAGTGTTTGCTACCAGCAATTTTTTTCGTTCCGACACCCGAAAACTAATCCTCAAAGTTAACGAGCCGGAAGTTATACCACAACGCCACACTAGCACCGTATGGGACCAATAGAGCCATAAAATGAATCTACCGAGCCATACATGCATGATAGGAAAACAAAATGATGGTACCAAGAAGAGATGTGAAAGATTGTTAAAAAGTTAAAAATTGGAAAATTACATAGACACCCCCCGATCGTTTATCGTAATTATCAATATTTGTGATTCGAATGGCTTCATATGATTTTCAATCATGTTTCTAGAATTCTCAATTATTTCCTGTGACCACAGAGAATTTTGACAAATAATATTCCCCGACCAAGACTCGAACCAGCGATGTTTCCCTCGGAAGAATTGTATGAATGCCCGCCATTATACCACTGCGACCATCTTCGCTATTCACAGCAGCTACACATAAAATAGTAATAAGTGTATGGTGGTTTCATTTCTACTATTAGGAAACCGCAAAATCCAGAGAACGTGAAACAAAATGTCCTTTGGACGCCCAAAGAGGGTATCTGTGAAGATCATCATTAATAACAGAAAAACTAGTTCAAACTATAGAGATTAGAAAAACAAGTTCTGCGAGAAAGTCTGTGCCATTCTATAGCTCCACTTGTTACTTTTTACATTCCCGTATACCTACGTATGTACGTAGAATAGAGAGTTATGTAATGCTGCGCGAAAAAATGGCGAATTTTCTCCAGAAAAAAATTCGTTGCCGGTCCGCGATAACGAAGTGGATAAAACCAGTTGCTAAATTAAGAAAAAAATCCCCTAACACGTGGTGTAGCCAGAACCCTCCTTTTGAGGGTCCTTGATACCGAGAAACCAATTGAAAGGAAAACGTCCGTCTGTGAACACTGCTAGCGTCTAAACCATACGTACGATTTCTTCCAAAATGAATATTCCCCGGTCGATCTGGTTCAAGTCAAAGCTTTGAGATTTTTGAAAAAGATTTTATAAAATTTGGGGGTACTTTACACGAAGCTCCCAGGACATTTTCAAAATTTTCTCAAAAACGACTCCAAATTTTTTCTTTAAATTTCTTGTAAGAACAGAGTAAAATGCACTTATTAAGGTGGCATAGGTACGATTTTCACAGTTAACTCTGAATTTTCGAAAATTGCAAAAGTTTGAATTTTATTCGGCGACTTCCTCCAACTACAAAATTGCAGATAGATTTTTCCTTCAAATACAATTTGTTCTTCATAGTGAGTTTTTTCTTTAAAACCATGTATTTTCTTTGAAAATGTTAGTACTTTTCGCGCAATATTGCGTGTAATTTGTGCAATTTTTAAAAAAATACAAAAACAAGATTTTTCTCAAAGACGGCTCCAAATTTTTTCTTTTAACTTTTGGTATGGATAGTGCCAAATGTACCCTATGGGATGCCATAAACTCCATACTGCTCTATTCTTTTGTTTTTTCAAAAATTGGAAAAATTTAACTTTTTTGACTTGTCTCTCACATCGGTAATATTTACATTAGCGGCGATTTTTTCACATTAATATATTAATTAGTACATGTTCTTTAAATAATCTCAAGTAAAGTTTCTGGAAAACTCAACAGTTTTCTGGTTGGCAAACTAGCTCAAAAATTCAGCATTTTCAGAAATGCCCAAACGCTATTTTCTCATAAATAGCTCCAAATTTTGTCTTCAAACTTTTCGAACGTAGTGCTAATTGCACTCTTTAATATGACGTAAAGTTTATTTTGAGTGATTTTTTTTTTAATTACACAATGTGTCATTTTTCTGAAAGATCTCTCACATCTTTAATACGCACATCACCAGCAATTTGTAAACATTATTATATTTGAGAGTTAATGCGCTTCAAATTACTTCAAATGAAGTTTTTTGAAAATTCAAAAATTTTCTGTGAAAATGAGCTTCAAATTTCGCACTTTTAGTAGAGCATAAACGACATTTTCTTAAAAACGGATACAAATTTTTAAAGGAAAATTGCCATTAGGACGTGGTTTTTGTGCTGTTTAATATTCTAAAATTAATATTTCCGTTCTATCATTAGGAAACCAAAAACTTAAGAAAATGTCAAAAAAATCTAATTTGGCGGCGATAGATAGCAGCTGGCACGAGTATGTGGCAAATTCGAATAGCTAGCCCAGACCCAAGGAAGTAGAAAACTAATACGGGAAAGTCTGTGCCATTCTGTAGCACTAGTTATTTATTTGACGTTCCTTATTACACATATGGACAAAATTTAAAGAAAAAATTTGGAGCGGTTTTTGGAGAAAACTTTTTTCGCAAATTTCATGCGCCAATTACGCAAAAACTACTCTTTTTCTCAGAAAATTGTACATGGCATTTTTTTGGAGAACTAACTTTGTACAATAGACTTAGTCTGAGGCCAAAATCTCTATCTACAATTTTGTAGTTTTAAAAATATTTTTCTGAAATTTTCCAAAAACCAAGCATTGCCCGGAAATAGGATTAGCGCCATATTTTTTACCGTCCCTTATTACGTAAGTGAAGAAAACTCAAAGAAAAATTTGGAGCGGTTTTTGAGAAACAAAATTTTGGTAAATTTCAAATACAATTTACGCAATACGCAAAAACTACTCGTTTCTTCAAAAAAGTGCAGATGACCTCATTTAAAGTGCTAATTTTGTACAACTGACTTTGTCTGACGCCAAAATCTCTATCTTCCATTTTGCAGTTTTGACTTTTTTTTGCAATTTTCGAAAAATTGGAGATATCAACGAAAATGGTACCTGCATCGTTCTCTTGAATGTCCTTCGTACTTTTCGAAAACAAATTTAATAAAAAAATTTGGAGCCATTTTTTTTAAACTTTGAAAATGTCCAACGGCTTCATGTAAAGTATCCTTCTAAGTTTAAAAAAAGGTTTCAAATTACAGGAGCCTTGAGATCAGCCAAATCGATTGAGGAATATCAATTTTGAAGAAAATCGGCTGAACGGTTCAGGAGCAAGCTTTGACCACAGACGGAAGGACGTTTTGCCGTCAATCGATTTTTCAGTATCAAGAAGGAACAAAACATGGATTTTGGCTACACCACGAGTTAGAGGATTTCCCCCTCCCCTAAATTCAGCAATAGAATTTATCCACTTTTTCGTTACCAGACCCCAGTTATAAGCGTTTCTCTGGCGGAAATTTGCCGTTTTCCGCCGCACGATTACACAACTTTCTCTTTTTACGAAATATTCGTAAGACGAGAAAGTAAAAAGTGGACCAGTTAACCCAACTCTCCCCTACTTGACAGCTTTAAGCTTTTGTGTCACAGGACATTTTTATCATATGGTCGGCGACTGCAATGGGATTTTGACATCCGCTTTTCTACCTATGTTGCACCTACACGCGCGGCAGTGTTTGAAGTTGTGTGATGCGCGAGTCAAGGATTCTGAAAATAACGAAAATTCCCGGTTTTCAAATCAAATTCCCGTTTTTTCCCGGGTTCTTCCAGGCTTTTTTCAAATTCCCGGATTTCAAGGATTCTACGTTCGCTGGCCACCCTGCAGACCTAAATCCTGACCTATGTGCGATGTTACAGCTGAAAAGAATCCTAAACACGGATTTCACGGCCGATATTTAAGATCATGTAGTTGTGATTCCAATACCTTTCCTTTCTCATACTATAGTGTAGTAAAGAAAAACGTTAAATGGATAAGAGAGTCAGAATCAGAAATGTAGTTCCCACCCTTCGTTTTAGGCTGCGCACGGAATGACTGTTAAATTATCTTCGGGACCTGGAGAGCATTCCCAGATCTTCGACCTACCCCAACCTTTCCATAATCCCTTGCCCTGACTGGAAACTGTTGGAGGAATGTATGGAATTGAACTGTTATCCGAAGTGCTCCGTTTGTTTTCTAGTGTTACCTGTCAATACATTAACTCGCTTCTCCAGCCAATGGCGGATCCACAAAGTAATCTGGGGGGGGTGTATTCCTATCAGTTTAGAACCCCCAGATATATTTTATGAAATGATTTTTTGATAGCTTGGCATAAAAAAAGAAGAGCACGTTCGTAATAAATACTGCTTTATACTTCGTTTTTTCTTTCTTGGCGCATGGGGGTGTGTCATCAAAATGGAATATCTCACGGTATTTCGCGTGCGTTCTCAGTTGTGCCGCTAGGAGTCGCATGATCGCCAGTACTGCTCGATACAGTCGCGATCATGTGACTCCTAGCGGCACAACCGAGAAAGGCGCGAAATATTCCATTTTGATGACACCCCCCCACACACAGACGCCAAGGAAAAAAAATCGAAGTATAGATGTGGTGACATCTACATATGGTTATTCTGAAACAAGACAAATTACAAACAGTTGTTTTCGAGGGGGCATGATCCCGCCATTAGATACGCCACAAATTGTGCCGAAAGGAATTTCCCTATGTTCCTCCTAACCCCGTTGAATCTTGAACTAAAAGACTTCGTTGTTTCATGTTGATGTCACTTAGGATAAGCTTCTGAACTGCCTTCCTACATATAGGACAATGGTACATGTCCACGTAGTACCGTACCATCGCGGGCACATGTGCAAGTTGAGACATTTCATGGTAAAGCGTGGTAAATGCGTCTCTCAATATTAGCAATCAATAAATCCTTTGCCGTTTTGGTCTCAGAGGCACAGATTCCCGTAGAAAGTGTTGTTTTTTTCCCCCAGCCTGTTTATCACCGTAACTTTTTGCGCATTTTCAAGAACTGTAGTAAACTCTGGGATCACTCGCAAGTAATCAGCGAGAGCCGATCTCACTGCCTAAAACGGGGAGCAGGGTAGCGCGCGATACAAGACTCGTAAATTGGCATTGGCCGACGTGGCCCAAGGGAGAGGTATAGGCCCCATCTCTTCGTTAGCGACGGCTGGAAGATGTGCGGCGAACACAACCCTCCGGCCCAGGCACGAAAGACCTCTGGTACTCATGGGAAAGGAGGCTGGGTGGACCCCAGAGTGAGTGTTACCAGGTCAATAACCGGTCTCTGTCGAGATTCACACGGGAGTCCTTCAGGTCAGATCCCTGCTTCTGGGCCAACGCAGCTCCCAATCAAAACATTAACTATAAAACTAAATAGGCAATTTCATTTTCAATTGTCCATTTAGTAATGCACACATTTGATGTCCAATTTTGAGACCCAGGCACTAATCTAATCTATAAAATACTGCATTATGAGTTCAATTATTCGTAAGATAAAAATGTGGGATGTATATATTGCAATGCATCTACACTACACTATAGAATAAGATATAGTGTTTGATTATTGATAAATTGGAGGAAAATTAGGCCTACTCTTATTCATACCTTACAGAGATGTAGTGTATTATTTTATGTACAATGAATGCAAACTATTAATAGAACTGATAACATTTCTATACACACAATTTATACAACAAATAACTGTTGGTGCAATTTATTAGTCAACAAAAATTCAAAAAATTTCATTTTGAGAGAATGGGGAAGGAATTGAAATATGATGCAGATCTAGCACAACTAACTACTCTTATGATATGCTTTGTGTATGTAGCTTTTAAATGTACCAGACATTTGAATAAACATACTTGGGCTTATAAGGTGAACCATTTTCTTTTGGTTAGAGGCACATGTGAGAAGGTAATATTTTCTATTAGGCATAATGTTGATAAATATAATTCAACACACCAAGATAGGAAAGTTTTGGAAAAACATTCCAATTTAATATGCACTCGAAAAGCTATTCTAATACCATGAAATCCAGAAAATATTCCAATACACTTTTTTTGCTGATTTGTTGTTAATAAATCCATAAATTAAAATGTTTATGCTAGTATTTATATGTATCACTGGTGTTGGCTTGCATATGAAATTTACATTCAAAATATGAAAGTTAATGAACAAATACTGAAACTTGGGTCCAATACCTCATTATAATTTATAACATGTATCAATATTTTCTACAAGTAAGAAATATTTATTCTGAGACAAAAATATTAACACTTTTTCCTTCTATCTGATTGCCTAATCGTTACTTTATAATCTTTTTTGAAACTTAGATTCTCCTGATTGAATAATCAAAATATACTATAAATTTTGTAAAGAAGATATCAACTAATTACAGCATTATATAGTCCTTTCTCCTGACACTAATTCCTTATTCCCAAAATATAAATTTGTTTAACATAATAATGAAATTACAAGACTCACATAGAAGACACATGCAGATATAAGTGCAAAATAGTAAATGCAGCCAAACCTTGCATCATGCTACTTATTTTATCATTTACATGCACAAACACAAGATGAATTTTTGTTGGTACATACATGCTTGCAAACCAAAAACTGATTGAGACACTAAAGAAATTGATGGTGAGGAGTATAAATGAAAGTCGCAGAATTACAAAAATATCTGTATTCTTTGGTGCAGTAACAAGACAACACTGGAGTTAAGTATACAAAATAATAATAGATTTGTAGAATAAAAATAAAATAAACCAAGCTGACATGGGCAGCAAAGCTCCCAAAGTTGGGGAGCATCCTAACCACTTTGGTTTGAGTCTGAAATTAGTCATGGATGTTTGTATTTGCCTATCCATCATTCTATCCTTTCATATCCTGTAATTCACTTCTATACTCACAATTTTAGTTATAATCATGGAAGATGGCTCTATAAACTGTTTCCCTCTTTTTTGATTATTGGTGAATATTCACAATTTATATGATTGATAAGAAACATGTCTGAGCTTTCACAACACAATGGTTTTGCAATTGAACAATGAACCAAATGGTTGGGATGTTGATGACAAATGCCATCATTATCTACATATAATAACTATAAATATATAAAGTAAAAATGCAGAATTAATTGGATAAATATTCTTTTAGAATTGATTCTATCCTACAGTAAGATATTACTGTCCAAAAACATGATGTATTATTGATTGAAATATAATCAAAACAAAAACAAAAAAAATTCTGGATTTTTAAAATTTCTGATATATGTCTTTTGTATTTCAGCAACTACATAACACCTCAATGACATTAAAAATTGCCTTAATGGCAGGGATAAATGTAATGAGGAATATTTTTGTACTTGCATATTGATTTTTAAAATAATTTAATACTATTCTCCCAAGTTTGGCAATCATGGATATATTAAAGAAAAAGTAGGTAAAAAAAAATCATGTTTGAATCCCCCTTTGAGAAGTGTAACCATTTTATGAAAAGGTACTCAAATTGCAATTTTTTTTTTGTATATGAAAATTGACTGATGGCACAATGAACTTCGAAGTTAGTTCTCGTCTATTTTTCTGTGCAAATGTTTTTAACTTCCCTCTTAATGATTTTTTTTAAAAAAAGAGATAATTAAAAGGCATAAACATCTAACCAACATAATTTATCTTGAAACAGTGCAATAACTCCTGATTACAATCTACAATGCAGATTATAATTTGTTTTGTAAAAATGCGAAAAAGAAAAAGGAAAAAACAAACAAACAACACCAACCAAACAAACAAAACTACACTAAACCAAAATAGAATATGGAAATTTAATTTCCTACTGCACTCCCTTACCTGCAGGTTTCTCTTCTATTATTATGTGTAAATCTTCTTTGCAAAATAAACCTGTCTCTTCATGATCTACACTAATGAAGTAACAATATTTTAGGAATAGTTGATGAGCGCAGTAGAATTAAAAGAAAAAAACTAGCAAAAATGCAACTGTCAAGCTAGAAGGCTAAAAGTGGTACCAATAAGTAGTGAATTCAGAAAACAGACAACAGGGGCCAATCTTTTTTTCTAAGTTTTTTAAATGACCAATTACATACATTAGGTAACAAATAAATTGAAATTGTGGGTGAGTAATGAACGATTTAAAAGTTGTCATAAATACAAATAGTCTTAAATATATATATATTCAGTTGTCATATATATTTATATTAGCTGTTGTGTAGAGAAGATAACTCAATTAAGAAGGGTGAACTCTATTCTTCCATCTCAGTTCCACCAATCACAAAAGGAAAAACAGAACTAGATAAAGAAAATGAAAGAAACAAGCCCAATGACTTTCATCAAATGTAGTTAAGCCAATTATCTTTCCTTGCATTAAAAAAATTGTTTTTTGAGAAGAGGAATGGAAGTAAAGATGTTTGATAAGCTCCTAGAATCCCATAAAATTCTGAATCTTGCATTAAGTTGACACAACTGTTCATTCACTATTCCTACCTCATCTTCAATTTCATTCAATGCAATAGTACTAAGATCATTACAGAACTGTTTTTAATTTTGTAAGAATTCTTGAAAGTTGGGTATACAACACATCCAGAAATTGAACAAACTATTATAAACACTTTAATAATATTTTAAAATGAAATCTAATATAACCTTAATTCTTGTTTTATATTGCAATATTATGATTGAACATATGGGGTACACTAGCATTACTTATCTTAACCCTTCCTGGAAATAATTATGTACACAATAAAATGAACATAATTATCATGCATAAAACAGAAAAATTTGTACATTCAGAAAATCAAACGAACACTTCTTTGATAGCATTTCAAAAAGAAATATTCTTAATACACAGCATCAATTGTTGAGTAAGGTGCAATGGACTAGGGAAAATTCACAAGCAAAAATGTATTTGTATTTCAGTCATAATTGTACTCAACAATATCTTATTTTGCTTGATACATGCTGTAAATTGCAGCATTTCATACCACACTAATTTCATACAAACTTGCACTCAATAATTACTAACTTCAATACTCCCACACATTCAGCAGTCGATGTCTATCCTAACACAAGAAATTAAACATCTTATCATTCATCAGAACAGCATTCAAATACTTTCAAGAAAGACAGTCTTTCATTATTTGGTTCAGAAGAATATCTGAATCTCTATAACACAAGCAACATTATTATTTAATGAAAAGAACAGACAAGTAGTTCACTTAAGCAATAATGACAAAGTTTCATTCCTTTCAACTGCACTGACTTGGCACGTAGTCACTGATGTGCATTACAAAATTCAGAAACCATGAATTTAGTGACTGTTCAAAAGCTCACTGAATTGATTAAGCAGAGCAAGGCTAAGCTCAGTTTTGGTTCATGCAAGCCTACCGAAAATCTTATGCAGCAGCAGTAATATCTTGTGCACTGATGAAGGAGTAATTTCAAAACTTACTTCTGCAAGGCAATATTGTGAAGATTGTATGACTACACAGTGACAGATTGAATAAACACAAGCTAACACTTAACTCTATAGGATAATTAATATATTAATGAATGCAAAGAGGGTTGCCAACACTGTTTGCTAAATGCAAGTCAATAGATAACAATTACATGCCATCAATTTAACGAGAATACCATCAATAATTTTAATGACATTATTTAACAATAATTCCTTTCTTTTGCCATATCTAATACTCTCCTGTTGTCTATTTCAAAACAGCACAAATGACATGTAAACAGTTGAAATAACTACAAATTATCAATAATGAAACATAAATGCAGAAATTTACTTCTCTACACTTGCCTTAAAGTAGCCAGGCATATAGAAAGAAAATAATGGACCATAGACCAATTCATTTTTCCCACAGTTAGCAAGTATGTAACGACAAATCATTCTGTGGTCAGGAAAAATTAGTTTTGTTTCAATGTACAGCTGTACAACCTAACTGTAAGAAAAAAAATTAACAAATACCTCCCACAATCTTCATTAACAATCCAGTATCACTTTTTCCATCATTCTAACACTAGTTTACTAATCTAACAAGACAAACAATTTATAATTTGCATTGTATTGAAAGCACTAATTGTTCAATTTTCTTAATAGGATGATAAAAAGATATATAAATATCACACTTTTCTCCTTGGTATTGAGTAGGTCCAGATTTCTCTCAAGTGGAATGCACTGTAAAACAATTCTATCATTTCTTTAGATAAACAAAATGAAATGAAGAGTGATTATTCACTAAGAGAGCACTCACTTCAATGAATTATCAGTATTTTCAAAACAAGTGTCACTATAACACTATGAGAGAAATAAAATTACTTCTGGAACCTTTTTAATAAGAAAGATGAAATTATGTTCATCTCTGGCCAGCACTTTTCTTCTCCTAGGGCCAATAAATGTACTCTTGAGAAAATGGCACTTTCACACCTCTGGCAAAAAACAAAATTTGAAAGGTGAGAATAATTACAATTTGACAGGCACTATATTAACAAAGCATCAATTCAAACTGAATTGAAATGTTGCAAACATAATTCAGCCTTAATCCTCAGGCTACTTTTGAAGACATCATCCAAACCATTTCAAAATTCGTCTCAGAACAGGGCAAGTACCAGGCATATTTTAAAATGTAGCAGTTGTATAATGGAAGATGAGAAGCGATGAAACTGATAATCGTTCCTCATGCTAAAGGTGGATCATCATCTTCATCATCTTCTTGACCAATCCTCACTTCTTCATAGTGCCGTCCCTGTAGTAACTGCAGTCTTTCAAACCAGTGATATCGTCGCCCAATCAGTACAAGAAGACCACCAATGGCCAGCATCAATGGAACCAACACAGCTGCTGTTATTGCACCAGCTATAAAAAAAAAGAATTCATGTAAAAGATGTATCCCTATATAAAACACAATAAAAGGGAGACAATTAAAAAAGAAGTAAACAACGTAGAAAAAACAACTTATTCAAAGTGCTATCATTTCTACACATACAACCTCTATTTTATTATTGAATAATTAAAATTTAGTAGAAATGTGGTTTCTGTGTCTTATGTTTTTAATTTTCTTTTAATGATTAAAAATGAGTTCTTCTTAGATATTTTCACTTTTTTCATTTCCACCTTTGAAATCACGTTGCTTATCTCCGGGTTAACTCAGCCGGCCTGTCTCTCCCTGTTCCCGTTGATGGCAGGATTTTCGACACCAGCTACATCGCTGGTTGGAAACCAACCACGGCCTGGATGGGTCTTCTATAGTGCGTCCAAGCATTTGATTGCAGTACAGAGCTTAGGGAGAACAGCGTTGTCACGTCCTCAGCAGCGCTTAGACGCAACACTCGCCGTGCTTGATACTCGGATTCACATGAAATTTTGCCAGCTTGTTCAGCACCTTTTAAAATCCATAAATATTGATTTTTGAGGAAAGGAGCATCGCAAGTAGTGATTTTGCGACATTTAGTATTCATACTTTTCATGACCTGCTGCCTGTCGAAGTGCGGAAATCGCCGCGTCCCGCCGCTGTCGTCAGGGTGTGAGCAGCACCCTCTCCCTGGAGAGGGTGCTAGTTAAAAACGGGTGTTTACATGACAGGTTCGGAAAGACAAGAAGGTCGAACACATACGTGGAATAATCCAAATACAATTATTGCAAAGATACGAGCCTCTGAAAATGTTATCTCGATATGGGACACATAAATAAAAACATTTCCCTTTTGCTTAGAAGCAAAATTTCCACAATAATGGGTTCTAATAAAAAAAAGTTTCAAAACAATGACATCAAGTGCACCGTATGTAAGTTTCTTTTTCACGTTTCTTAAAAATAGCATTGGTTTACGACTTCGGTAAAATTAGTATACTGTGCCGTTGAAACTAAAAGGAGACCAACAGATATGACCTTTGCCATCAGTCGTCAAAGAACGAACGCGCTATAAAATCTGACATCGACTGATAAACGTTTTTGGCACTACCGAAGCAATTTTGCTCGTTGCAGGAAGCGAGGAGGTCATGAAACGTCTTGATGCAAAACGTCTCTAATACACTATTTCTAATACTCCCTAACACTTCAAAATTTTAATAGTATGTGGGTTTTGCTTGGGTGTTCTACCAGCTGGAGAAATGTTGAGAATATTTTCTGCACTCGCTTCCAATACCGTTTGTCCCACGAAAGGGGAGCTATCTTCCCACGGACGACAACTCAGGGTTTCGCCAGTCTGTGAGTGTGAAGGTCACAGAGGACAAAGTTGTTTTTCCTACTTTTTTATTCATAAGCAAGATGGGATTTCGGCAGGGGGTCTCACCCTCCCTTCAGTTACGTGCCACTTACAAGCCTGGAGCAAATTAGAATACCATTTGAACGAAAATAATTTCAAAACATGTTAAATAGATGGCTCAATATTAGAAATTAAAGATTTTTGATAAAAAAAGATGTATTATTATTATTATTATTATTATTATTATTATTATTAGAATTATTATTTAAAAACAGACCTTCAAATGAGAGTTAAAACTGAAGAGAGAGGGAGGGCGAGAGGGAGGACGAGAGAGAGAGGGGAGAGGGGAGAGCAGGGAGGGGAGGGCAAGGGGAGAGGGAGGAGACAGAGGGGAGGATAGGAGGGAGGGCGAGAGAGAGAGGGAGGGATGGAGGGCGAGAGAGAGAGGGAGGGGCGAGAGAGGGAGGGAGGGCGAGAGAGAGAGGGAGGGCGAGAGAGAGAGGGAGGGCGAGAGAGAGAGGGAGGGCGAGAGAGAGAAGGAGGGCGAGAGAGAGAGAGGGAGGGCGAGAGAGAGGGAGGGAGAGCGAGAGAGAGGGAGGGGAGAGCGAGAGAGGGAGGGAGAGCGAGAGAGGGAGGGAGAGCGAGAGAGAGGGAGGGAGAGCGAGAGAGAGGGAGGGAGAGCGAGAGAGAGGGAGGGAGAGCGAGAGAGGGAGGGAGAGCGAGAGAGAGGGAGAGCGAGAGGGAGAGAGAGGGAGAGCGAGAGAGGGAGGGAGGGAGAGCGAGAGAGGGAGGGAGGGAGAGCGAGAGAGGGAGGGAGGGAGAGCGAGAGAGGGAGGGAGGGAGAGCGAGAGAGGGAGGAGGGGAGAGCGAGAGAGGGAGGGAGGGAGAGCGAGAGAGAGGGAGGGAGAGCGAGAGAGAGGGAGGGAGAGCGAGAGAGTGGGAGGGAGAGCGAGAGAGTGGGAGGGAGAGCGAGAGAGTGGGAGGGAGAGCGAGAGAGAGGGAGGGAGAGCGAGAGAGAGGGAGGGAGAGCGAGAGAGAGGGAGGGAGAGCGAGAGAGAGGGAGGGAGAGCGAGAGAGAGGGAGGGAGAGCGAGAGAGAGGGAGGGCGAGAGAGAGGGAGGGCGAGAGAGAGGGAGGGCGAGAGAGAGGGAGGGCGAGAGAGAGAGAGGGCGAGAGAGAGGGAGGGCGAGAGAGAGGGAGGGCGAGAGAGAGAGGGAGGGCGAGAGAGAGGGAGGGCGAGAGAGAGGGAGGGCGAGAGAGAGAGGGAGGGCGAGAGAGGGAGGGCGAGAGAGGGAGGGCGAGAGAGGGAGGGCGAGAGAGGGAGGGCGACGAGAGAGGGAGGGCGAGAGAGAGAGGGAGGGGCGAGAGAGAGAGAGGGCGAGAGAGAGAGAGAGGGCGAGCAATTGCTCATGGTAAGCAATTGCCACGGCGGCGCGGCTTTGACGTAACGCTTTCTCATGCTATTCTTTCACTCATTCTGTGCCTCAGTTGTGCAGGCACTCAGCCGCCGAGGCGGCGACAACGGAGGCCGTCCCTGATGCAACGGGGCCTGCTTGCCGGGGAGCAACGGAGTGGGAATGAATGCAAACCGCGTGTTTGTCGGTGAATGGAAACTATCAAAAGCGTTAGTTGGCCGTGAGTCCAGTCACTTGGTTAAATAAAGAAAAATGTTCATCCAGGAAATATATAGTTTTTAATTCTTTATCGCTCATTATGTTTTTCGGAGTGCAGAATTCGAAATCTACTTTTGCCACGTCCTAAATGTCCGCGTTCTGAGAAAATTGCAAAAATAGATAGTGTAAAAAACTGCTTTTTTTAGTTATTTTTTCTCGTATCTCGAAAACGTATGCACAAGTGAAATGTGATCAACCACAAAAATAATTTCATTATACTACATTCCGTTTGCGTTTTGTCTCTCAGTTTTTTTACTTTCCCATATACGTACGTATATACGGGGTATACACGTAACATAGGAAAAGTTATGTATTACTGCGCAAAAAACGGCGGATTTTCAGCAGAAAAAAATCATTGCCGGTCCTGATAACGAAAAAGTGGATAAATCCATTTGCTAAATTAAGAAAAAAAAATCTCCTAACACGTGGTGCAGCCAGAATCCCTGTTTCGTGGGGGCCCTTGATACCGAAAAAACCAATTGAAAGCAAACGTCTGTCAGTCCGTCTGTCTGTGAACAACGCTAAGCGAATAAACCGTTCAACCGATTTTCTCCAAAACTGACATTCTCCGATCGATCTGACTGATCTCGTGGCCCCTTGAATTTGAAACCGATATTTTAATTTTGGGGGGTATCTTACATGAAGCCCCTGTGATATTTTAAAAATGTTAAAAAAAATGGCGCCAACAATTTTAACTAAATTTTGTTGTTGGATAGTCTGAAGGTCATTTAAGAGAACGGCGCAAGTCTCATGTTGGTTAAAAACTCTTGATGTTTCGAAAATTGAAAAAATTCCAAATTTTTTAAAATATTCAGCAGAAAATTCCAAATTTTTTCAACTTCCTACAACTGTACAATTATAAAGATACAATTTTTTTCTTAATGAAATGTGTTCATGAAAAACAAATCTTCAAATAAGGTCGTGCTCAATTTTTCAAAAACATGAGTATTTTTTGCGAAATTTTGTATCAAACAGGCATTTTTTTATTTTCTTAAACAGTTTTCTCAAAATCGCACTAGTTTTTTGATTAAATTGGGACCATAGATAACACAAAGTAAGCTTAAGAGAATGGTGCGGGATTCATGTTCATTGAAATGTCTGATTTTGCAAAAATTAAAAAAAAAAAAATTAAAAAATCGGTCTCTTCCTACAACTACAATTGTGAAGATACAACTGCTTTTCTTTATGAAATATGCTCATCAAAAACAGATATTCACATAAGGTCATGTTGAATTTTCGAAAATATGCGCATTTGTGGAGTAATTCAGCGTCAAAATTAGTCGTCCGTTCGCCTAAGAGAACTTTAGCCTAACAGAATTTTAAAACCGTGCTAAAAATTGTTTTGTAATCTACTTTAGGATCCTGAAATACAGAGAATAAATAACGAAAATGCATAAAATTAAATACATAAAATTTATAAAATGTAAAATAACAGGCTGTCTTAGCTCAAATATAGAGAATGTTATTCTTTATATTTAGGACGATTATAAAGCAAATAGGATTCGACGACATTAATATATCGAACGAAAATAGTATTTTATAATATAAAATTACTAATTATTTATACATACTTATTTCTTTCAAGCAATCCGCAAAGCTTTATTGAAATTTGCGCAACAATGTAGTAATGGATGTTTAAAAAGCACAGTGTTGAACAGTGGTGAACTAAGAGATGGTGGCAGTGAGAAGATAAAGATGTTTTATTTACTAGAGCGTGTGTTTACAAATGAGACTTTTAGAATTATTCGAACATATTAATAATCACTACTTT
>JAHLJT010008446.1:178472452-178575826 GCA_031308135.1 Acheta domesticus | reverse complement strand
TGTAAAGTATGATTATTATTTACGGGGAATATTAAATTGTGTTGAATATTTCGAAAAAACATTGTTGGATGAGAATTGTTTTGTGGTTATTTTTGTGTCAAACAAAATCTTATTTGGGCGGATAGTTTTTTGTCTATGAGTAGTTTTCTACGCGTTGTGCGCTGCGGGGATTTCGAAAATTCGTTTTTCTAATTTAAAAAAAATGGTAAGAGCAAAAAAATTAATGTTTATATATTGAAAAGCACAAAAATAGCCACAATATTTTGTATGTAAAGAAAATTTGTTTTGGCTAATTGGCTTTTCCAGCTTAACATTAAGCCAGCAAAGCCCACCAATTTTTGGAAAAAACCGTTAAGCAAAAAAATTAATTTTGGATATTTGGAAAGCACAAAAATAGCACAAAATTCTGGTATATAGAAAATGTGTTTTTGAAAATGGCTTTGCCAGCTTAACGCACGTTATTCTTTTAACTTACTACGGTACAGATATTTTGGACTGAAACTTTGCTTATTAAGTTAATTAACTTTTGTTGATTTCACCACTTTTGCACACACCGTTTCTGAAAATATGACTTACATTCAAATAATTGGCATGCACAATTTTTCATCTGAGATTGTAATGTGAGGGAAAAATAGGGCCTTGTCACGATTTTCAAGCAAGTGAGAGCAATTTTGACGTTGCGATTTTAACCTGTGCACGTATCACTAAAAGCGATTAAATGTGTTTTTCCGAGATGACTTCTTCTACAATGGGTGCAGATAAACATGAAGCTATTTTCTTGGGAGCCCCTTG
The DNA here is from genome assembly GCA_031308135.1 of Acheta domesticus. Lineage (NCBI taxonomy): Eukaryota > Metazoa > Arthropoda > Insecta > Orthoptera > Gryllidae > Acheta > Acheta domesticus. Next base: position 178,575,034 of record JAHLJT010008446.1, on the reverse strand, counting down.
AAGCTGTTGTTTCGCCTCACCTGTGAATTACATCACAATTGCATGCAGCGGTATGAGCAAACTTCTTGGTTACTTCTGCATTGTGCGGACCTCTAGCTAACACGCAACACTCACCGTGCTGGATATTCGGATTGACATTCAATTTCACCAGATGATAGAACACCATGCAAAACCTACATACGCAAATTTTGAAGGTGCTATGGAATATTATAAATAGTGTTTTATAGGCATTTTGTATCAGCATTTCGTGACCTTCGCGCTTCCCGCAGCGGGCGAGCCGTTGCTTCGGCAGCGCTAGGAACGTTACGCGGCGTCCTATCATACACGTACTCATAAATACAATAATATGAACAAATTGCTGCTAATACACACACACACACACACACACACACACACACACACACACACATATATATATATATATATATATATATATATATATATATATATATATATATATATATATATATATATATGTATTAAGGACGTGAGAGAAAAGTCAAAAAACTACATTTTTGTAATTTTGAAAAAAAAAAACACAAACAAAAGATAGAGCAACATGGCGTTAATGCCAACTTATAGAGTACATTTAGAACTATCCCTACCAAACAATTAAAGAAAATATTTGGAGCCTTTTTCGAAAAAATCATGTTTTTGTTATTTTTTAAAATTGCACATATTGCACGCAATATTGGGCGTAATCTACTCAAATTTTCAAAGAAATGTCCTTATCGAGAGAATTGCTTATGAAAGAGAAACTTCATTTGAAGGAAAAACGGTTTAAGGAATATTTTGAATGTAACAGTCCGCCCACACAAGGTCACGCAGACCTCACCAGCAAACACGTGCTTGGGAAAGGGAAGGCATCTTAAAATTTGAAGATCCGAAACATATTCTAAATATTCACAAAACTATTGCTGTTTTTCCCTGAACTCTGGTTTCCATCCTTCTGCATTTTCATATTTTTTGTACTACTGAAGGATTGAAAATATGGATTTGTCATAAGTAGTATGTATTGAAAGAAGATTAATTCTCCAGACTTGACACCACTAGATTTTTTTCTTTGGGGTTTTCTTAAAATCCACGTTTACCAAGAGGCTTCAACTACGTCACAAGAGATGCGTATACAAATTGTAGCTCCATGTTCTGAAGTTAAGAAAGAAACACCGCTTGCTGTTAAGAAATCTTTCAAAATCGCCTGGACATGTGTTTGTCTGGATGGTGGACATTTTGAACATATGCTAAAGTAATTTGACTATTAATGCAGTAATGTATCTTTATTTAGTATTTTTGACTACATTTTTATTTTAGTTATTGTCAATATCTTCCTGCATTTTTTCTTTTCATAAGGTTCTATTATTTTCTTATGACAAATTCGTACTTTCAATCATCAACTAATACAAAAAATCTGAAAATGCAGAAGGATGGAAACCTGAGTTCAGGAAAAAATGCAACAGTTTTGTGAATATTTGGAATATGTTTCGGAACTTCAAACTCTAAGATCCCTTCCCTTCCCCGAGCGCGCGTTTGCAGGTGGAGCACTGTGTGACTGTGTGTGGCGGACTGGTTTTTTTACTTTTTTTATTTTGTATTTTATATAGGATTGAAATACAAAGTTCAGTTTTTACAACTCTCCATTTGCGTTGTTGACTTACATTTAATTTACTAGAAACTAAATCTATTGAACACTACAATATTGACGAGTGGACTCACCGAGCACCTCTAAGAATCATTAATATTGGGGAAAATGTTTAGATATGAGTGGATAGGTTATCTATTTTTTATTCTTATTGGGTTTTCATTATATTTACCTATGCTAATGTGTCTTGGTTGATGAGGGTTAGTTAGAATAGAAGTTATTGGCAAGGAAGGCTATGTGGTGTGCGATGGGATTAAGGTTAAATTCGTGGTGTAATTGCTTATTGGAAAATAACCAGGGGGCTTGAGTGATGCTTCTTAGGTATTTGTTTTGAATTATCTATATTTGTTGACGTTATATTTAGCCGCATTTGTCCAAATTGGACAAGCGTACAGAAGAAGATGGTTTTATACAAGATAACTTAGTGAGAGTTTACTGTGATTTAAGAGTGTTTTAACTGCATTAATTTTGCTTTGGCTTGTTGAACTTTGGTGTCTGTGTATTTTCCAGATCAGTGTGGTGTCCATATGGAGGCCAAGGTATTTAACGGCGTTGTTTTGGGGAGTCCAAGGGATTTTGTTGTTCATTTTAAACGGAATGGGGAAGGAATATAGTCTGAAAGTGAAGACTTTAGCTGTAGATTTCGAGGGGTTGATTTGATTTTCCATTTCGTTGCCCAGGTTTCTATTTCATTTAAATGGGATTGAATTTCGTTGGCTATGTAATTAATTAAGGAGTGGGACATGTAGATTACCGTATCGTCTGCAAAACTGGGCTATGTCAGTGAATCTTGATGTAGGCATATCTGGCAGGATCCTTGCGGTAGTCCGGCTGTAATCGGTCGGGGGTTAGAATTTTTATTTTCTATTGCAACTGAGAAAGTTCTATTGGTTAGGAAGCTTCTAATTATTTTGAAGAGATACGTAGGGGTGCCTATTGATAAGAGTTTATAATTTATGCCATGTCCTTCATCCCATACCCTGTCAAATGCCTTAGCGATGTCCATTGAAAACTGCTATTGAAAATTGTTTTTTTTTTGGAAGGAGGAGTGGAAATGTTCTGATATGCACAAAAGTTGATGTGTTGTGAATAGTTTATTAGTGAACCCGAATTGATAGAATCGTATGAGGTGTAGTTTTTTAAGGTAATGGTTTAATCTTGTTAGAATTAATTTCTCAAACATTTTTGCTAAAGTAGGGAGGAGATTTATTGAATTGCCTTATTTTACGTGGCGACTCAGGCCATGAGGCCTGCTCTTCCGTCCGCCACGCAAATTTCGCTACGCTCCTTTCACCTAGCGGAGAAAGAAGGTATTATCTCGGGCGACGAAAGAGGCGATTTTGAATTTTGCTCAGAGGCCTCATTTGAGCTCGAGGATCTTTTACATGCAGTAAATCTACTAACATGGGACAGCCGGCTTTACTTCCCCTCCGAAGGAAGGGTTGGTTCGGGGTGTGAGATCAATTTAATTTCGTTAGTTACTACATATTTTAAGAGTTGGGCGCCTGCTGCATTGGTCTCTGCCCCACCCCATTGTACACGTTTGGCATTTAGATCTCCTAATAGTATGTAAGATGATAAGCGCGAAAGTAAATTATTTAGATCTGTAAAATTTGTTTTTTTGTTGGGGTGTTTATAAGCGGCAATGATAGTAAAATTCGGGTAGATGTTGGTAAGGAAAACTGCTATTGTTTCAATGCCATTGATAGATGTATTTTCTTCGAAATAGGCGATCGTGTTTTTGATGAGTATGATTACTCCGCCGCCTGGCGAGGTGGCCCTATCCATTCTTGCTGCATTGTAACCTGGTAGTTTGAAAGTAGCTGGAGGTTTTAAATGAGATTCTGTGATGCAAGCAATGTGAACATTATTGGTTCGGAGAAAATAATGGAGTTTTTTGTATTACTGATGCCACATGCGTTCCAGTTCATTAGGATTAATTTATGGTTTGAATTATTTTGCGCCATTGGGGAAACTAAAATTAGAAGTAATTGCTTGTTGAATGTTTTGAATAATAGTTGGGATGACTGAAATGATGATGTTGATTATATGAGTTATTTGATAATATTATGAATAAAAGGAGTACTCAGAAAGTTGTTTTGGGAGAGCCTGTTTTGTGGTTTGTGAGTTGGAATGTATGGCGGGATGTTATTTGGTGGGCGATTAAAAGCTGATTCATTGGTAAAATTTGGTATGTTAGCGGTTCTATGGAGTCCAGGGAAGTGGTAGGCATTTTGAGGCGGGGGGTGAGGTTGATTTGCTGGTTCTAATGTTTGAAGTGGAGTTTTGGGAGGTTCTAGTTTTATTTTCTAAAAATTTTCTGAAATACTGACATTCATTAGTACGGATATCAGCACGGTGAGTTCCCTTACAGTTTTCTGCATTTCGGGGGGTCATTCTTGCTGGGGCAATTTACTGAGTAATGATTCTCGGCACAATGTATACATGAGATTTGGTTGTAACAATATTTTTAGTAAGTCCAAAGTGTAGGCATCGGAGGCACTGAATTATTCCTTTAGTTTTTCGTCTTCTTTCGACTTTAACTTTTAAGTTGCAGATTTGAGTAGTTCGGAGAATTAATTCAATTGATTGTTGGCCTGAGAACTCTGCAGCTACCACTGGGATGGGCTCATTGTTTTATGTAACCTGGTGACACTGTAACGGAAGAGTATAGTTCCTTCAGGTCTTTGTGTATTTTCTCTTGCGTGATGGAGTGATGAATGTTTTTAAAAACCACGGAAAACTTTTGGTTGGTTGCGTTGTTATACGTATGGAACTGCTTATTAACTTTCATGAAATACTGAATTGCTTTCTGAACTCTTCTATTTTTGGAAGTTAACTTTGGCTTTGTTATTATTATATGTTACGGTGAATTGCGCACTGATTTGGGTTTTAATTTCCTGATTTAGTTCAATAATGTTCGTAATATTATTAATGTGGATGGGTGGGATTCTAATATTTTCAGCTATAGTGGGTCGGTGGAGTTTCAAGCATCATAACCAGGAAGGTTAGCTAGAATGCCGAAACTATTCTGAGTGGAAACAATATAATTAGTATCCGAACTGGTAATTACTTGGTTTGGATTTTAGATAGGATCACTGTTTCCACGTTTGCCACTGTACACAAGGGGGATTGGTACAGAGTTTACATTGACATTGTCACTGCAGCTTGAAGAAGAGGTCGCGCCTTCGGCTTGCGCGTAATGAGTGACCTGATTTGGTTGAATGTTATTTTGCATATGTGGCTGCATACTTCTTGCCTGCCTTGAATACACTGCCGGTGCTGAATGGTGAAATATCTGCTCTTGTTGTGGTGAAGTTAGTAGATACGTTAGTGCGTATGAAGCTGAAATATCACGGCCGTCGCCTTCGACGACCTCCATTTGGCCGTCAGTTGGATAAACCAGGGCTAAGGCATCGGCGATGCACTGGCTCAGGCCAGCGTTCTTGAATGATGATGAAGAATTAATAACTTATTAATCACTGCACTTTAGATTGAAGTTGCACACTGTGTAGACAAACTTTTCACTGATACACCTTAACACCTCGAATCGTAAACTGCTACTGAAAGTAGCGCTGGCTCAGAGGTGGCGGACTGTTACATTCAAAATATTCGTTTAACACTAATCGCAAAAGAATCAAAATTACGCAAAAAATGCTTATCTAACATATGATAATACGTATATCACTGGATTCGTCTTTTTACGCTCAGCATGATAGACTGAAAAATATGTATAGTTCCATTTGAAAAATTAACGTTACCTCAAATATCTCGTAAAATAAAGCGATAAAACAGAAATGATACACGTATCAATTAGCCCCATTCCCGCATCCACGTCCGTGACAACTACATTGTAATAAATTCAACCGTTTGAAAAATTACAGGAGGTGCTAAAGTGACGTGACTCACATGTATATAACAGTTTACACAAAGGTGCACCCAGGGTTTTTCTCGGAGAGGGGAGGCAGCAGGTGTAGTGTCCAGCAAACTTCATGTTTTCTTATAAATAATTTTTCATTTATAATGAATATAAAATGTATTTTTATTTGATGATTTATAGTTAATATTTATAACGTTACCAATAGATATCTTTAATGGTTTTCTTTAGTACAGAAAAATAGAAAAAGTTATATTTTTGAATACGTATCATTGGCTTCTAGGGGGAGGCTTAATTGCCATGAGACCCCCCACACACTTGAGCGCGCCACTGAACTTTTATAATTCAATAAATAATCCTATGAAATACCAAAATTACCCTCGGTGGCTCGTTGGTAAGCGTACTCGCTTCCCACGGCGCAATCCCGGATTCGATTCCCGGCCGGGGGGAAAATAATACTCTTGCATTTTCCTTACAAATACTGGGGCATTTATTGCTGAGTGACGATGAGAAAGCGCACCCTAAAGTTATGAAGATCAGTGTATACGGTGAAGGGACGTGTTAGTGCTAATCACACGAACCCCCTCGTCCCATGGCCGAGAGGCCTGGGTCAACGGTGGTCGGCCTAGGGCTGTCGAGCCATTGGACAGGAAATGCAAAAGAGTTTGAGGTTTTCTTTTTTAAGGTCGCTTTTTAACAACCTGGTCTTAAAACGACCACCGTGATCGCTTTAACTGTAGAAAGAACACGGAATGACAACACGAACACACAACATCTATGCCCGACGCGGGATTCGAACCCACTAGCCTTTAGTTTTCAATCAGAGTTTGTTGCACCCAATTCGCGGCTTCTCCTCACTAGCACTTGTTATCGGGCCCCCGATGCACGAAGCGTGTGTCAAACCCTTCTAAGGTCGCTCGCTTGCCCTTTCTTCAGAAGGCACTGCCTACTCAGTACTCATTCTGCTCCGAGCGTCCGAGCTCTGAGAATCGTCTCAGGGGAGCTCCGTTCACCTCGCGTAACTTGGTGCTGTAAACCTTGTTTAAATGAATGAGGTAATCAAACAAGTGACTTTCATTTGTATATGTCTAATGGCATACTCTCAGCAACGGGACGAGCAATTAGCCAAGCCCTGCACCTAGTAAATAAAAACACCAACTATTCAGCTAATGGTGAAGTGATTGCATTTCAACAATCTTCTTCTACTGTAGAAGCAATGGACATCCAACAATAAGCAGCTATGAACCAGCAAAGTAGCGACCTCGGCAACTAAGTAGCCTCCTACCCAACCCCAGAGGACACGGGCACCCAAATACCTAAAAATAACGGTAATCATGGAAAAAAGGTCAGTGAGTGATTCAGAAAATGTACACTCATGGAAACAACATTTCGCCTCGAAAGTGCCTTGGCCCGCGGGCGTGTGGCGATGGACATCCCTTATTGTTGAAAGCAATATCTAAGGACGGGTTTGAAAACTACGTTCTCTAGACCGAACTATGAAGATGAAATTCATTTGATTGGAGCATATAAATATTTAATGTTCATTGAGAGCTAAATGTAGTACAGAAGTAAAAGATTTCCGTGATTCCTGCCCATGAAACTAAATTGACATTAATTTTTACTTTCTACGCCCTACTCTCTTAAAATATTAAAAATTTTCATGTCTAAACGAGATGTCTGAGGGTGGCTGTCTGAGGTGGCTGTCTGAGGTGGCTGGCTACAGCCGAAACGTCACGTCGTCGCATACAATTAGTTGCCAACAATAAATAAAAATTAAATGTCTAAAATTCAAAGGAACTGTTTGTTTGTTTTAATTATTACCAATTGACATTCATAAAGAAGAAGAGTAAACTTATGACAGATTTATCGTTAATGAAATCTGTTTCTAAAAGTTAGATCTTTAAATAAGGTCACGTACAATATTTGAAAAAAAACGAGTAAGATTTCCGAAATTTGTGTTTGAAATAAAGGCCATTGATATGTTTAAAAGTTTTCCTCAAAAACGGCTCCAAATTTTTCTTGAAATGTCTTCCTTCGATAGAACAAAGGACATTTAAAAATGGAGCAGATGTAATATTCTTTGAACACTCTGAATTTTGGAAAATTGCAAATGTTACAAACAATGCAACAAAGCAAATGTTATTGTACCATCACTAATTTATCTTGTTTAGCATGAGAAGTTTTGGATTTCGCCCTCGCTCATGGGCTAAACTTTATCACCATTTTGTTTTTCTAGATACTTCAGATTCAATTTAGTTTTTTTCACTGGAGTGTCTGACAATTCTCTTAACTTTCCTCATTTTTACCCAACGTTTTACACTTTTCGTTATCAAGCTTTTCTTAGCGTTCCTGAACCGATTGTGGTGATGTAGATGCAAGTGAATTTATGTTATACAGGGTGAGTCACGTAACTTTAGCACCTCCTGTAACTTTTGAACGGTTGAAGATATTGCAATGCAGTTTTCACGGAAGTGAATGAGGGAATGGGGCTAATTGATATGTGTATTGATGTCTCTTTTATCACTTGTATTTTACGAGATATTTGAGGTAGCTTTGTTTTTTCAAATGGGACTATACATATTTTTTCAGTATATCATGACAAGCGTTAAAAGACAAATCCAAAGATATAAATATTGTTATATGTTAGATAAGCATTTTTTTGAGTAAATGTGAATTTTTTGCGACTAGTGTTTAACGGATATTTTCATTGTAACCGTCCGCCACACAAGGTCACGCAGCGCTCCCCCAGCAAACGGGGGGTCGGGGAAGGGAAGGGATTTTAGTACTTGAGGATACGAAAAATATTCACGAAACTGTTACATTTTTTCCTGAACTCTTCTTCTATCCTGACCCATTTTCAGATATATTGTGTTTCTTAGGGATTAAAAATACGGATTTGTCTTAAGTAGTATGTATTGAAATAAGATTATTTCTAACCCCTGAGTTATTATTATTCTTATTAACATTGAAATTGTTTGCTCAAAATATGCAATATTTTTTGTACAGTCTTAATTATTTATTCTTATTGTCCTTTGTTTCCAGATCCCATTAATTAATCTTATGAAACCCCATTAAATCTAGTTGAAGTTATAAACAATTTTATTACAATACAAACTTATGACAAATCCTTATTTTCCATCCTTTAATTCCTTCAATCAAAGAAAGACGAAAATCTGAAAATGCGGAAGGATGGAAAGCACAGTTCAGGAAAAAACTGCAATGGTTTTGTGAATATTTGGAATACTATGTTTCGTATCTTCAAATAAGATTCCTCCCCTTCCCTTCTCAACCCCGGGAGCGCGTGTGCTGGTGGAGCGCTGCGTGACCTTGTGTGGTAGACTATTCAAAATGTCCGTTAAACCCCTGTCGCAAAAATCAAAATTAATTTAAAAAATGCTTATCTAACATATAACAATATGTACATCATTGAATTTGTCTTTTTACGCTCGTCATGGTGAACTGAAAAAATATGTATAGTTCCATTTGAAAAAACAAAGTTACCTAAAAAATGTCGTAAAATACAAGTGATAAAATAAAAATTAATGCACGTATCAATTAGCCCCTTTCCCTCATGCACTTCCGTGAAAACTGCATTGCAATAACTTCAACCGTTCAAAAGTTACAGAAGGTGCTAAAGTTACGTGACTCACCCTGCATAATGATGAAGGGACGAGCAATAGATAGATTGATGCTACGACATCAGCATTTCTTTCTGATTGTGACATGCCCGGATGCTCATTATCTGTGATGAGGCTTCGATATTACTTTTCTGAAATAGGCTAGATTTACTGAAGAAACATTCCTCTGTAGGAACTAGAAATCTAGAAACCCAATGCAATTAAATTATAAACCTAAATAATTTCTATTATTCTTCATTTTTGAAGTTAACGAGTGGCCTGAGTTATGAGGTAATGTTCGTAAATAACCCGAGGTACGACTGCCTTCTTTGTGCTAATCTATGCCAATGGGTGCCATTGTTTTCAAAAAATACTATTGACCCGAGATAGAAAGTGGCTGGAAGTGCAGGGGTTTCCCCTACACATATCAGTATCGATTTTATGCAAACTCATTGAGAAAAACAAATACAAGCACATCGATACAATCCAAAAATCGGTGAAGTTCTTGTCGTAAGGCCTTGCAAACAATTCACCTCTGACTGCCCGATCCAAAACTTAACTTTCCCGGGGAAACCTTATTGATTTATATTTCACGAATGGAAAAGAGAAAGTAATGAAGTAAATGAGTATGTACTTTAAAATATTTTATTATTTTTTTGTACAAAAATTACAATTGATTAAAATTCTTCCATTATTAATTTCAGGAACTAGAAAATACATATTAATCCGTAACTTACGATGTTTTACAGGTTACGTCGAAACTCCCAAATTATTTTAGAGTTTATTTAATTATTCTTGAAACATCTGAATTACGTTCTTGAGCATATATGAGATTTACTTAATTAAATTTCTTTGGTTATAATGGGCTCTGATGCAATTTTTTTGGTTTTAAATATTTAAATGAAAGAGCAATTCATAACAACGAAATATTTCGGTTTTTTAAAAATATTTTATCTTCTTTAACCGGTAACACACGAAAATAATATATTGGCTGTACATCACATGTTATCTTAAATATCTAAAATGAATAATCTATTTTCTAATGTTGTACAGTGGATGGCCAAATTATTATACCCAAGATCAAAATTTCATTATTTTTGTAAGTTTGCTGTTTAATCGAATTAATATTTTAACTATTGACTTTTATTTTGTAAATATGGGCATTTATTAATATTTTTCACGTTGACAACACTGGTAAACATGCCATAGAACTCTTCCGTGATCATTTTTACATAGTCTGTTCATGTGACGAGTGACTGCTGACTGATGTTATTTTGAATTCTTTGTTCTCTTCGGTATTATTATTGTGGTAAGTACGTGTATTTCATGCAATCATACCACAGACAATGTAATTTTGAAATTTACTGCCAGATTTAATGTATTATTTGATATTTTACTGTCCAGAACATGGCCTAAATGAATATGAACCTAAAAAATTGTTTCAGTGGTTGTAGATAAGTGTTTTGATCTCACTCCACGAAAAAAATGACGAATTACTATATTGATTCGTCATTGTAAGTACACACAATGAGCGACTGCTATTTAGGAAGGAGTTTTGCAGTCAACAGTTCAAAATATCAAAAAAAGCTTCAGGTAGATGTCCATTTAGGCCGCAAAAGAATAGGAAATTGTGGCAGAAAAAATTAACTTCACCACCAAATGAACAGGAAATTCGTCGTATTGCGTTAGAAAACAGTAGGAAAACACAGAAATGTGTAAACATGAATCTCAAAGATGCTGGAATCCATCTATCCGAGCGATCTCTGAGGTTTGTAGAAACGGATCTCAAGTATCAACGACCTGTGAGACAACTCAAACTCACAGCGACAATGATGAAAAATAGGTTAAATTTTGCTAAAAAAATAATGGAATTGGACCGAAAAAGATTGGAACAATTTGTAAAAAAAAAAAAAAGCCAATGAGAACAAAAACTTCTAAAAATATGATTGTGCAGATTTGCTTCTCAGACTAGTCAATCCAGATCTTGGAAGAAAAGCCACAGTTCATTCGACACAGGTGTAATGAGAAGTACAATAAGAACTGCATTATAGAATGAGTAAAACATCCTCATTTCTGTTCTGATATGGTCGGTTATTATCTGCCACAGCACAGGAAAGCTCTACTTTGTAAAAAGAACCATGCGTCAGGACCAGTACATGAAGGTGCTACAGGAAAAATCTTTCCTCAGGTGAAAAAAGAGCTTCCGAACGACTGTTCATGCACGGTTTGACTTCTTGTCACAAAGCACTGAAAATAACATTTTCTCAAGAAAAGCAACATAAAAACCCTAGACTTGCCTGGAAACTCAATGGATACGACTCCGATAGAGAATGAATGAGGAATTAAAAAAAGAAATATCGAAGGATAAAATTATGACAACTAAGAAAGAACTTATCATGAATACCACTAGAGATTGGTAAAATTTTCCTCCATTGTTGGAAGAGGTCATAAAATGCATCACAAGCATGCCAATACGCGTCAAAGCTCTCAAGAATGCCAAGGGAGTGTTTACAAAATACTGGAGAATTTGTTTTAAAAGTTGTAAATAATTTATTAAAGAATTAAACAATATTTTTTATTTTATTCCTTCCCTAAATACACCAGAAATAAAGTAAAATAAACCACTAAACAGTTTCATACAAAATCCGTCGACACATTAACGAATAAGCTTTAAAATTACCTCAAAAAAACAGTTGAGTATAATAATTTGGCCACCCACTGTAAGCGATACGGTGTAAAAATCATACGTATACGTATTTTTTTTTTATAAAACATTGCTCTTCAGTATTTCATATCTGTTTTTGAAAATACTTCATGACGTAAATTACACTTACCATTAATATAGTACCTGATATAACTATGAAGATATCCCATTTTCTCTACACCAAATAACGCTACTACCATGTGCATTAATGAATGCCGGACGCCAGTGAGTTTTAACCTTTACTGGCTGATCTAATTTTTTTTTAAAATGTACCCTATCTCTCTTCTCTCCACGTGGTCCATTCCCGTCACATAAGAAATTATTTAAGATCTTTCCGATCTCTACGTGATGGATTGTCACAAGGGCAAAGGCGGCAGCGCTGGGCTAGTTGTCTTCCGCCGGCGCCTGCGGTCTGCTCTTGCGGCTGATGCGGCCGCCCGCCGAGTCGCCCGGCCGACTCCAGAAGGTCACGTGGCTGGTGGAGCGGTGGCCAGTGCGCTGGTTGAACACGCCGCACGCGCCGAACGGAGGGCAGTACAGGTGCAGGGACACGGCCCGCTCGCTGTGGCTCGGGTTCTCCACGCGGTGCAGCCCTTGCGAATCTGAAACGAATTTGAACCGCATTTAGCATTTGTTATGGAGCTTGAAGACAGCGACTCGATTCGAATGGGACTTATCAATGAGGCAGTGAAAAAATTCGAATTTTAATTTTCGAATCATTCAAATTTTCAAAATAAATATTGCAGTTGTACCTAATTATTACGTTCAATCGTAATTTTTATTTTCATTTATCATCTATTTATATATCATCTATTATATATTTATTTTTCATCTATTTGCTAGAGTTTTCGGAAATAGGCAATAACCCCATCCGACACATATTGGGGGACAAAGTTGCCCGCGTCCGTGGTCTCCCACTCGTGTCCCCTGGGTAACGCTAAATGAGCAACAGTGATTTGCCACCTACGCGCTAGACCATTATGAACGTGCGAATCCCCTTACGAAAAATCGGCCCTTCTCAGGCTCTGGACACGGACCTCAGAATAATCTTCTGGAACGCTGAAGGTTTAAGTAATAGCAAATTTTTAGAGTTTAAACGCAATATTAAAACTCTTCCCTCTAATCAATGCACGTTCTTCATTGAAAATCCAATGCTGATGGCTTCTATTTAAATACTTAATTCTACCAACCATGACTTATGTTTGTCTAGTTAGGGAATGTGCTGCGACTAAGGTCCGATTAAATTAAGAAGGTGATTGACATTTGTGAGTGGAGGGGAGCGATGTTGCCTGGTCGCAAACCACTGAGCACGTGTTACCGGGACACGAAAACAAACACTTCAAAAAATACGACAAAAGCCTAACCTCAACGCAACTCATCACAACACAGTACACATTGCGCGCGCAGCACAGGCAGAAACGCGGGCGGCGCGGCGGCAGGGAAGTCTCTGTGCGATGCTCAAATGTTCCCCGTGTTCGGCAGTGGCAACTGAGCGACGTGACACGTCACATTTTGTCTCTCTGGTTGGCAGCTGCCATGGAAACGGGAGAGGCGTCCTGACGTCACACAGAACTGTCAATCACCTTCTTAATTTAATCGGACCTTAGCAATCTCCAAAAAGTAACAGCCATTCAGAATATATTTTTAAGAAGAACATTAAATGCCCCCTGGTTCATTCCTAATCCCCAGATTCCTAGAGAATTAAAAGTGCCTTTATTAAGCAACCACATAACACAAATAGCCCAAAATGTTTACCAAAACCTTCACACTTCCACACGCTCCTTAATCTTCAGCCTAGGACGCAGAGGCGGGATTCGGGGGGGGCAAGGGGGGGCAACTGCCCCCCCAATGTTGGGACATATTTAAAAAAATATATTTAGACATTGCATTCAAGTTTATGTAAAAAAAATTACTTTTTTCTGTATTTTCAGAAGAATTTTAATAATAATTAAGGGAATAATAATTTTATTAAGCTAAGATAATACCATACTGCTTAAATAAATTGGCAAACTTTAGTTCAATATTATAAAACGCGCGGGATAATGTTCAGCGTTACTGTGAATATCCCGTATTAAAAACAAATCCTTCAATTATATTTTACTTTTAAATGATATTTACTTAGAAATTAAACAGTTTCATGCGTAAAATCATGGTAGGTTTGACAGCTTGTACTTCCTACTCAGTTTCAAACTTACGCGAAAGAGAGAACGAAGTCTCTGTTCTTTCGGAGCCCTCAACGCATCCACAGTACGTGTCCTTTCGGCACTGTAGATCAGTGGGGTCTGTGGCGGGCTTTCTCACGCCCCGACACTCACTCACACACACACACCACATAAATCAGCCCAGCTTATCGGAATGACCAACCTCACAGGCGCTGAAAGAGGTGTCAGGAAACAGTGGGCGGCTTGCGGTACTATTCATTATAATCGGTACTATTCACACGTAATTCGTTTAATTCACACTTGGGATGAGAAATGTCTTGAAAATGGCGTGGAAAGTTGATTCTTAGGATTTTTCTTATAGACCAAAATAAATACTCTATTATTAATAATAAAATTAAAAATGTCTTAACGACAGCCGTGAGTGACAGGGACAAAAGAGAGCAAAATAAATCAGTAGTTAATTATAATAAGCCTGTTGTTCACCCATATGGTTCTCTTATTTTTAAATTGTTTTTGCGGGCTGTGAAATAAATGTTTGTCCAACATGAATGCGGACCACTGTCCTAGTCCTCAGTCAGAGGGCTTTCGGTATAGGTGACGATGACATCTCTGCGACGTCATAAGAATAAGAGCTCAGTTGAGTTCTTGCAGTACTGGCGAACGCACGAGCTTTTATTATAGTGAAACGAGCCAGATCAAGAAAGTAAGAAAATTTCAGCTCTTGTATCTGACAGGTGAGGAATTAATGTTAGTTCATCGCGTTTAGTTCAAATTAGAATTTAATCAATAGCTAATGAATAATACAAGTGTTATTGTTTACTGAAGGAAATGTGACTTTACCAGACGACAATCTCATAGATACTTTGTTCTCCTAGAAGTTATAGCAAAATAGCAAACTTCGGTGGCCGTTGACTCACGTTATTCTAGTATCCCCTGGGTAATCGAAAGAATAACATCTCTTCGTTAATGACGACAGAGGAGTGTCAAATAATACGTTAATCTGCTTTGCACCCTACCCAGGAAAAATGATCACGCTAGGCCACTGATAATAACTTCCCTTCTCTGTTATTATAAATGGGAATCTGTTGTTTTAATCTAATGTCGGTTGTATTATTATAACAAAAAGGTTTTTATAACGAAAAAGTTTTTGGTTTTTTTTTGGACAACAGAGCAACATTTACTACGATAATTTAAAAAAAGGTTTATTATTGCTATGAATCGTTAAAGTTCGTGCATGGTAAAGTTCGGCAAACTGACAGTTTTGTCCACTTTCCAGAATGTCGAATGTTTTTATCTCGTCGATTTAACATTACGTAGCTAATATTTATGTACTTCAATGCACGCAATTTGTATGTCATTAAAACTGTAAATTTTAATTACAATTCAAATACTTCAATCATTTAATTCTAATACTTAACACTGATCATTATTTGTAAAGAAAATTATTTGATCGTCACTTTCCTCAAATAATTTAATTTCAATATTCAATTTTATACTTAACATGTGAAAAATTGCCAGTGGCGTAGCGTCAGGGGACGCTGAGATGCTGAGCATCCCCGTATATAAGAACCTTAAATACTGTATTGATAATCTTACAAGTGGTCTGTTGAGCGAAACACGTTTTGTATTAATTTAAAATTGATTTCCTATGATTGAATTCGGCGGGCTGTTGAAGCTGGCCTCTGATTGCTTGGATGCTAAAATACTACAGCGTCTGACGCCAGATTGCGACGAGCAATGACGCATGCGCAGATGGCGAGGTCCCCCTCTCCCCTCTTCACCCTTGGCCCAGAGAAATCCGACTGCTTTACGCTAGCGTCTACTGCGGAAAGAAGCTCGTTTGTGCACGAGAGCGCAGCACACTTCAGGCGTTCAATAAATTATCTTTCTCTCTCTCACTCGGGAGTCCCCGCTTGGTCATTGGTACAAACTGTAGAAATAGTGCCTGACTACTATTTCTTAATTAATATCTAAGAAATTGTATTATCTCTTAAATAGATTACATATTATTTAAGTCTGCAATGTATAAATTAACAAATGGTCTTATTGCCATTCGCGTATAAGAATTAAAGCTGAGCCATTGTATAATTTGCTTTCAAGACATCGGCAGCCCTGACTGCTGTGAGGATTTTGTGGGAAGCGCCTACACCGTCGTAAGCAATCGAGATCGTGGAAGTAGTCCCAGTGTATCTGCCTTGTGTTGCGTTCCCCTGTTAGACGAAGTAGTTGATAGTGACATTTTGTGTGTTATTGTTGAGCATCCCCAAACGTGTGAGTCACGCTACGCCACTGAAAATTGCTACATTCATGTAAGTATTTTATTCAGAAACAAGAACAAAATAGTGAAAGCAAAATTTTTACATATGTTTTGTCAAAAAATATATTAATGTGTAAAGTTAAAGTGTACCATCACACAAAATTTGACATTAATAATTATGTATCTTTATTCGATTCTAATAACTAGACCGCGGGATTTCATGGAATTGCATGTCTGTTTTTTGTTATTTGTTAATTGTGACGTTATGGTAACTGTGAAGATGAAATGATATGGTGATGATAGGGGGTGAAAGGACGAATAGAAATGCAAATATGCCCAAGGCGGGAGTCGAACCCGCGATCCTTCGGTGCGAGGTCGCTAAGAACTACCGGCGTATATTACAGGTTTTTGTCTAGAAGTGGGTCGAAGTCAGTTATTTTTGTGTATTTCTCTTTCGAAAGAAACGTGAATTGGGCCAAGACAATACCAACATAATATTTCCGATAATATTCTGATAACATTGTTTTCGCTTGAATCGATTTACTTCCTGTAACTTTATTCGCGCACATGAACTTAGTGAATGGGCTGAATAGTACGGCGTCTTGTAACATGGCCATTTGTTCTCTCGCTTAATATATTTTCGTTCATTAAAATGGAATATATTTACTTTTATTAAACGCCTTTTGTACTACACTGTAAATCAGGGTTCATCAAAAAGATGAGTCGAGAGCAAAGGGCCATCGGCATTGCGGACTCGGCAAGAGCCGGACCTCCGTCAAGCTGCAACCCCCACTTGTCAGAAATTCAAAATTAACTAGCCTATAATTTTGAACTATGTACTAATTTTGTACCAAAATAAAAAAATTGTACTCAACTATAAACCAATAAAAAAACGACATTCAAAAGTGGGGGTGCTAGCTTGACGTCAACCTACAACCCCCACTTTTCAGAAATTCAAAATCACCTAACCCATTGTTGTCTACTAATTATGTACTAATTTTGTACCACAATTAAAAATTTTGTACTCACCTATAACCAATTAAAAAACGGTTGCAAAAGATACACTTTTTGCACATATTGCCGAATTTTTTAAATCCCCTTGGAGTCACACTTCGAAGTTGAAATGTATACAGCGGTTTGCTACTATAATGACCTTTCAGATGTATTTGTTTCAAAAATTTATCTGGTCCCCCAACGGAGATAATGCAATCGAAAAAACAGAAAAAAATTGCGTGTGGCATGAAACAAAAGTGCCTGCCAAGCCACCCACACTAGTCACAAATTCAAATCCAACTAGCCAATTATTATCTTCTATTTGTCTACTAATTTTGTACCACAATAAATAATTTTGTACTCCGTCCGTCTGTCCGTCTGTGAACACTGCTAGCGCCTAAACCATACGTACGATTTCTTCCAAAATGGATATTCCCCTGTCGATCTGATTCTAGTCGAAGCTTTGAGATTTTGAAAACGATTCTTCAAAATTTGGAGGTACTTTATATGAAGCCCCCGGGGGATTGTCAAAATTTTCTCAAAAAGGGCTCCAATTTTTTTCTTTAAATTTCTTGTATGAATAGAGTAAAATACCCTTATTAACATGGAATATGTCCAATTCTCACGAATAACTCTGAATTTTCGAAAATTGTGAAAGTTTGAATTGTTTTCGGCGTCTTTCTCCAACTACAAAATTGAAGACAGAGATTTTTCTTCAAATAAAATTTGTTCTGCGTATTGAGTTCTATCATAAAGGTCATGTAAATGTTTCTCAAATTTTAGTAGTTTTCGTGCAATTAATTTCGTGCCTGCAATATGTGCACTTTTAAAAAATTACAAAAACAAGATTTTCTCAAAAACGGCTCCAATTTTTTTCTTTAAACTTTTGGTAGGGATAGTGGTAAATATACTCTATCAGATGACATAAAAAGCCATATTGCTCTATAGGTTGGTTTTTCCAAAAATTACAAAAATGTAAATTTTTTCACATGTTTCTCACGTCGATAATATTTACATTAGCGGCGATTTTTTCACATTATTATATTTACGAGTACATATGCTTTAAATAATGTCAAGTAAAGTTTCTCGAAAACACAACCGTTTTCTGTGAAAGTAGCTCAAAATTTCGCATTTTCAGAAACGCTCAAACGCCATTTTTTCATATATGACTGCAAATTTTTTCTTGAAAATTTTGTCACGGATAGTGCTAATTACACTCTTTAGTATGGCGTAAAGTTTATTTTGAGTTTTTTTTGTTTTTTTCAAAAATTGCATCATTGTAATTTTTTGAAAGATCTCTCACATCTTTAATATGCACATTACCAGCAATTTGTAAACATTATTATATTTGTGAGTGTAAGTGCTTCAAATAACTTCAAATAAAGTATTTTGAAAACTCAATAATTGTCTGCGAAAATGAGCTTCAACTTTGCAATTTTAGTAGCGCTAAAACGCCATTTTCTCTTAAACGGCACATAATTTTTAAAAGAAAATTGCTATTTATGACTAGGTTTTTGTATTCTTTAATATTCTAAAATTAATATTTTCGTTCTACCAATAGGAAACCGAAAAAATTAAGAAGATCCAAAAAAAATGTACTTTTGGCGGTGATAGATGGTAGCTGGCAAGAAAGAGTATGTGGCAAATCCGAAGAGCTAGCGACGACCCAATAAAATAGAAAACTAATACGGGAAAGTCTGTGCCATTCTGTAGCACCACTAGTTCCTTTTCACGGCCCGGCAATTAATTTTTTTCCGCCGAAAATTGGCCATTTTTTCGCGCAGCATTACATAACTTTCCCTATACTACGTATATCACTCCGTGTATACGTACGTATACGGGAAAGTAAAAATGTATCGTTGAATTAACAGTTCGGACCGTTCAAGTAACAATGCGGAATCTCACCGCTGTGTGCAACTAAGATAATTAATAACATTCAATAATAATTAACAAAATTGAAAGCAATGTGTATAATTGCAGCACAATTAATTAACTTAAAGCATGTAAACGAATATTTTGATATTTATAATAGCGCCCAAATTTGCCCCCCCAATAAAAGATCTGAAATCCCGCCCCTGCTAGGACGCAATGCTGCATACCCACGTATTAAATCCAGGAATCCCAAAGACCGATTCAAACCACGTAATCCCTCATAACTGTCAATTGATCAAACTGAAACAGTCTTCAACCTCGCTTCATTTAATGTAATGCACAATGTTTACGTTCCTCTGAGTAATAAAAATCACTGTTATGGATGGACATTCCCAAAAAGTCAAAAAACTATGTACTGCATAATTTAACCTCCTCGAAAGACAAGTATGACGAACGAGAAGAAATAAAAAAAAGAGTTTAAACGTAGCGTCATATCTAAAAACGCAGATATTTATGTCATTGCAGAAGGGGGTGCTGCTACCCATCCGGCAAAAGTTTATTTTCGAGCTTTTTTTGTCGCTGGCATCTCCTAAGAATAATCACTCCCTCAAAAATGTAATAGATGTTCCAAATAGGTTGCGGTTCGTAGATCATTGCTTCATAGAACGAACTCAGGTCTCTGGGGCCCGAAAACAAACGTTTTAATATAGGATACACCGTTTCAGAATTATGAGCGATGCTAATGTGTGTTGAGGATTGGATTTGCCCCTGCTGATTAGTTCGTACCGCAATTTATAAGATGCAAGATTTTTTACTAAAATCGTTTTGATTCAGAACTGGGGAGTAATTCCCTATTAAAGCAGGAAACCATTTACGATCGCTTCTTATATCTGGAACAAATCATCAGTTTCCCCTACTGTATTATACCAGTTGTGTGCTTTATCGCCGAACAATGCGGAAGCATGCGACAAGTAATACGCCGGAGAGATACTTTTAGGAGAAAATTAGTTTTCGAGAAATTTAATACTTTTTGATTTTTAAAATGAAGTAGGTATATTTTTCACTACCAATGGATAGTTGATAAAAAGTGGAGTACATTGGTGCATCATTTGTTAAGGTTTTGAAAGTGATTTGGTACAAAATAAAAATTATACTTTTTGACATGTAATTTGAAAATAAACGGACAATATTTCTTTGGAATCCCTTGTAAGTTGCCGGTGGGGAAGGTGGCCTTCACGGTGCCGAGTTTGTTACAGGGAGAGGGATTGCAGTGAGGGATAGAGGCGGATCTACAACAATTCAAGGTTTTAAGCACGAAAGACAGAGGATGAAACATCAATATTAATGATTAAAATGAGCGACATTTTTTATATTGATTCATCGGAAATGAAATTTTCTTTCACTGATTGAAATTCCAAAGCGTCTATCAGCGAAAAGACCGATAAAAAAGTTTGTAGCCTAAGGAGGATTATAAAGGTAATTTTATACTTAACAAGAATAGAACTTTATGATTAATGGCGGTAGGAACAAGTCAGCATTTTCCAACATTTCAATTACAAAAGAGGCAATGAGTGGTTAAAAATTTTTACAATATCTCATGATCATTTATTAGATTTCTTACTCAATCATCAGATTACTGTTAATATTTTGTAAATTTACACTGATAACAACTTTCGCGAGTTGTTCGATGATAGTATTGTTTTATTCTTTGGTACACTGCTGTGCTAAATAGTAAGTAATGTAACAGTAAATAGCAGCAGAAATGTGTTCTCTATTATCTGATGTATTTTGATGTTGCCTTCCCAAGATGCTAGGTCGCCCCCACATACCATTCTCTTCTGTTCGCAGCACATGTTGCGAAGACTAGTTTTCTCAAAAACGGACATTTTGACAAGTCACTGATTGCAATTAACTTCTTTAAATAATGATAAGTAGGCTACATTTTTTTGCGGTATAATTACGGGACTTCTATATTTGATAACTAAGATTAGATTACAAACTTGTGATCCTCTTATTCTATATTACTAATTATATACTACTATTTTACTAATACTATATTTCTAGACATTTCATTTTCTGTGATATTAGAGCTACATACGAATATTAAATAAATCTTAAATTTTCTCAAAGCAACTTGCGGCTTCCCTCCGTTCATAGAATTCTTTCAAATAGATGCAACTCTTATTAATACATTTCGTTGTACATTTAGAATTCTTTTTTTATGAACCTGCCGGCCTAGATGGCTGAAAGCGTCGACCGACTGAGCGCCTTCATCCGATGGGTCGCGGATTTGAGCGCCACCTTGGCTATGGTTGTTTGTCCCTTGTCTCTCGTGAGTGTTGTCGCGGAGGCCTCGCGTTCTGCTGACCTCAGTTCAGAGAAGCCTGCAAAGTGTGTTGGTGTCTAGTGTATGGTCAAATATTCGTCCCATCGGGACGCATAGGGTAACCGGCTGTCGGCTGCAAAACGCTCTAGCAAAAAACAAACAAGCTATGAACCTATTCTAATCTTATATTCTACTACGCAATAGAAATGTTGTTTTTCGTTTTATGTACTGATAAATAACATACATCAATTCAATTGGACTTAAAATATCCAATTTATGCTGTAGAACAGAAATGCAGTAGTAAAAGTATTATTGGTGTAATAAAATCAATCAATCTGATTACTAAATACGACTTCCACAGCGTTTGTGTGCCAGAACAGAATAGGCAGGTACAATGCTAGACAGGCAAAACCAAAACGCTGCTTGATATGAAACCAATGTCACATGCGAAGCTTTTGAGCAAACAAACCTTACTTCACTGCTTCGAACCGTCCCTCAAACGACCAGGCTGCACACGACTCTCTCGCGGACGGAATATAACATCCATTTAAGACGAACACAACAACCACTAGGACCAGGCCTCAGACATTCGAAAATGATCACCAATCAAATTAACTGTCAACCATTTTGGACGCCAGACTTCAGGCATCACGTCGCGCGGCTAGTCCAATTAGGACGAATGAAAATTATGTCATTAGGTACAAATCCAGGAACAGTGTATTGACCTCATTTCGATTAATCAACTAATAATTCGTCCGGAAATAAGACTAAACAATGATCATCACGGACGCAAGTTCGAAGGAGTTAACGCTAGGGGTACGCTGATAACTCCGAAAAGCAAGCGAAGTGTACGGAGAGGCAGAAGATTACGGAATGTTTGAGGGAAAAAATCCTTCGGAAGATGTTGAGGTGCTCGCAGACTCCGAGGCAAAAGATAGGTCGAATACTTTAGGAAAGGCTACATAGTATACGTTACAGGAGACAGTACGAAGTGCGCAGTCGTAGGAAGCATTTTATTTTTGTGAAAACTGAAAGCGACCGAGTTCGGGAGAGCGAACGTGCGCGAGGGAGAGTGAGCGAGAGAGCGAGAAAGAGCGAGCGAGAAAGTGAGCGAGAAAAAGTGAGAGAGCAAGATAGAACGAGCAAGAGCGAGCAAACGAGAGAGAGAGAGCGAACGAGAGAGCGAGCGAATGAGAGAGAGAGCGAACGAGAGAGAGAGCGAACGAGAGAGAGAGCGAACGAGAGAGAGAGCGAACGAGAGAGAGAGCGAACGAGAGAGAGAGCGAACGAGAGAGAGAGCGAAAGAGAGAGAGAGCGAACGAGAGAGAGAGCGAACGAGAGAGAAAAATAGAGAGCGAGCGAGAGCAAGAGCAAGTGAGCGAGAGAGGGCTACAAGAAGACAGTAACAGTGAGAACGAGCGAGCGGGAGAGAGCAAAAACATTTCTCTTACCCAATCTCCTCCCTCATAACTAAATTCCACAACAAACTAAATTCATGGACATCTTGAACATCCTACAATCAACCACAAACGGATCTATGCAAAGTCGTCGAAAACTCTTGTGAAAGACGTAAACTACCATAACAAAAAAAAAAACAACCAGAACAAATTGGAACTCAGCTCATCCTCTTGACTACATTGATTTCTAAGATGCACCAAAATGGAATGGACATTCAAAATAATGCTCTGAAACGCTATTTGATTTATCCAACTCTGCAGAGAATCATACGAGTGCTCTCACAACAAAACATTGACGCTATCTCCTTGGCTCTCCGGTAGACGTCGCGTCCCTAGGCACAGATGCCAAAGTTTCGGCCATCATACTACGCACTTCCTTACGGCAAAATACTCAGAAATGCGTCTCCCAGCCAGCCAAGTAGTTCGTACTAAGTCCGGTCACGGAAACTACGCTTACAAAATATAGACTCTATGCTCCTATCTGAAATTCACTTTGCAGATAAAAGTTATCTTCAGATACCAGGCTGTAAAGTATATAATACTTTATATCTAGATGGCACAGCACTCGGAGGATCAGCAGTAATTATCCGAAACAATATCAAACACATCGAGTTGAATGAATTTAGAACTGAAGAAATTCAAACAACATCCGTGCTGATAGCAGATATATACGTCGCACGGTGGTCTGAACAGGACCGAAACGCGCGCATAGGCACCACATTTTAATTTTTGAAAAATGATTATTTCTTGGTAAATATCAATTCTACTTACTTCAGATGACTAGAAACCAGAAAAAATAATAATTTTTATCAATACTTACCGCCATAAGACACTCTCGAAGCCAAGCCTTTCAGCCGACGAAAAATTCAGCCGCTCAGGCAGTGAAAATTCACTTATCTTTCATTGTTTATAACTTTTTCCCTAATCAACTTTTCAACTTCCAGATATTGATGGGCTTTTATGTACCCTTCTAAATATATTAAGTTTTAGCAGTGTCAATTTTTTTTATTTTTAATTTAATTAAGCCTTACGTAATTAAAATGTGCAAAAACCGCTTATTCTTTTAACTAAGTGAACTTTCACAGGCAATAAAAAAACACCAAAAAACACATCCCCGAAATTATGTATGTTATTAAGTAAACGTTATTGAACATTTTTCAGTTGAGATCAGCTGCATCGGTCCGCACTTTTCAAAATGATGACCGTTTAAAGTTTACGTTAATGGTGCTTGGAAAGAGCATTGTTACCTCCGGACATAATACCGAGAACATTTACTTCTTGAAAATGCATTATCTTCTCAACTTTAGGATCTACAATGATTGCATAACACTTTCGATTTCTTTTCAAAAATATTCCTTCTTTCAATTTGCCAAATTTCTTTGGTTTTCAATAAATTTAAACACATGAAATTGAGATCTGCAGAACTGAAACATGCAATAAGTGAAATTTGACGGGAAATAAAATTAAAACATCTAAACACATCTCTTTAATTATGTTAACACAATTAACACAATTAACCCATTTCTTCCCAACGCAATGTTTACTTATACCATTCTTTGAAAGCGTTTGTAATTTTTTGTACAGTAAATAAAATCCTTAGTGACTTTAAAACTATTTTTATTTGATAAATATATAATACATGAATATTTATTTTAATTTTTTTCTCCATCAAGACGCGTGCCCTATTTTGACTCCTTTACAATATCTGTCTTTTGACCTTGAAATTCGTGGTCAAAGTGGATTTTTGTTATCACATTGCAAAATATAATATGTACAAATAAAAGTGTTAATGTTTGAATAGAATGTGATTTGCAAAACGATTTTTATAGACAAATAAATGTTGCGTTGCGTTTACGCAACGTTGGGAGTTTCCCGGCAGAATTGAGAACGGCCAAATTCCACTATGGCACCGCGACAAACGGTTCTTGGGAGCTTAGTATTTTGAAAATAGATGTAATATTAGGTAGAATATGCTCTCTTTCGTTTGTTCCGTTGACGAATATGCCAAATGAAATAACCTCTGCAGATTTCTTGTCTCTAAAACAAGGCATGGCATTGTTATGACTTCTGTACGAAACAGTTTGCGCGGTCTTTCGAAGACACCATTTGCGAAAAAAGGAAGTTTTGAAACAAATTCGAAGAAATAAAAAGATATCTATATATTTCGGCCAATAAAATCTTAGGTAAAGAATAGAAAACTACAAAACTGAGTCCATTTTTTGGTGAATGAACAAAATACATTTGCAATCCGTAGCGTTTAGCCAGAACTTATCAGCACTTATGAGGAGATAGTTTCGTACTTGGGGCGACATTTAGCTAAAACATGTGAGTTATGAGAGGTTCGGTTTCATGATGTAATGCATATTGACAGGAGAAAAAATATTTTTGAAACCATTTAATGTTCATAGTGAAATAACAAAGAAGGCACCAATGTTTAGTCTTAGATGAAGTAATTGGAAATTTGACGGAAATTGTTAAAAAAAATTTAAAAAAAACACTTGCTGTTTCTTGGCAAACTTCTATATGTATCACATTTTTTGTCCTTTATGAGACGCAGATTCTATGCAAATAGAATTGTGGCAACTGAGAGAAAAAGCGGATCTGACCGTTCGCTTCGAACAAAAAAATTATTTCAAAACAAAAGTTGTGCATGATTACATGATAGAGAAGCATAATGAGGTTTTGATATGTTAGAGATCCTGCTAAGCAAGGATTAGTTACATTCTAACTATCGAAATTACTCTAAATGGTATTCATTTCGAGTGCATAATAGTACTTTTTCTTCTTAGATGCGCCATCTAGCACTCAAATTGTCATCTACCCCACAAATTGCAATTTTCCGTGTGATACAACGATATTTAGGGAATTATAGTAAGGGGAGAAAAAGAGACAGACTAAAGGTCCGTTTTTTGATTATATAAAATGGTGGTGATAAGCATGCATACAGTCAACGCAATGTTTGCAAGAATCGGACAATTTTGGAATGTAAAAATACGTCAAATACATTTAAATTCCATTTGATTTTTACACCTTTCTGCATTAACTTGAATTATATTTGCATAGTAGTAAAATTAGTAGACATTAATGGAGAAAATACCGACGTTTATATAAAGAGCGGTCAGTACACTTTCTTTCCGGAGAACTCCCAACGTTGCGTATACGCAACGTACGGCTCAGCTTCAACCAAGAATCAAAAAAATTTTAGCAAACTGGTTTTGCCATCTTTGGAGATTTCTTATCAATATTTAACTGAAATGTATTAAATAAATTAAGTATTTCACTGTTTGGGAAGAAATGGGTTAATGTATGTTATTAAGAAAACATTTGTAAATAGTTTTTCGTTGACAACAACCTCCTTGGCCAACCTTTTTCAACATGGCGTCTATTTAAAGTTTACATGATGAAGTTGAAAAAAGCGTGATTTTCATTAAGTGATCTTTGACGAGAAATTATACAAAAACAACTAAAAACACTTCCATGGAATTAATAACTATTATTAAATGGAAATTTTTAACGTTTTTTCGTTAACAACAACGGCTTTGGCTACCACTTTTAAAATGGCGACCTTTTAAAATTTACAAGATGAGATTTGAAAGAAAGCGTCATTTCCAAAATGAAGTTATTTTTGAAGGGCAATTACACAAAAACATCTACAAACACTTCCACAAATTAATAGCTATTATTAATTGGACACTTGGTAATGTTTTTTCGTTAACAACTGCCGCCTCGGTTGACCTTTTTTCAAATGGCGACCGTTAAACGTTTACTTGAGGTTTGAAAGAAAGCGCCATTCCGAAATCTAAGTGATCTTTGATGGATAATTGCAAGAAAACAATAAAAACACGTCTGTGAAATTAATAACTATAATTAATTGGACATTTGTTGATGTTTTTTCGTTAACAACAACCATTTCGGCATGCTTCTTTTAAAATGGTGACCATTTAAAATTTACATGACGAGATTTGAAAGAAAGCGCCTCATGCAAAAGTAGGTGATTTTTGACGGGCAATGACACAAACACAAACGTACCATTTCTATTAACTAAGTGATCATTGACGAGCAATTATAAAACAACACAGAAACAAATATCCATGAAATTAATATTTGATATTAAGTGAACAATTGTAAATATTTTTCGTCGCCTCGAATTGCCTCTCTCTGTGGATGTGCATCAGCAGTCGAAGCGTCAGCGCTGGATGTCATGCAAGAGGTGACGTACAGGGTGAAATGATCCAGACAGGAAATGACCTCTGGCATATGTGTAAATCGCGTGTGCTAAAAACAAGTCTCAAATGGCATGAAGATAACAGTCTCACAGGAAACTAACTCAGGTGGCTAAGTCTCTAGCACATCCATATCATGATACACATCACTTTGTGACTTTTTGTCCAAAGCACCGATGAGCCACCTCTGACGGGTTAAGTAAAAAAATAGAGAAATAATATAAAATGATTAATTACTTTTTGACAACAAAAATGACAAACAAATAGTGCACATGTTACAGTGTAATTCACTAGTAATTCTATTTATTTTTTTCTACATAAACGAAGAATTTCTACTGTTTTCATACTTTTAAAAATTGTTAAAATCTGTATAAACATTATCTGGACCCAGTTTTTAACCCGATTTTCCGTTGAATAATTGTGTAAATCTTTATAATCACATTTTATTTACTTATGGGCATATAATGAAGCTTTTATTCATCTTCACCAGACCTGCACAGCATTTTGCACTTTCACTGACCTCAGGAGCTGCGTGCGGGCAACTCGGGTGCAAATGAGAAAATCGATGAAGGGTGGGGATGAGACCCAATCTAGGAGTGGGGACCACCAATCAGAATGCGCAATTCGAAAGATAGCGCGTAAATTTAAAGAGCAATCGGCAAGAACATAACGGTCATATACAGTTCAAGTAATATTATCTTTTGTATTATATTGCAAAAGTTTGTTCTCGGTATATGACAGGGCGAAATATGAAACTACAACGAATTATACATATTAGATTTCGACACCAAATATTATAATTGCTTGTAGGGTTGATAATGTAATTCGATTTGCTACGATGTCATCACAAATTTAGTGTTGTGCTAAACACAAAATTTTGATACTGAATTGTTTTTGTTTGATGATGACAGCAATAAACTATTTTTATTAACTATGTTTAATTGAATAAGACGCTTCTCTCAAAGCAAAAACATATTGTTCTGAAAAAAATCATGATTATTTTCTGTTCTAATTTCTGACAAGAGAGTAGAGTCGTGTACGAGATCTAATAAAAATATAAAGCCCTTTGCATTCTATTTAACCTATACCCATGATTATCTTATGATTGTCCGTAACATATCGTCACAAAAGTTTGCTCGTTGACATATTCAGCTTGTATTCAGTTTCGTAATGGGGAAAAATGGTCACAAATGTGCTATTAAACATTACCCTTCTTGGAATTGCCACATATTTTATTTTATGTCAATCTTGATGTGAGAGATTGCTCTCACGATTTTGTTTATTTTTCTATGATTTGGAGATTATAACATTCCTGGTGAACAATCAATTATTAAATTGCAATTTGTGTTAGATAGAATTAAATAATATTTTTTTCTTATATATAAGCATATATTTTAAAGCTATTGCTTTAAAATATTGCTTAAGAGTCACAATGAACATGTTATTTTCTTTAAAAATATTAGAAAATGAAAATACATACAGTGGTGGATACAAAGGTGGATATACAGTAGTGCACAGAACGCAAACAGTGAATTATGACCCTGGTAACTTGAAATACTAGACATAATCCATTTAAACAAATGGGCATTTAATTTTGAAGCATGGATCATTATTAGACGCCCAGGCATTCAATCTACGCGCCGCGTCGTGCTACGTCAGACTTCTTCCCCTCCCCGCAAAGCTTCCTACTCCCCGCTACTTGCACTTTCGGCGCTGCCACGGGCACACGAACGGCTCCCAAGTGCAGAATGCCCGCGGGAGCAGGCGTTGTGCAGGTCTGATCTTCACTAATGTCAGATAAAGATCAGTTTTGTTTTCGACATAAATAAATAAACAATATAAATTAAGTGGAATATTATTGTTTTACCCCTAGAACATCGTTCGTTAGATTCATACTCAAAAAAACCGTTTTAAAATCACTAACTAAATAGTAATTTAACGTAACATCCTATGCGCGCATTTCGACCCCGTTCAGACCACCGTGCGCCATGTCCTAGAAGCCAAGTAGTATTGACCCCGCCGCAGAAGCCTGTTTCGCGCTCTCTAGAGTTCGCGGGCACTGCGTCCAGAGCAACTGGCGCGCGGTTTAGAAGTAAGGGTTGTACAAATGTTTGGAGGTGGCGGTGCGTTACTGGGTACGTGGCCCATGCCAGTCTTTTGGAAAAGTCAGTTGACAGTTATGGTCCAAAAAATGATATTAATTCCAGTTTTATCTACTAAAAATGTCAATTAAAAAGAAATACATCAGTCATATTTGAAATTGTCAGTTGAGAGTAAAATTAAACATTTTGGATCTAAAAGGTTTTGGTTTTGTTACGGCGGAGACGACGAAGACGACGGAGGCGGCGGCAACAGCAACGGCGGCGACGGCGGCGGAGGCGGAGGCTACTCGGGCTTCGGGCAGACTGCGACGCTAGAGGAGTCGGACATTGGGCAGACTGCGGCTCTGGAGGAGTCGGGATCCGAACAGTCGGCAGCGCGGGAGGATGTTGGCCTCGGAGCAGGCGAGAGAATAAATGAAAAATCTGAGACCAGATATGTTCAGGTGCTAAGATTGCTGCAGGTAAACTGTCGAAGTATAATTAATAAAGCCATTGAGTTTTAGAATCTAGTCGATACATGCGATCCAGATATAGTGATTGGGACAGAATCGTGGTTAACAGATGAGGTAGCTAATTCTGAAATGTTACGTTACGGCTATAAATGATATCGTAGAGATTGAAAAACACGAGGTGGATGAGTATTTTTCTGGCTCAAGAAATCGTTAATAGTCAGGAATAGTTGGTTTAGTAGCGATATAGAGTAAAGATGTATACATCCTTAGTCTATGGTAGTGACTTTGAAATTTTAGGAATGGAATCTACGTACTAGAAAATTCCGTGGAAATTATTACATGTTATAGACAGCCAAACGACGGTTATGAATTTCTAGATGAAATCGGTGACAAGGTGGAAAACAGAAACGGTTGTTCTATTCTTGTCGCTGGTGACTTAAACCTTCCCGACGCTAATTGGAAAGGAGAAGTATGCGACAGGAAAATACAAAAGCGCGTAAATCGACTGGTATGGGAACAAGGATTAACGCAGGTAGTCGACCAACCCACGCGGCAGAGCGAAATTTTGGACATTTTCCCTGTCAACTCTGTAGAAATGTTCCTTTCTTGCGGCGTCTTTCAGGGAATTGGCGATCACAAAGCAATAATGGTAGAAGTAAAAGCAAGCGTGATTATGAGATCTAAGGCGAAAGGAACGGTAGTAAGGCAATATAGAAAAGCAAGCGTCGAAGGATTACATAGTTTCTTAAGAGAAAATACGACCAATTTCTGCGAACAGAAGGCGGTATGGAGGAACAGAGGGGAGCCTTTAAAACAATCGTAGAAACTGCTTTAAATACGTTCGTTCTTTTAAAAATACTGAAAAGGAATCCTGATCCCGAATATTTTAACGGGGCGATACGGCGTTTACAGAGAAAAGTTGGACTAGCATTTAATAGGAGACATCGCTGCAATGCTGACATAATTTTTAAAAATTACTTCAGGGAATTAGAAAAAAAAAATTTCACATGAATTATGTTTAAAAACTATTTTAGAGATAGGAAGAAATAATTGGTCAGGGTTTTACAAATATGTCCGCAGACGCAGGGGGAATAAGGAAGAAGTTCAAGAAATTTGAATCGCAGACAAAGCGCCACTGCACGACGACCAAGCGAAAGCAAATGCGTTCAACTAGTATTTTCTATCGATATTCACACCAAAACGGGTACAGGAGCAAGTTATTTATTTTCCAATTGTAAATCAGTTCAAGATTCATGCATGTGAACTCCGCAAACGTATAAAATCTCTGGAAATCGGTAAATCACGCGGGCCAAACGGCATCTCGACAGATTTTACTAAATTCGGTGGTGAGGCAGTATTGCCCTACTTGTTACGATTATTCAATGTTTCTATTAATAATGCAAGTTTACCAGACGACTGGAAAACATCTATAGACGTTCTAGTTTTCAAAGATGGTGATAAAACGAAAGTATGTAATTATAGACCGGTATCTCTCACATCAGTAATATGCGAAATAATGGAGCACTTAATAGCCGGGTACATTCGCCGCGAATGGGAAAAAGCAAACTGGAGTTTTCACGGACAGCTTGGGTTTAGAAGTGGACATTTGTGTGAAAGCCAAATTGTTTCCCTTTTTCAAGATCTAGCTGATGAAGTTGACGTGGGTGGGAGGGTGGATGCAGTCGTAATTGACTTTGCGAAAGGATTCGACGTAGTACCGCATGATCTATGTATTAGGAAATTATTAACTTCAGGAGTTGATGCGAGAGTTGTGAAGTGGATAAGCGAATTTCTTAGAGACTGGAAACAAAAAGTTCGAATTGGAATTCAGATTTCAAATGCGGGTATTGTTACGTCAGGGGTTCCACAGGGAAGTGTTTTAGGGTCACTACTTTTCTTAGCGCACGTGAATGATCTCCATGTTAACATACAATCAAAGGTGCATTTATTTGCAGGCGATTGTGTTATATATCGCAAAATCAAAGGTAGCACTGACGAACAAATATTACAACAGGATTTAGAACATTTACGTGACTGGGCTGAAACAAATGACATGGTAATTAACGGATCGAAAACCAAAACAATAACGTTCGGGCGGGGACGAAATTATGAGGAACCAGATTATCGGTTAGGTGAAGTCATTATTCCAAGAGTCTCGTCATGCAAGTATTTAGGCATTCATCTAGATAGTAAATTAGGGTGGGAGAAGCATATAAATCAGGTAGTGAGAAAAACATGGAAGTCCTTGCATTTTGTAATGCGAATTCTAAAGAAAAGTTCTGCAAACGCCAAAGAATTAGCATATCTTTCGCTGGTTCGTCCTCTCATGGAATACGGAGTACCATGTTGGGATCTGTACAGAAAGTCGCACCGGAAAAACCTAGATGGAATAAAGAGGAAAGCGAATAAGTTTACCTACAGAACTAACTTAATAAAAAAGTCATGGGAACCTTTAGAAACGAGAAGAACAAGGGCGAGGCTTTGTGCACTTTATAAATCGTACGTAGGTCAGCCAGCGTGGAAGAAAATTTAGGTTAGAGTGGAAAAAACAAATTATTTAGGCCGAAGCGATCACAACTACAAAATTCAAACAAGGAAACAAAATTCAGATATTGGGAAATTCTCATTTTGTAACAAAGCAATTAGAAATTGCAACAGTTTACCCGCAGCATCTTTCAAGGTCTTTCCTCTAAGTGCACGTAATTTTAGAAATAATGAGTGTAAGAGATTGTTCAATGAGTAACTAAGTGCTGGGAAGTGCGGTGAAGTGATGGTTAGTGTAATTCAAAGCAAAACAGAGTAATTTAGTGTAGTGTAGTGCAGTGAAGTGTAGTGAAAGTGATACATTCCTTTTTTTCAATCTAATTTAGCCAATATCTATGTAGCTCGTACTGATTTTTATTATCACAAACATATAATAGGTGTATATCACAGTAGAGTTGAAATAATTTTTGTAACACGTAATATTAGAGATAGCATGATTATTGCATCGTTTTGTATTGTACTCTTTTATTATCTTGTTATAGACCGGGAGCCAGCAAGAAAATCGACCTATGATAAGCTAAAATTTCAAAAGCTCAAATCTAAATTTTTTTGAGAAATTAGCTAGTGTTATGAGGAACAAGGAAACGCAAGTATGACGGCCTGTAGGTGTCGGCGTTGCGCTGCACAATTTTTTAAATATGTCGAAAAAATGTCGGCCTTTGGGGAATGAGTACACAGCTAATTCTAGTTGTATATTGTTCGTTAGATGGCCAAAATGTGAGGGAGTAGTATGCCATACCGAAGCGGCGTCTCGAACTGTCCGCCATACTGAATTGAAAGTGTCATTTTTTATGCCCGCTTGGATTACGAGCTCAAAGCTATTTTTGTGGTCTTATGGTAGAAAATTCTTTTTCATTGCCGATTATGACCACGCCATACCGTTGCGGCGTCTCTAAATAGCCGCCCTAATGCGCTACAGCACTTAAACGATACAATACAAAATGCAGATTGGACAGCAACGCCCCCAAGAAATGACGCCAGTAAACTTTCCCCACATCCGGGAGGAATAAGGCAAAATGTAGCCAAAAATGTCATCTACGTCGAATCTCCATGAATACCCACAAACCGGAAAACAAAAGAATATTTAATGTGACAGGAAGACAATTAAAACGACAACTAAAAACACACAAAATTAGGAATCTAAATAATATAAATTTAGTTGTAAAAGTATTCTCACCTTCTTTTAAAAACAGACACTACATTCAATAATTCAAGTTCACAGACATTCAAAGAATTTATTAACTTTTGACGTTTCGACGCTACTTGAATTCATGAGTAGTGTATGCTTGAATTCATGAGTAGTCGGAATACTTATAACGTAACCTTTTTGAGAAAATAATTGTTTAAAAATAGTCCATAAAATGTGTAAGAGAATTAATTTGCTACGTGTAGGAACACAATTTATCTATTTTTACATTACCAGAGTCCCATAAGATAAATTTTTCATACAGGAAAACGTCGATTTTTTCCACAGGACTTTAAGTACTTAGAAGAAGAGAAAGTAAAAATATTACAAGTAAGGATAGGATTTTGATGCCCTAAAAATCTTGAATCTGCTTTTAAAAATACGCATTTATGACCTAAAAATTCTGAAATATGAACTTTAATAGGCAATTAAAATTAACAATATTTCATTTCCTCTATAAATCTTTCTTGATATAATTTAGGAGAAGCATGCTTGAAATGAAAATATAAATTTTTGTAATCTGCCCTTTTTCGCTAGAGAAATAATTGAAGTAAATATTCACCTTAGTAAAGTACATAATTATGTCTAGTTGCATTTCTTCTCACTGGTTTAAAAAAATGTTATCAGGAAATATCCTCCATTTGCACAAGTATTTAATCATGTATAGAAAACAAAAGACGCAAACTGACAAGTTCTGTCGAATCAATAAACGCTCACAAATAAATTGATTCTATGAAAAGATGAAACGTTATAGAGGTAAGTCTCTATATTAACGAAAAATTCAAAATATGCGCCTATAATTGCACGAATATGCCCCAACAGGAAAAATCGGCCAAATATGCATTAATATTAAATCTATTTACCATTATATTCTGACCAAATATCAAGAAATTTCATTAGGAATGCACTGAAGCAACGGAGAAAAATTCGCAAAATCATAGAAATCCGTTCCCTAATTATGAGTTATTAATCATGAATGCAATTACACACGGTGTCACTAACAAGTTTAACTTTTTCGAAGTAGATAACGCTTTTGTATTCATATAATTAGTACTAAATTAACCACTGGTTGATATTCATGTTGAAGTATTGTGGAGATAATGCAAATAGTAATCGTTTACCATTTAGTATAATTAATTTCTTTTTTAAATATTTGATGAATCTTGCCTCTCCAAAATAACCAATTAGTTATCATACTCGAAGAAAATAATGACAAGTAACAATCGCATTGCAGTAACATCGCAGTAACATCATTGTTGAGCTGATTCAAATATCAGAAAGTTCAAGGTATCAGTTGCGCTAGTGAAGACGTGAGTGGGAACCTGAACTCACTACCAAGATTGGAACCCAACTAACTAATGAGTCACTGTTCTGTCGTAAAATAATATAAGTTAAGCTGGCGTTAAATTGCTGTCAAATCAACAATGCCCGAACTACCCCCTGGCAGTTTGAAACGTAATTTCAACAATGTCCATATTTCTTCAGTCCTGTCAGACTTTTTTGAGTGAATTGATGTACTCAGTCTATTTCATCCAATTTTCCAATTACATCGTTGTTCCGGATATGATACGTTGCCCTTGAACAAGATTGCAATGCTTAAACAAAACTGCCCAAAAAGTAGACTACTTTATTTCAGACTCGGTGTCTGCTGGACAGGTAAACGTTTCATGAAGACTTCATCACTATATTTTAAAATTCAGAAATCCTATATTTTCGCCAAGACTGGATTCAGTCTGTCGCCCCCATTCAGCCCCAAGAACTGAATTCAGCGCATAGTGGCCAGAAAGTGCCTGGGGCATCGCCAGGCCACTTCCTTATCTCTCCTTTCTCTTCTTCTCCTTCTCCTTCCCCTTCTCCTTCCCCTTCACCGTCCGGTGGGTAGCCAGCTGCGTCGAGAGATCAGATCGAGACAAGCGCATTTGCGTTCAACGAACCGCCGGCACCCCCTCTACCAACCCAGGATTTCCACAACTTGAATCTGCGGAATCAGCGTGGCTCCGGCGGCAACCCGTGTCCCCGCGGCTGTTCTACGCGGTAGCTCTAGCACTGGCGTAGTTAGGGAGGGGGAGGCTTGCCCCGGATGACACCAATTGGACAATTTTAGACTTGAAATTATATAATTTTAATGCTTTATTTAAAAATTATATTTTTTTATAAAAAGCATCCGTTTGTTAATTAGTGATACTTCGTTGTAGATTTTTATTCAATAATTATATTTCAATTATTCTCAATTACATACAGTTTTTAATATATTATAAATGAATGTCATGTGCAAATATATTATATTTTTATTAATTATGTAAAAACTATTCAGTAATAAACATTTTTATATTTAACTTAATGGGGAGGGGGTGATACCAACTGAAGCTATGCCACTGAGCCCAAGTGCCCCTGTTGGGGCACTGGCTATAGAGGTAAACGTACGCGTACCATTTTTAACAACAAAACATTGCGAGGTGTCCCTCTTCCATTCGAATTTTGGATATGTTATTGGGGATGAAGAAATATGACTTACGTATTTTTTTTGTTCTATTAAGACATGTTTTGTTACTGTTTCGGCAGTTAAAGTTTTAAAGAATTAATGTAGTCCTCCGAAAGTGAAGACATAATGATATGATTTCTCTATTATACATAGAAAAATAGATTACACCAATTATATGACCAAAATTGCAATTTCACATTTATTTGACCATTCAACATCAAAAATTCACCAGTCATTTTTATTGTTCGATCTTATAAGGGGTAAAATACTCCAAAATTAAAAATCCAAAATGCTTCTTAGTGGAACCAAACAATAATAATAATAATAATAATAATAATAATAATAATAATAATAATCGTAATGCAAGGTAAAATTATGAAAAAATATATGTTATACTGCTTTTTGAAACCAAAATATGTTTTTACACTTTTTGAAAAACATTTTTGTGTAACTATCCAAAGCAATACAGTGATTTTCTCCACGAAAAATGTATTTTCAACAAGAAAGCATATTGCAAATATTGTATTGAATAGTGTGTCGTTTCATAAAAATATAAAAAACCCTCCATTGAGAATGTCTAATTTTTACGTAACAGATTAAACCATTGAACCTGTTGGTCCTCTTGACTTTGCCACGTTCTCCACGAGTGACGGTAGTTGACGCAGGGTTGGTAAGAAGCCATGTGCTTATTGCTTTTCTTCATAATTTGTACAGTTGCAGTAATGATATTTTTAAGATTTGAAACAATTCATTTTTGCATCAGGAGCAGCGAATCATTGTAACATTATTACATTCATGAATGTTACAGTGTATTGATAAACAATTTCCAAAACTATCCTGGGTTTTCAAATTTTTCTGGGCACTCATTACTATAGGCATTTTTATATCATAAATGTCCGAAAAGTTTAAAAATCGTGATGACAATTGTTTATGAATCAATGACTCCAAGATTATTATGCTATTGCATAAATGCACATTATTGTACAATCTTACAGAATGACAGTGACAAAAAATGTTGAACACAGTTTTTCCGAACTCTGAATCTGGAC
Organism: Acheta domesticus; assembly: GCA_031308135.1. Lineage (NCBI taxonomy): Eukaryota > Metazoa > Arthropoda > Insecta > Orthoptera > Gryllidae > Acheta > Acheta domesticus. The sequence continues at coordinate 178,538,092 of JAHLJT010008446.1, read as the reverse complement.
GTAACTTCTCTCAACCATATTTTGAAATGTTCCGATATACAAAAATTTACACACTTTCCTACGTTAGGTTTCAACTATGAAAATAAATGAAAATAACAGTTCTTAACCACAGACATTAACAATGAATAAAAATAATATTTTGTACACCTTTGGACCTAATGTATGCATTTAGATGCTCTGAGAATATTTCATGATATAAAAAGATTTTTCCTTACATTTTTAGTTTCAATTTCGTAATTTAGTAATAGGCGGGGCTTCAATATTTAATGCTTGAAAAAGTGTTCGAAGCAATTTTAAGACATTGAGCAGATTAACTGTCATTTGACATCAAAAAGCTACAAATTTTAATGACTGTGAAGATAAACTAGGAAATTTCTGAACTGGCGCGAAGATGTACTTATCTCTTCCAACCTGAATTTTCCGAATTATGAAGAAGAGTAATAAGCACATGGTTTGTTACCACCTCTACGTCAACAGCCATCACGCTTGGAGACCGAAGAAGTCAATCCAAGAGCACTTGCGGCGACAACTGGTTGGTTTAATCTCTTTACATCAAATGATGGACATTCTTGATATAGGAGTCTCCGATTTTTCTGTAGTGGCTGATGATATTAGGTCATTGTTACACCTCCTACTGTATAAAATGATTCTTTTTAATTAATTAACGAACATCATTCTCAACGAGACTCATGGCCTCAGAAATTTGCTAACCACTGTTAAAAAGATTAATTTTATAAGGCACGAGGCGTAACAGTGACGTAATGTTATCTTGCTATCGGTCACTATAGAAAAATCGAAGTATAGTTTTGATTTTTTCATATAAATATTAAATGTAATGTTTGCATTCATAGACGTAATTACATTATGATTTAACTTCTTGCACATCTATCTACTTGTTTTATAAAGAAGTATTACATACCCCCCAGAATTTTACCATGTTTTTTTGTCCAGTTCCGAACCAATTTTGGAATGTTATTTTGTATTTTGGAGTGTTTTACATCTCGAACAAAAAGTCACGCAGGTGCAACAGGTTTCAATGTTCATTGGTCTCATAAATGTGGTAACATCATTTGTTCATTAATGTTAATTTTTTTCCCATAAACCAAAAATTCACTTCCTTACGTCCTCACTTTCGAAGAGCTATTTTGTCTCTAGTCTGCCTCTAACATTTGTCTGCCGAAACAAAAAATACGTGAGTTTATTTCGTCATCCCCGACAATACATTTTCAATTCATGAAAATCGGAGAGGGGCCCCTCGGAATGTTTCCTCGTAAGTCGATACTGCTGGCCCACAGAGCGTGTAGCGCGCGCGGGCCAATGTAGGGGCAGGGGATGGCGCGGTGGCTCACCGTTGATGTAGCAGACGTCCCCGTTCTCCAGCGTGCACTTGCTGAGCTCCTGCAGGGGCTCGCCCCTCCTCCGGCGGCAGGGCCGACGCGTGCGCCGAGGGCCACGCGAACCGCACCTGCAGCACGCCACCCTTTTACTCTCTCCGCTCTTGGCCAGCTCCGTGGCAAAATGACAAATACAAGGATAATTCAAAAACTTCATGACGACAAATAAACAACAACTTGAATTTTATAGCGACAAGTATAATTATACTCCAGTTTTATGCTGTCAATAAAATAATAATTCAAACTTTATACTAACAAATATAAGTATTTTATGTTAAGTATAAATATATTTATAAAAAAATATTGCAATGGTTCCCACCATGTCGAAGAATAAGATGTAGACCAAAAGATAATTGTCAAACGAATTTGGAAAACTCATTAAATGAAAATTATTTATAAGATACTGAAGACAAAAGAAGTAAAAATATTTAAAATCGTCTCCTATATTATTTCAGTAGTATACCTCCCCTTTGCGGCTCTCACACGCAACCAATCTTTATAAATGAGGGCTCCAAAGAAAGAGAATTTCACGGAGACTTGACGAATTCCATTTTGACTTTACAAATATGGATGATTTCTTTAAAAAAACGCATCGAAATATTCAAGTAAAATGCAACACGCATCACATGTCAACATATATCTGCAAATAACTCATAAATGAAGCGTTTTAGAGCCTTAAAAAGTAAAATTTTGAGGCCAAAGGCCTCAAAGAAACGATTTTCACATCATAATCTACAAGATGAGACATTCTTCGATCCATTCAATTAACTTTGCGGTTCCACGCTTCAATACAATCAAGGCCACCTCAATATTTCAGTCCTTCCTGCTGGTAAGTGTTGGGAATTGTTCCAAGCAAATTCTCCACGATATTGAATAAATTTTTACTGAAAATTTCTTTTACACATTAATTGCATTGTCTTTTATTTTTATATGTAATTGTGTTAGTACATTGCAAGTTACCTTTATAGATACAAATAAAAGTATAGTAGTATAGATAGTAGTAAGTAGTATAGATACAAATAAACACGTTTCGATAACTACTTTCCGTCTTAGAATGAAAATAGAAGGATAGGGATATATATATATATATATATATATATATATATATATATATATATATATATATACGCAGAGGTAGTGGGGGAAAACTTGTGCTATGGCACAACACAAAGAACAAACTTTTTAAAGTAGCTAAAGTAGAATAGCTTGAAATAAATGGAAAACAAAAATCAAAACGCGCTAGCCTACAATATTATGCGAATCAATTAAAAAACAACTAAATTTAAAATTATAGAAAGAATAGTGCAAGTCACCCGACAATTGCCAACGATCGCAGTCCAAACGCACGATTTAAATGTTGGCGATATCTGGAAGTATGTACAGTAACGCCCAACTGTAAACTCATATTGTAAATAAAACACCGTTTGATATTAAACTCAAGGTGTCGGTTCGTTAAGATATTAAAAATGCAAACATAGTTTGAGCAACATTCCCATGTACCGAAGTGGGCTTACTAATGCCTACTAAATTGTTTCTAATGCTAACAAATGGTATTTAGTACTCAAAGGTGAAAACTTTAGTTTGATTATTTTTTGGATCGGAATTGCTTTTCTTGAGGTACGTAAAGACTCAGAAAATAATTCAATACATTTTAGTAAACAAATAATTTTTCAATTTTCTCACCCCAGCAAGCTGGCACCCTGACTCTCCAAAACCCACTCGGTTCTTCATAAAAAATAAAGGAAAGTTAAATAATATTGCAATGAGTAGGTCTGTTCTTGCCCGATCCGGTATTTCGCACTACTTTACTTGGCTTTCTCAAGAGTAAAAACCTTTTCTATTATTTGACTATCAAGGAAAGCGAAAAGCTAACTCTCAAGGAAGGTTGAAAAATTTCTTCAAATGTTGTTTTTAAAGAAGAATGAATTGTTCCAAGAACATCTCTCTATAATGTTGAATAAACTTTAATTGAAAATTTGTTTCAAACAATTTGTTTCAAACAATTTGTTTCAAACAATTTGTTTCAATCAATTGCATTGTTATTTTGTTTGATATTCTGTAAGTACATTAGTAGTTCCTCTCCTTTATGGAACGGATAGACAAATGAATAGGGAAAGGGTGGGATTTAACATGCGAGGGTTCTCGCACGGGTACGCTAGTTATATTAATTTATATTAAATAATACGAACTTAAATTATAATACTTTCACTCCAATCTATTCAGACATACATTAATATTCCTAGCAATATGGCGCCGGATTTTCGACCCTAGCTAGAGAGCTCGGTCGGATTCAGTCGCTTTCTGGACGAGAATTCCACCGGCATCAGTCTGCTGTGATCGGCACTTTTTCGTGATTTTTTCGATCAACAACAGGCAAATGCCAAGGCAGTACCTCCACAAATGGGCCACGTACCACGCATTATCTTACCTTCCTAATCCTATCCCCTCCAACTATACCAGGACTGTCCAAATGGCGGCCCGCGGGCCGCATGCGGCCCACTGTATCTTTTTGTGCGGCCCGGGACTGATTTGAAAAATTTTATTTTACCAACCAAATACAGTACAATTGCACAAATCATCTTATTTTTATGTAATGAGATGTTAATTTTCTCGTTGTACGTATATTAATCGTTAAGTATGTTGAATAAAAGTCGTAACTAATAAATATTTGTTTCAATATAGTCTCACTAGTTAGGGTAAAAGCCATCTTAAACGACGGTGCGGCCCGAGGCTTAATTGAATTTGATATGTGGCCCATAAGCCCTTCTAAGTTGGACAGCCCTGAACTCTACTAATACCATTACTATATTTGTAAAGATTGTGTTTTTTAAAATATTTAATTTGTTGCAGTGTGTGTACTAATTTTTGGAAAACCTAATTTTTATGTGCTTCAGCAGCACAGCGCCACTCTCGGTGGGCCACTGTCGCCACGGCCGATTTCGTGATAACTATATAAAGACTCATATTTCCTAGTAAAGAACAGTCCAAATCAAAAGTCTGCTAGCCGAGTTCACTTGAACAAAAGAATGAAACCTCGATTACATCAATAACTTATACAACAGTTTAAGTTGTACATCTGAACTGGTTTTGTTCAATTTGTACGTCATTTTTCTTTGCTTTTAGGGCTTTCTTTTTAAAACAATTTATGAGCATTTTACTGCCCATTTTAGGTCATTAAAATCCGGCCCTAATGATGATGATGATGCTGAGCATAGCAGGGCCGGAGCCACTCACCTCGCACAAGGAGCCCGCGAGGATGCGCATGACGCAGTGCGCGCCGGCGTGGTCGTGGATGGCCGAGCCGTGGCCCTCCGCCCAGCACAGCAGCATCAGGTTGTAGCGCCCGTCGCCCTCGTCCACCAGGTTGCGCGTGTACCTGCCCAAGGACACGCAGGCGCAGGCAGCGATGAGACCGCGTCACATATGTCAGAGAATCCCACTTATTACTACAGTAAAAGTTCAATTGATCTGTGAAACGACTCATGTAAAGACATTCTTTCTTTTCAATTATTTATCAGTGAAAGCCATACACTGGCAAGAATTTGTGTTAGAACTACTTTCTCTTATTTATAGATTATTTCATATTTCGGGCGCGTCCTCTGCTACGGTCATTAGTCCCGCAAGTGTAGTGCATGCTTCTTCACGGGAGGTAGTGTTGTTTCCCCCGGCTGGAAGGTGAGATTTGGCGACGACCTACATATAGGCTTGTGGTGTTTTCCCTATCCAGGTATCTCCCACTGGCGAGACACCACTCTACCAGCTCCAAAGAAGTAGCATAAAAAACAACCCACTATATGAAGGTATGAAGAAATATGTTTGACACTTTTAATTCGCTAACATATGAAAGGGAGGGATAATTTATTGCACTATATGTTTGGTATTTTAACATTTTTTCTGATTTGGAATGCATAGCAATAAGTAGAAAATTAATACAAAAAAATAATGCAGGAGCATATTATGTTTGAGTTTATCTTGGTTTAATTTTTTATAAATAATGAGCCACTCCAGTACCAACCAACTGGGGGAGGTAAAGACTCAATAGATAAAGGCAGATTACTGGGGAGTCACCTCTGAACATGTAGAAACTAGTGACTGATGCAACTACAGCTCATACTTTCTCGCATTATTTGTAATGGCTTCCCAATTTGTACTACTTCATGGACGTACAAAAGTGTTTCCAACCAGCAAAAAAAACGTGTCCCGTGAAGAGAAGCCGTGCGCTTTACCGCTAGTATTGATACTGACACTTGATGCACGTGATTTCTACGGCGTGTGTTGTAATTATAAATATCAATATTGCATGAAAATGTGTTCCCTCCGTTAAGTAGGTCGTTTTTGACAAATATTACAGATTCGTAAATAAATAGACAAGGTAATGGTAAGATTCCCAGCTCAATGAAAAGAGGCTTGCAGGAATCACGTGGAAGGCATTTTTTCATTATTCGAATAATTTTCTTTTGCAATCTAAAGGTCTGAGTACTACAGGATGAGCTTCCCCAGAATATTATGCCGTATCTAAGGCGGGAATGTACATTTGCAAAATAAACGCAACGAGCTGCATGAAGGCTGACAGAATTTGAAAGAATTCTGAATGCGTAGCATAATGAACTTAATTTAGTGTTTAATTGTTATATGTTATATGTACATTCCATTTGAGGTTTGATTGAATTGAAAGACCTAAAAATTTTGTTGCCTCAACATCAGCTAATTGCATAATGTTCATTTTCAATGGAACATGCGATTTCCGATTTGAGACACAAAAATGCATTGAAACAGTTTTTCTTTCGTTAACAATTAATTTGTTATTATTAAACCAATTTGAAACTTCTGAAATTGTACTATTTACTGCTTCTTTTTTGCAAAGAACATTCGTGTCATCAGCAAACAGAACCGTTCTTCCATTTTTAATAGACGAGGGCATATCGTTTACATATAACAGATATAGAATAGGCATAAGATCGAACCTTGCGGGACCCCATGCTCAATTTGCAAAGAATTGGAAATATAAGTATGTAATGTCTTTTCCTGCCAGTATGGTATTTCTACTCTTTGAGTCCGATGTTTAAGGTCTTATGGCCTTAAGATCTTATGGAAGCAAGATCTTATGGTCAATAACGTCAAAAGCTTTCGAGAGATCTAAGAATATTTCAATGGGTACTTCATTTTGGTCTATTGATGAAGCAACATCTTTGAGAAAAGAAAAAATGGCAGTTTCCGTAGATTTTTATTTTCTAAAACCGTGTTGTGAGTCTGAAAACGCTCTGTTTTTCCTGAGAAAAGTTTCCATTCGTAAGTAGAAAAGCCTTTTTAATATTTTTGACAAAACTGACAAAAGAGAAATTGGCCGGTAATTTTGAATATCATTTTTGTTCCCTTTTTTAAAAAGTGGCTTAATTTTTGCGGTTTTGAAAATATCTGGAAATATTCCTGTACATAAAGAAGCATTGAAAATGTGAGTTAACGGATGTATAAAGGCAGGTGCACAAGTTTTTAATAAACAATCCGGAAATTCATCTAAACCAGATGAATATTTATTTTTTCGTTTACTGACTATTCTGAGGATTTCGTTGGGAGACGTTTCGGAAATAAACATCGTATCTGAAATTTTTTGGGAAGTGTAAAATGTTGAATTTTGTGATTTTAGTCCCTTCTTGAGATCAGACCCAATTATAGAAAAGTGTTTGTTGAAGAGATTGGCAACTTTTTCCGGATTACTCGTTTCTCTTTCATTATCCTTTAAAATAACATTCTCTACAAGGTATCGAGATGATGTGGTTGTATTTTTTACGATATCCCACATTGCTTTAGTTTTGTTACTAGCGCTCAAAATGTCCTGACTATTTTTCATTATTTACCTTTTTTACCGTCCTTTGATATGCACGAAGAGAAAATTTTAAACACTTGGAGAAAAACAATTTTTAAAATTGCCTTTATTTCATGCAAAATTTTTCGAAACTGTATTTCGATACTCATATTTTCGAAAAACTGTATGATCTTGTTTCAAGATGTGCCTTTAAAGAACCGATTTCTTAAAGGAAAAATCTCCATGTTAGTTGTAGGAAGGTGACGAAAACATTTTGAAGTTATGCAATGATCGAAATATCAGGGATTTTAACGCACCGTTCTCTTAAGCGTCCTTTATGATATCCGAGGACGAACTTTAATCCAAAAGTTTCGAGCCATTTTTAGAAAATTTTGAAATGTTTTTGAAGATTCTTGTAGCGTACCCCCTCCCCCAAAATCAAAATATCCGAGGGTCTCGAATTCATTTAAAACGATTTAGAAATATCAATTTAAGAGAAAATCTGCTGTACTGTTTAGGCGGTAGCGTAGATCACAGACAAACAGATGTTTTGCCGTCAATCGATTTTTCGATATCAAGGAGCCACAAAATATGAATTCTGACTATACAAATGTGTTTGAGGAAGTGGTGTACTATATAGTAAAGGAACAATATTTATCATTTTTTTTGTTGCCAATAAGGGTTTTTCTATCGAAAATTCGCCTTTTCCGACGTACGAATACAATACTTTATCTTCTTACGAAGTAAGGGAGGGAACGTAAAAATTAAACCCCCAAAACGGTATTTTGAGTGATTTTGAAGGCCTTCAACGACATGTATTAAATGTGTTATCTTATTTACAGGAATTTTATCTGGAATTATTTTATAAAATAATAATAATAATAATATAAATAGCAAGTATACATTCTCTACATCTTACACTGCATATCTCTGCCTTGAAAGATAATATTGATGAATAATCTTAAACTCTCTTTATTGTAATATTATTCATGACACATGTAGGCAAAGACGACATCTGACTGCGACTGGTTGTGATTTTTCCGACCCAACAGTACCATCAGCGGATAGTTGGCAGACTGGCTCCCCTCCCACAACTTCTGGGAAAACCAAGCTGAATCACGCATACCTGCCGTACCTTGCTTCTCCAAGCACTCTCTCTTACCATCCCCATTCCTTGAAAGTCTAAAAGTTTGTATTTCAATGATCATTATAAGTTAATTTATAAGAACAGCTAAATTAGAAAATCCTTCACATTATTATTATTATTATTACTATTATTATTATTATTATTATTATTGGATAAGTTTATTTAAACTGAAATTGCGTATTAGGCGGTGGCGGTTAAGAATATAAATAAGGTAATATAAAAACAAAATATAAATAATATAATAATGGTAAAATAATATTATCATCTTATTTCACGAGTGTAGTTGAAGTTTGCATAAACTCGTTCGATAACACTTGCTGAAAACTACGACTACAAATTTATAATTCTTTTTCCAAAACTTGGATGAGGGTTGCGTTCATCCCGCCCCTAGCAAGGAAATAAACTGTGTTTAGTGTGATTTTGTTGGCTGTCTGGAGCCCACAGCGACCATGGTCGGAGGGTCACTATTTGATCCATCTCGTATTCTTCCTCAAGACAGTGCTGATTTGGACTGTCTCATGTGCTGTTCATTACGCCAAGAATGAGACAGAGTTTGGAAAGATAACCTTTAGCAACTTAAAACTCGCGAGAGCCTTGTATTTCGTCTCAATAGTTAGGCAATTTCTGCTTTTCGTGAAAGGCTCCCGATTAGATGATATAAAAGAAGATGCGCAAGAAGGGGGCATAATTGTTTAAATGAACTCATGGCACAGGAATTCAAGATCAAGATCAACGTAAATCATAATACACAAATAAATTTCATCACACATTCGTAAATTGCACGTTTGTGTTCTGTTATTACTGATCATCATGAACTCCAATTTGATTTTGTTATTGAATCTGTATAAAAAAACCTGCCTTAGCTTTAAGAAATCGAGAAGACTGACTCACAACAAGAAACATCTTGTGTTAATAATTGCAACTAATTTTCCAACACAATTACACCAAACGTTTAAGATAACTACAAACTAATAATAAAGTCAGACGAGAAACAACACCTTCTGTTTCGTGTGTTTGAGGAATGGTGTTCAGATATTGATTTCAAATGATTTGTGGCGTGTAAACTACTGAGGGCATTAGTTACGTAAGTGTAGTGCAAGTTCTTGCTTGAAGGTGGCGGTGATATTGCCTGTATGGTGAGATCCGGCTCCGACCTACCGGCGGCTAGCGGGGTTTTCCCAACCAGGTATCTTCCACCAGCGGGGCTCGGGACAAGCTCTAAGCTCCCGACCGATCTCCTGGCATGTGTGATAGTGTAGTGCATGTAAGTGTACACGTGTGTAAGGGGTTAGGATACAAGGAATGGGAAGGAAAGGTCGTACGCGGCCCGTGGCCTGTCTGGTAGGGTGCTACTCCGGCATTCGCCTGGTATTGATCGGAAAACCATGGAAAACTACCTATTCGAGCAGCCGACCTCTAGACTTCTCCTCCAGAGAGCGGCAGATCTCGACCTGGCTATCTGGCTAGTGTCGAAATTCCAGCCACCACCGTCGGGACTCAAACCTCAGGACCTCCCGGTGAGAATGGTGCCGGGACGCGGTGCGCGGTGCGAGGTGGCTCACCTGTAGCGGTCGAACTTGGCGAAGGGCTTCCAGTCGCGCGGCGACGCGGGCTGGTAGGCGGCCATGAGCGCCTGCAGGCGCTGCGGGCACACCACGTCGCGGCCCTCGAACTCGGCGCGCAGCAGCGCCGCCAGCTCGCTCAGCGTGTGGATGCGGCCGGGCTTGCCCGCCCACGCGCGCAGCCCCTCGCCCTCCGGCGCGGCCTCGCCCCACGGCTGCACCAGCGCCGACTCCATGGCGGCGTCTGCGCGCGGCCCGCCTCCCTGCGCACCAGCGCCGCCGCGCTCCGGTCGCTCGTCCTCGCCCTCGCCCTCGCTCTCGCCCTCGGCCGCACCTTCCCCGCCGCTCACGCAGGGGCAAAGAGTCGCCTCTGCTGGGCGGGAAAGGGTGGGGGTCTAGCGGAACAATTCACAGCGATTCCTACACTTGATTCATTCACAGGACCTACTGGCAGAGGCTCATCTGAGAACTATTCAAGCCAAATTATCATTATGATTATTTATTAAATTATTATTTGTTACTCTTTATTAGGACCAAAAATTTAAGATATTATTAATTTGCGGTTGAAACAGCTAAATATGACCATCAGATTTAGTACTGCCTTGGCGTAACACACGTGAAGAGAAAATTTAGCGTAAATGGTAAAGGCACGGGTACAACGTCACCGTGCGTTTGTTCGATTCCGAATCGCAGCGAAAGTTTTTAAAAGTTTTTTTTTATTTCGCTAAGGTTGTCCTTTACTTCCTTGCTTTACTTCCTAAGAAGGTATTGTATCGTAATATGCGCCGGAAATTGGCGATTTTTCGATAAATATTGTCTCATTGTCGGGCCCTAGTAATGGAAAATGGATAAATATATCATTAGTTCCTATAAGTAGTAAATTACTTCCTCTAAAACGTATAGCCAGAAACAACGTTTTGTGAGTCCTTGGTACCGAAAAATCATTTGCTACCAAAACGTATGTTTATCTGTAGTCAAAACCATACAGACGATTTTCTCCGTTATTGATATTCCCCAATTGACCTGAAGGAACTCCAGACCCTGCGAGTTTTTAAACGGATATTCTGGAAGGTATACTAAAAGAAGTCTCAAAAATAGCTCTATTTTTTTAAATTAAACTTTGCTAACGGATAGAGTAAAAACTCTTAAAAATGTGTTATATTTTCGTTGAAATCATAGAAAAATGAGCAAAACCGTGAGAGCAATCTCTCACATCAAGATTGAGATAAAAATAGAATATGTGGCAATTCTAAGAAGGGGAATGTTTAATAGCACATTTGTGACCATTTTCCCCCATTATGAAACTGAATAAAAGAGATCAACGAGCACACTTCTGTGACGATATGTTACGGATTATCATAAGATAATCATGGGTATTGTTAAATAGAATGCAAAGGACTTTATATTTTTATACGATGTCGTAAACGACTCTACACTCTTGTCAGAAATTTGAACAGAAAATAATCATGATTTTTTTCAAGAACAATATATTTTTGCTTTGAGAGAACTGTCTTATTCAATTAAACATAGTTAATAAACAATAGTTTATTGCCATCATCATCAAACAAAAACAATTCAGTATCAAAATTTTGTGTTTAGCACAACACTAAATTTGTGATTACATCGTAGCAAAGCGAATTACATTATAAGCCCTACAAGCAATTATAAAACTTGGTGTCGAAATCTAATATGTATAATTCGTTGTAGTTTCATTTTTCGCCCTGTCATATACCGAGAACAAACATTTGCAATATAATACAAAAGACAATATTACTTGAACTGTATATGACCGTCATCTTCTTGCCGATTGCTCTTTAAATTTACGCGCTATCTTTCGAATTGCCCATTCTGATTGGTGGTCCCCACTTCTAGATTGGGTCTTATCCCCACCCTTCATCGATTTTCTCATTTGCCCCCGAGTTGCCCGCGCGCAGCTCCTGACGTCAGTGAAAGTGCAAAATGCTGTGCAGGTCTGCCATAGGGGCTTGAGGGGCAGAGTTAGAAAAATCGCACTATAAACTCCCGACCGGTCTCCCGGCATATGTGGTAGTGTAATATATATTGGTGTAAGTAAGGGGTGAGGATAGGACAAGGAAGAGGAAGGAAAGATCGCGCGCGGTCCGTGGCCCGCTTGTTAGGGTACTGCTCCGGTATTCGCCTGGAGGTGATCGGGGAAACCACGAAAAACTACCGATCAGAGCAGCCGGCCGCTAGAATTGTGTTCTAGGCAGCGTCTAAATTCGACCTAGTGGACAAGGTAGTGTCGAAAATCCTGCCACCGTCGGCACTCGAACGTAGGACGTCCCGATCAGAGGCACCTCAGTGACATCAGTTGAAGCACTGAGCCACCTCTGCAGGTAATGGGAGTTGTAGTGAGGATGAATAAGGAGCAATTACATGAAGTATGTGGCACTTTAAATCGGAGATACACATTCGCCTAGATGTGATTAGGAACATACCACCAATTAGAACAGTTCACTTTCGAACGGGAGGGGATAAAAACTAGCTAGTTTTTAGCTATTGGCCCTCGCCATTGTTGATAAAAATATAATTTGATGGAGTCTATATTATTAGTTTCTAATGCGCGCAGAAATTAAAAGAAAAAATGCATCCTCTGCCAAGATGAACGGTGTCTCTTATGGTTTCATTTACTACACAGGAACTAGGAAAAAACAAGCAAACGAAAAACACTGAAAAAATTTTCGATTTTGACTGAATAATGCAAATATTTGATTGTGTTATTCTCGTGCTGTGCATACCGACAGAATTTTCATACTCAGTTCGTCACTGCTCACGACGCAGCTGATGAATTACATGATGATTTCATAATGATTGCATGTCCTTGCTTAATGATAGTGCTATCATATTAATTTAGGTCTGCCCAAATCAATTTTCTAAGTTGCCCATTTCTTCTACGAGTAAAGTGCTTCTTTATGTCTATCTATGTTCGCACGTACTTTAAGGTAAGCTAAAAAGGATAATCACTTTTTAACTGCTTTTTTTAACAGTCACGCCCTTTTCAATAAACCTGGATGAAAGTTTCAGACAAGTTTCTTGAGCAAACAAGCCCACAGTTAGAGGCCCATTGCAATGAGCCTGAAAACAGGCTAATTCGAAAAAGAGCTATAGGAGTATGAAGTTTTCCGTAAGGAAATATTGCGTGCGCATCGCAGGAGAAACCCAAATGAACCGGTCTGGACAGTCGAAGTCGCTGAGGCTGTAGGGCCGTAGCTGCCTCGGCTCGAAAAGTTGGCGGATTCGAATCCACCTCGGCCATGGATGTTTGTGTGTGCTCCTTTTCCTTACATGTCGTATTCCCCTACAGTTATCACAATGTAATCACAGTGGTCGCTACATTACCCAGTAGTTAAAGAGTCCCCCGAGTTCTGTGGGTCCCAGGATTCTTAAAACAGTTTTACAAAATATCCTAAAATGAAAATTTGTTTAAATATTATTTTTCATCTCACGTGATTCAAAGTGCAACTTTTCATCACATTTGTCGTTAGGAAGGTGGCTAGTATTGTACTTCTTTGTAATAAAAAAGTAAGAAGTGTAAACATTTGGCAAAAGTTTATCGTGAAGGCATTGATAATGATGAGATTTCAAATAAATGTATGAATATTAAACATTTTTATTAGAAATGAAAATTGTAAAAGTCTCCCATAATTTTACGGAAAAATAATTTCCGACAATTTCAAGTCCTTATTCTGGAATGTCAAAATCGTTCGTGCAATGTTCAGGAGCGTATTAAAAACCAATTGTTCAAGGGGAGAACATTTTCTAGATTAAAATTATCAGAAATCAGGTTCCAATTACAATAGTGTAAGAACAATTGAACTGGCCTTTATTAAAAACGCATACACGCATCGAATAAAGATGTCCTAAAAGATGTAAATTATAGCCACACCATTGACAAAAGTTGAGACCAGTTTTGTAGTAACTACAATGATCCAAAAGGATTTATTAGGAACAATTTGTACTGTTTACTCAAGAAATTCATGATCACACGGTAAAGGCCGTCCGGTCTAACAAGCTGTCCTCTGTGTTGACCATACAGCATGTTTAGGACGGCCTAAACTCATACAATATATATATATATATATATATAATATATATATATAATCAGTAGTGAAAATAAGGCAAATTTGAACTTGTGTATCAATGATTAGAAAGCTTGGGAAATAAACTGAAATGAAAATGTCCATTTAAATTGTGAACTGTTTTTAACTTGTTTCGAATTTTAGTTGATACAGTAGCTGTGGGCAGTAAGGTTTAAAATAGCATGCTTCTTCCAAAATGACAATGTGCATTTCTTCCCTATGAAAATTCATTGTGGAAAGTTGTATTTTCTTTCAAAACACATCGCTACAACGGCTGCTTCACAATTGGCCGCGAACGGGAACGGCAACGCAACGACGTGGACGCGAAGGGGCCGGGAGAAGCGTCTGCTCCCCAATACATGTCAACGAGAAGAATAGCGCAATGAAACTGGAGCGGCAACAGAGAGAACTTCTATGAACAGTCGCGGAAACAAATGCTCTTCTAGTTGTGCTGCTCTCGCCACTTTTTATTTCGCCATCCGTTTACCTATTGTAACCGAACGTGCTAGTCGGTTGTGGGAGATTTTAGTGGGAACGTGGCTCCATCTCATCACGTTTTTTGACTCACCATCTTTCTCACTGGCATTCTAGAAACTTCTAATATACTTTCCTTCATAGCGGTAGTTATACATCACCGTACCGGCGCTTGCAAACCCCCACCTCGTGTCCACTTGCTTCGCAAGCTCCCTCTCCACGCAAAAATCTCCATGTCTCCTGGATGTCTCCTTACTGTTTCCTACCGCGGCCTCACGAGTTCTGCCTTCAGAACTGCCTTCTCGCCCCCTTCTCCTCCGCGCACGTCATCAAAACCTACCCCGCCAGCCGCAACCCTCGTTTGCTGAAAAGAAGTTACCGGTGGCAGTGGCAGTGGCAGTGGCGGTGGCGGCGCGGCGTCTACCTAATTCAAACCCGTTCGCTCCGACGCGGATAATCTTGTAATTGCCTCATGTTAACTTATACATGTAAGGTTACACTATGTCTATTGTCACGTCGCGTTTTGGGAATTTGTTTTTGGGTGTTATCGTGCTGTCATCCTCTTTATTTTAATTAATGCTTTATTTGTAATTATTTCATGTTTCCACGCTTTCTCATCTCTTTATCATTCTAGAATGTAGTTTAAATGGTTTTGAGTAAATTTTGAATTAATCTCTTTCCATTTCGTATCATTGCTTTTGTGTTGTTCTATATTTGATCATTCCAAATCCACGCTCTAACGTCAATACCACATTCTGCTATCAGCTCCAGTTCAATGTCGCGCGGGTTGATCGTCTGGAAAATTCGCCTCCTTTGCTGTACTTCCATTCAGTGGTGTAACGTTCGGGCCCCGGTAAAAGAGGGCCTAATTTTGGGCTGAAGGTTTTGATATTGTATATTGATATTGTAATATTCTATTTCTATTGTAATTGTATGTGATATTGTACGTGATATTGTATTAATATCACGTATGTGTATGTATTAATATATATATATATATATATTGTAATTGTATTTTGATATTATAATATTAATAACTTGATACTTTCTCTGATACTTTGCGAGAGCAATTGCGATGCAATAAAATATTAAAAACAGCATCTTCCAGAACAACGATTTTTTCCGCTTCGGTAGCTTACATAACCCTGTTTCTAAATCAATAAAGGTAAGCAATTCATTTAGGTTTTATAACGGTCTTATTTTACACAATTAAATAACAAAGGTAGATTTCCCCACTATTGGTTAATAATCATAGACTGGTGAATTCGAATTTTTTGAAGTACATATTTATTATTTGAGGTACTAACACTCCTTGTGTTTGCTGTAGACATTTATAAAGGAGGCCCGGATAAAAGTTTTGCGGGCGGGCCCGCACTCCTTTCGTTACGCTACTGCTTCCCTTGGACGCAAGCCATCCCCGCCCAAGATTAATGTAGACAACCCTTCCCGTTTATTTATTTATTTATTTATTTATTTATTTATTTACGTCAAAAACAGTTAAAAAGTGTGTGTGACGAGCTATGGGGAGAAGTGAATTTTGTGCATGTTTTCATAATTCTGTGATCTCTATCCTAAACCATATTCTAATCGAATTTTGAATACAGAAAAGAGGTTTTCTTTTTCAAGTTTTATTGACAAAATATTCGCTCCTATATAATAAAATATATTTTCAAAGGTAAATTAGCTATAAATTCCTGCCCTGAACCCTCATGTTCTTCATGAAAGAAGAATACTTTTTGCCGCGATAATATGGAAAACGATTATTTCAATAACTATATTTGCCACTTAAATTCAGAAGACGTGCACAAATAATGAAGTTACATTTATGTCCAGAAGCAAAACAAGGGACCATCTCAGCATTTGCTCAAGGATCAGGGAAACTGGACGAAAAACCCGATCGAGATGGGGGTCATCAATGGGAGATTTTCGCGTTCCTATCCTGTTGTCAACACTTGCGTGGCATATCAAGCTGTCTCTATTTACAATCCCGTTTGCTTAGCCATTCCCGTTCGCGGACAATTGTGAAGGGGTCTTAAAATACTTTTAAAAGCGCGGGACTTTTACTTTGTCGGTCAAAATATCCTCTTTCTCAATGGATGTCTGCGGACACTTGAACAGTACTTTCATTCTTAGCAGCTACGATGGTTTCTAACACTCTCCTTATCTAGTGCGTGGCTCGTAAGCCCACATCGATCATCGTACTAATATTTTCGACAAGCGTAGCTTGCGATCCCATCGCTCCTAGTCCTGCATTCCAAGGGAGCCAGGCCACACATAAATGGTGCAGACGATGTGGCCCATACGCCCTTACGTCGCGCAACTAATAGTATCTGCTCTCACAGAAGCAAATATGTATACCCCATGCTTAATTCGAACCCACGACCTTTTGAGCCGAGTTTGCTCATGCACGATAGCTTTAGTGATCTCGTCCACCTGGGGAAGTACCTCTGTTCGTTATCACGAATCTACATCACATTGTTAGAGTTCCTACGTTGATTTTCACTTTCTTGTATCTACTACGTAACACGAAAAAGTTATGTGATGCTGCTGGAAAATGTGACGATTTTTTCGACAGAAAAACTCGTTTTTTGGTTTACTGATATGGAAATAGTATATCATGCAACTACTTTATAATGTCCTTTATTGCATAAGTATATGGTTTGAAAACGAGCGACATTAGCAGGGGAGGAGGGGAGGTGGGACCGAGCTTTCATGCCGGGCAGAGTGGCCGGACAGTGAAGTTGGGCGGTGAGGACGGGCAGTGAGGCGGGTTAGGAAGGACGAATATTGTGTGCCATAAAATGCCATTTTGTGAGCGATTTCTTACAACCGAAAATGTCGTTCTTAGAGCTGGTATACTAAAAGTGATTTTCGGTAATCCGTCTCTCCTTCCATCTTTAAATAACACAAGCCCCTAAAGACTATTGAGGATTTTAATCACAATAAATATTCCATAATCACTCAGGCTGATGTCCCGGCCCTACAAATTTGAAGCAAATATTTTTATTTTTGTGGCCACTTTACATAAAGCCCCAACGACACATATAATTTTCTGAAAAATGGCTTCAAACATTTTCTTTTTTTTTTCTCGAACAAGGCACCGTATAAAAATGGTTTTTGTTTAAACTTTAGAAAATTGCAACGAACTAAATTTTAGAATATCGCAAAAATTTAATTTTTGTACATTCTCCAAATATATTTTGAAGATACAGATTTGTTTCTTAATGAAACCAGTTGTTGAAAATTAAATTTTAAAATAATGTTCAAGTTCTTGGAAGAACAGACAACGGACGAACAGATAGATTGATGGACTGACATTTTGAAAAAAAAACATTTTTTTGTATCAGGAGACTTCAAACCGAGTATTTCCGTTGAATTTTGAAATAGATTTTTCGCAGTATTACATAACTTTCTCTATTCTCCATTACTCCTTATATACGTACGTATCCGAGAAAGTAGAAAAAGTGCGCCATGATGAAGAGCATCGTTATTAATCGTCCATTGGACTAACATATCGTTTGTCGCCAATTTTGTTGGGTACGTCTTTATCCAGGACAGCCCGTTCCATTGCAAAAATTTAACTTACTGTTTGGCGTGTCGAAAGTGTCCGTACGCACACAGTAGAGCGGACTATAGAAGTCGGTTTGCTCGCGGAAACTACGCGCTTGGGCTCGATTTCCAGCCACAGGAAAAATGTTTGTGAGTCGGAAACAACTTCTGTTTTACAACTATTATCGTAATTAGAACCAGGCATTTTAGGTACTACACTCTAATTTTCCCCTTTTAGAATGCCCAGATGAATTGGTCTTGCAAAAATAACATGAAATGAACACTGCTAACTTCATTTAGTTGCGCCTATTTGCTCTTTTTCCAATGCATGATCCATTTACACCGTTTTGCCTTCATATTTTACACATTGTTTTTACAATTTCATCTTGTTTTTCGCATTGTATTCCTATAATATAATTAACACCCTTAAAATGACAGAACCTCCTCTTCTAACTTCCCCATTTCTCACGAAATGAGTACTTGTATAAAGGCCGCAGAATTTATTTGTAACCATTTTAACGTTATTCGAGATTTCTAGAAAACTATTCCAAATGATTAACTATAAAAAGCCAAACTATCTAGTATGTAAACAACAGTTGCAAAGTTGACTTTTTCTTATGCTTGCTGACGCTTTCCTGGCAACATTTATATATACATCGGAGGTGCAGTGTCCCGAGAAAGATTTACAATAGGCTAATCTAATGGCTGTGAAGTAAGCACTAGAGGGCAGTGGAAAGCAAAGACTAGAACACATCTTAGACAAAATTCCTTATGTTAAGGATGTTGCAACAAACAATGATTTAAATTACCGACTGCAAACTAAATACGCAACACTTGTATGCACTGATGTTGAACGTTCTTTTGTCCCTATACAAATATTAACTTAGTGCTCGGCGATTCAGCCTCACTAAAAAACATTGAAATGTAAAATTTCATTTTTTCAACATATTTTTGGACTTGCGACTTGCTTATGGCCGACTTTTCAATACCTTATGGAATTTTGTGTCCTTATGTGTGATGTAATTGGTTTTGGTACTGTTTTGTATGAATATTTACATTTAAAATTTACATCTATTTTCTCAAATTTCTGCACCTTTTTATCTAATTTAAAGGATTTTTTGCACCTTTCTCACCACAATTTTGCACCTAAAATTCCTAGCTCTAATAGTATCATTCCATAACCTTTACAAATAATATGTATGTTTAAGCATGTGCAGTGGTACCACCATTTGTTTCCCAGGATATGAATAATATGTAATTTAAATTTTGTCTTCAGCCATTTTTCCAGTTACGTAATAAACCCCTGGTTAATAATACACCTCTAGTTATAAAAATATTTCCGCATCCTTCATTAATTATTCCATCAGTTCCGTTGTGTTAGATGAATTCATATCAGTGGCGGTCGTGAACAAGTGTTGGAGGTAGGTAAAGTAAAAATAACGTAAGGGTTGCACAGAAACCATGTCCCTGGTTCCAATATTTCTTGATAATTTTACTAATTTTAATCAAACATTTGTCACATAGTGGTCACATTACATTCCAAAGAAGAATTCCTATTAAGCTCGCATGGACGTTATTTCACTAACAAATTTACATTTATAAAAAATATCATTCTTTTTAAAAACGTATGGGTGATCCGAAGTTTATTTGTTCTCATCCAAGAACACTTTCTCCATAATGTGCACCCTGTTACAAAATGATATTTTATCAAGTTTCTTGCTAGCAAGATGTAAAACCGTACTCAATCCGTCTTTCCGTCGACTCCGTTGTTCAGTATTTGCTGTTTATCTACCTGCATCATGAAGTCGAGAAAACAGGGTACTTAGTTGTTCACTCACTTTATCAATCATAACAATATGGATAAATATCGTTGACATTTAAAAATAAATGATTACAGGAGTTGTCATTGCCAACGATGTTAGCAATGTTGGCAATGACAACGCCTGTAAGCATTTAATTATGGTAAAAACATATATAAATCTAAAAATATCATCTAACATGCACTTATTACACTTAGAAAACATTTTGTACGTAATAATACGTTTCTCCACTTGTCGACTTGATAATTAAACAATCGTCACGCTACTAATGATTTCGGTTGGGGCAGGCAGATCAACATTCGTCTGATTAAACAGAACGGGCGTGCGTTGAGTGAGGATTAAGCGTGCTAGCATTCTATGCTCATTCGGAGACCTTTTACTATACAATGTATTCTTATTATACGGTGCGAAACGAGGCAACTTCCGAACGTGCCTACCTAGACAGCGCGATGTAGGATGAGAAGAAATGAAATCGACGTCTTAAGAAACGCTTCAACGGAAACTTTTCACGATAATGAAATGTTTTTAATATATCTTTCGAAACGGAAAATACAGAAGCTGTTAAAGTAGTTTAAAATTATTTTGGGTGAAATATATTAAACTAGTACACTTTGGTCAGAGTAGACACAGTCTACCTAACCTACAGCAAGGAGCCGCCACGGTTTCGTATTCTCGTATGATAGATTCCTCCAAAATGTTTACAAGACCATGCTCACTGAACACATGAAGCTCCTACGACCGACAATATTATACACCAGACGAACATACCAGTCATACCGTTATGAATTCTACGTACAATTTCTTTACTCGAAACTTAACAACGAATAGAAATTTATAATACAAGACGATAAAGAGATACTTCATCTACGAGAGGAATGTATTATCCCATGACGAAGGGACGAATGATATATCTTCTTCGAGTAAATAAAGTATCTTTATAATCGTTTATAATATTTGATTTGATTTTATTATATTTGTTCTACCAAAAAATACAAACCAATGTGTGTTATACCAAGTTATTCGAGAAGCTTGTGAAATAATAACCTGAGAAACGAAAAACAAGCATATCCAAGTTTCTCTTACTGTAGGCTTAGATAATCGACGTTGATAACTTTTTATCCCAGTTGGAATTCATTCACTGTTTGAAATATAACAGAAAATTCATGTGCGAACATTCACATACAGGTCTTTATTGTGTTTTTTGAAAAAAAACACATTACGAATCATTTATTTTACAATAACGTTTGAAGAAAAAAGATTCGGTATCGAGAACTCACAAAACCTGTTTTTCTGTCAAAATATCGACACGATAAAAATTACGGTAAAGAATTTCATTTTTCGTACCAATTAATGGCATATATATAAAAGTTTTGTACATAAATTTGAAGTACCTTGGACATAATTTTAAATAATGTTTTCTACAACAATAATTAGAAGTAAAATCTTACCTTGATTTTCGAAGAGACCTTGTTATTCCCTTCTTCTCTTTTTCAATGGCCCTTCGCTTTCTTCACCTGCCCTATATGGTAGCAGTTTCTTTTTTCTATGCCTTAGTAAAAACAGTCACTAAAAACTTGTTGAACATAAACATGTATTCATCTGCAATTACTACTGTTTCTAGCTATATTGCTTTATAACAGTGAAATACGATTTAAATATTTAGACTGTCCTACAGTAGTCTCTCTTCATTTATTTGGCCAACCCGAGAGTTCTATATTTTGTGACTTTATTGCGGTTATACCTTTAGAGCAATTAATATATTGTATACTGTTATTATACTATAACCTTTATTATTACCAAAAGAAAATCTAAATAATGTAGATACACGTTCTCTTGTAACAGGTTTAAAAAAACTCGCTTAACACAGAAATAATGTTTTGAAACAGATGTTCATATATAAACTGAATCGAAAATTCAATGCACTATATTGACGGAGAGTATCTGAGCTACTACTGAATAATTCTTCGGTGAAAGACACGATTATGTGAAAGCCTTTCCAGATGTGTAAAGGCAGCCTCCGATTGGACGGTGGTCAACGACGCGGTGGTAGTGATTTTAATGTAGTTGCCCTCTGGAGCCTCCGGACGTAACCTCTCGCCGACGTAACAACAGATAAGACACAATGTTGTAATGCATGAAAAACAAAAACAAAAAAAGCACTGAAAAACTTTGATAGTGAATATTAACTCCATCGTAAGTGAAAGTTGAACTGTTCTGATAACACATAATAGAACTTTCTAGCACTATTTCTCTGGATATTCCAATAGGCACCCATCGGATCTTCCCTCTGAAAGCGCGCATCAAGCAGATCGCCGTGGCTCTTGCATCTTTTTTTTTATTCATCGTCTTCACGTTCTTTTACTTTTTCTTGTCCTTCTACTTCTCCTTCTTCTTCTTCTTCTTCTTCTTCTTCTTCTTCTTATTATTATTATTATTATCATTATACAAAGCAAAACGATACTACATTTTACTTATAAATAAAAAACTTCTAGTTATTGAAAAACAATAATTCATATGTCACATAATTATAAACCTACAGCATTTCTCCGAACAAAATACAAACTTTTGTATTAACAATTTAAATAAACTGGCGTACCCTTACGAGTACTCTCGCATGATACCACCCTCTTCCTTATTTTTCCATTTCCATATTAAGCCTGTAATTTACATTTTTCTTCAAGACCCTCTTAACCTCCGTCACTTGTTCTATATGTCACCTTATTAATATAACAATATAATGCGTGTAATTCAATCGCATATATTATCAAATAATTGGTAATTCCACATACAGTTGCAGATTCTACAGGCAAACGAGTGGGGTAGAATCGAGAAGCGTCGAACCAGCAAAAATGAAATAGAATGGTCAAGAAGATCTCATCCGGTAGATTACGATGTCAGAAACGTCTCTTTGAGGCCTGAGGCCTTTGTCCACAAAATTTTAATTTTTAAGGCCCTAAAGTACTTCGTTTAGGACTTATTTAACGATGTAAATTAAAAAATCCTGACGTATACTACGGATTGCATTTTAGATGAATATTTAGATGCGTTTTTTAAACAAATCCTTCATATTTTTAAAGTCAAAGTGCAATGTGTCACGTCTCCGTGAAATTCTCTTTCTTTAGAGACCTTATTTATAAAAATTTGTTGCGTTTGGGAGCCGCAGAGGGAAGCAATACTACTGAAGTGATATAAGAGATGATACCTGCACCAATGATCTTTGTGACTATAGAAAACGTTTTGGTTACGACTGGCTTCTGAATGTTAATAATTGTAGATTTATTGATGCCGAGTTCCTTCAGTAACTTGACAGTGACTTTTTCACGACACCAATGGCAATACCACAAGTATTTTTTCACATCTCCCAGAGAGCACTCCTTTACAATTTGGATCAATTCTCTCTATTTTTCCAACTTCACCTGGTAGGTTGTCATGATGTTAGTATCTACATCATCGAAGTTATCAAAGCAGATATTACTGGATATCTTGTTCGAGATGGTAATATCAAGCCGTTGTGATGGGCAGTTAGGGTAGGGTGCTTCGGTCCTAAATAGTGTCATTTTCTAGGATTGCTTGGGTATAGGTCGTACATGTAATACGGTGAAATATTCTGCAGAAGTCTGTATTTCTTGGAGAGTTTGGCGTGAATTGTACGCCCCATGTTGTCATGCAGATTTTATGAGGCCCTCATTCGCAGAGCACAGGTACCCCACAGTGAGTGATTGTACAGCATGTCAACGTCTACATTTTGATTGCTTATTCATACAGGATATCTACCGTGTGTGTGACTTTTGTTTCCATTTTTCTATTTCTTCTTCAACTGATTACTGTAGCAAGTTAATGTCGTATGTAAGGTTGAGAAGAATGTAATTATTATCTGCCAGTTGGATTATTTTATGGAGTTGCGAGGTTAGATATTTTTTTCGAAATACCCTCTCAAAACACTGATTTGTGTAGATTTGGTAAGTTGTAAGATTTGATAATGTGTAGATTTGGTAAGTTGATAACCCACGGTAGCGTGACCCTCTGAGTACAGATCTTGATGAGCTGATATCTACTCTAAATAGTGTCATTTGCACTTTTATAGATCTTTCTACAGCTTCAATATTGTAGTGATCAAATTGAAAATACCTGTAGAGTACGTGAGTGCTAGTATACGTAGGTATTGATAGTTGATATTGGATTTTTTGTGTTGAGATAAGTCCTCGGAACTTCCTTCATCCAACGCTCAAACTGCGTTGTTCAGTTTCTCTTTGATGTGCGTGTGTGCTGTTGTAAGGATTTGCTGATTTTCAAGATATTTGTGAATGTCATGTGTATTTACAGTTGTTAGATAATGTCTCATATCGCTTATGAACTTGCCTTTTTTTTATGCTTTGGATCTTACATTTGTCAACCCTAATTTGCATTCCTTTATCATTAGAGAAATGTTCAGTAGAGGAAGTTTGGGTATTGTAGAATAGTCGAGCAAGATAAAATACCGAGCTTATACCTCTGTCAAGAGCTGCAGCCAAGTGGAACAGTGATGAACTTTTTCAGAATTCTCGTGTGATGCTCTGCAGTCAGTGTTACCCCCTTGCCACGTGCATCGCGCCTGCTATTGCAGAAGATTCGTTTTTCTATTTCCAAAAATTTACGCTGATAGGTTTTGACAAGCGAATACTATGAGTTAGTCTTCTTATCAAACAATTAGAAATTTAGCGTAATGCACGTCACAAGGGTTGCTTTTTATTACTTTATGCTCATTTTGTAGCTTGCAGTTCTTCAAAGTTTAAGCTATTCGCTATTGATTTCAAAATGGCATATCGCGTTGTATGGAATACTAGTTGTTTCCGTTCCAGTATATCATTTGAGTTGGAGTTTATACCATCTTCTGTACCATACAATGATGGTACAGGGTGTATCTTCTATAATGGGAAGTTTTTTGGAGATAGAGAGGGAGAGGTTTGAATGAAATGTTTGTCCTGTTCCCTGTGGGTTCTCTTTGACTGTTATGGAGCAGAGGAGAAAGATTACATGTATGATATGTCCAAGTATTAAGAACTTATGAAATTTGTATTTTATGTCAGATTCTCATTATATAGATTTTGATCAACCTTCTTTGATTTTTGCCATTTTGAAACTCCTATTCCATATTACCCGACTATTTCATTTTACCATCCAAATGCGACGTTAAAAAAATATTGCTACAAAAAAGTTTGTTTTTAAATTTTCAAAATAAATATTTAATTGAAAATAGTTGAAGTTGAGTTCATTTCATATTCCTTGCTTTAAACAGTTTAGACAAAGTAGTGCTAACAAATAAAAACGGTATTCCACATTACTCAAACTTCCTCTAATTCCTAACCACTGTTTTAGTTCACCGTCTAAATATGAGTACAGTTTGATATCAACCATGTATGCAAGACGTGTTCCTTAATATTTTTTATGTGCCTTCTAATTCGAATGGTGTCCCATCGTCCAACAGGGTTGATAGTTAGCTCATTGCTACTCACTTACGGTGTGGATATTTCCTTACTTATATTATTAATTATTATTATTATTATTATTATTATTATTATTATTATTATTATTGTTGTTATTATCATTATTATATAATAAGTCTTATCTCTCATATTCTGGTGACATTCTCTCGAGATCTCTATCTGATGTCTCAGAATTCAAATTTAACCCCCGGCGGGCGTGTAGTGGAACTCAGTGCCGCATTCTTACATTTTTGTTGATTTAGTGTAAATAACTGGTGTCGCATTATTGAGCTCATAGTTATTCTTTGTTCATTATATTTTCAACCGGATGACACACAAATCACGATTTTAGACACTGCCCATCAGCCGCTATTCATTAGTAATCCGAACTCTGCAACGGTTGCGGCACTCCGTACCGCACGCGCCTTATCATGTAAGTATATTTGCGTATTTTATCCATTAGAATTCTTACTACTTTTTTGTTATTGAGCTTTGTGACAGATTTTGGAGTACTAACTACTAATTCAAATTTAAACGCGTTGTTTCCGAAGAAACGTTAGAAGGCACGTTTGCATCGTATTTATTACCCCACATATAACACCTACCAAGACAGGGAAGGAGCGAGTGATGAATCAGATTTTATTACTATTATTTCGTTTGGTATTTAGTTAGTTATTATGAAGTAAAATGTATAAAAACATAAATAAAGAATATTTCCTTCACATTCAATAAAAAAAGTAATAACTATTGACGCGAAAATCGAAGATGATAAATGAGGTACGGACTGCCGCACGCGCCTACTGGTGGGAAATGATGGGATGCGCCCGCCGGATGGTTAACTTATACGGTGATGGAAGTAGTCATGATCGCCACAGGGCCAGGCATGGCAATACCGATAATTGGCAAAAGTCCAATTAATCCAACCCCAAGTGCCAAATGCGGTACAACTTGCTCAATACGGAATCTCAAGGGACCAGATTTTTTTCCGAATTAGACAAGATTCCGCATTGTGCAGTGTACAATGTAGAATTTATGTTTGGCAGGGCCGCGTTTTATATTCACATTAGATTTCCGCATTGAGCAAGTTTACTATACACACATTTAAGAAAAAATATAAATATTAGTTAAAAAATAAACTATGTAATAATAGTTTAAAACAAATAACTGAAACACGAAATTTCTTTTACAGAAAAGACAGCATTCATATTACCTCTGCTAACGCACTTTGAATTGTGAAAAAACGAAGTCAAATTTTAGAATCTATGTTAATCTTACAGTCCCAATGCATCCGATAGGTTTTGTCGCTCTCCAATTTTCCGATTGTGTTTTTGACTTCTAGAAAAATTGCAAAAATTCAAGTGAAACACAATTATGCACTCTACTGGCATATTAAATGGAACGTTTCATCTTTATTGTGTTGTTAACAGTACGGCAACGTAGAGGGTTAAACCTCCTTAAACGTAAGTCAAACCTCCCTATCACGCTTCTTTCCATTATGTTTTGACAAACTAGTTTATGGTACATTATCATGCTTATTTATTACAATATGCTTTTGTAGTACTGTGTCCTTAATATTATATAATTTTAATAATTGACACTATACATAACTGTGTTACATTCATTCTTTACCTAATAAATAATTGTTTTCGCACCAAACACACTTCTCTTCCAAGATTTGAGCAAGTGCACAAAACTACTGATCTTGGACCAAGTGTTGTTTCGTCGTATAATACCATGTGATATCAACAAATAGAAGGGGTTTCAGCATTAGTGAGCCAAACCTTTATGGTCAAACCTGATTTCACTATATACCTCAGTCTGTATCATACAATATTCCTCTTTTTGGAAGTAATTTCTCAGCAGTACAAAAGTTAATCCATATGGTTATAAAGAAAGTGAACATAATATAATAATTGTAATAAAAACACACGAATTTTATTTAATTAATAAAGACTACGCTCATTTCCAAATCCTTCACCAAATATTATTTCTTGTGCGCACACTTACCCATGATGTGACACTCGCCCATCTGCCTTTGGTGGACATTGGAGGGTTCATTCGCAGAAAAAACAAAGACATAACATCGGCCATTATATTCGTGTGATTGGTTTCCTCGGGAATAGTTATGGCATCTTCTTGAGTTGTTACCAATTCGTTACTCAAACGGTTGTCCTGAAAAAGAAAGAAAAAATCAACAAAATTCAATGTCTCCTTATTTATTTATTTACTGATTCATTTATTTATTTTATTTATCGTCAAAAACAGTAAAAACTGAATTTGACATCTAGGGAGAAGATTATCTTCACTATCGTATTCACTAGCATACATTTCTATCTTCCTTTTCTGCTTATTTTATCACAGGGACTTTGACTTAACTACAGCCGAACTGAAATACACTTCCATAATCGTCTCGTTATCTTACTAATCCGAGCAAATGGGCGAAATCCACTAGTCCCGGGTTCGAGTCCCGGTCGCGTCAACCAGTGGTTTCAACAATTTGAATTATTTATCACAAACACTTCCAGTGTTCTAGAACTGTTTACATGTCGATTTCACCCGCTCTCTGGATCAGAATTCGAGCTGCTGCCTGCTCTGATCGGTAGATTTCCGTAGTTTCTCCGATCAACACCAGGTGAATACCGGAGCAGTACCCTAACAAGCGAGCTGGAGCTTGTCCCAGCTGGGGCATTCCCCCGCTGATGGGAGGTATATACATGGTTGGCGACAACCCCGCAAGTCGGCACCGGATCTCGTCATCCAACGGGGAAAGATCACCGCCACCTCCCGCGATAAAAGCATACACTACACATACGGGACTAATGACCTTAGAAGTTCACGTGTCCGGAAACAGTAACAAATCATTCAAACATTAGCCAAGTATAAGAGCAAACTTGAATTATCTAAATGCTCTTACGTACAGAAACACGTGTGCGATCCAATTGAGACGCCTTTCCCATATGCTTGTGCATTAAGTCATCAAACCGATGTAAATGGACAGCCATAAATAGCAGAGCCCATGTTGTTTACTTTCATCACGCTTTTAATTAATGTCGCAATGGACTAAATTTTGTCGCATAATTATAGATGTAAATAATATTTCTTAAAAACGAAGTTAAAGAAGTACGTTACTTGCATTTCAGCTACATGAGTATATTCATATTATGCAAATATTCTCCAGTTGGTGGAATGAAAAAATAGGAAGTACAACTCCAAAACAAATAAGCCAACTTTTTTGTTAAATAAATGTTAATCATTTGTACATATCACACGTATTTCACCGATCATGCCCCTCCCCATCATCAGTGACTGTCAAACAATCTCCCACATGACTGAACAAAGAATATGTGAACATTACAGAAATGATAGGGAAATTCTCATATTTTTTGAAATCCCGAAACTGGGCAATTTTTATGAGCAAAGAGAATTTGTTCATTATATAAAAGCAGTCGATAGATAACAACTCGTTCATTTCTGCAAAAAAGGAATAGAGTCAAATTGGGTTAACAATGTTAACTATTTACTATTTTATGAAATAATGTTTGATGTTTTCGAAGATAATATCAAACGAAATACATTTGCAAACATCTCCAGTTTGTTCAGTCATAAATTCCGCAAGGAAATTCCCCACGCTCCCAGATGTAATTCCTCTTAATCTCTGTTATTTCGTCTGACGTATGGGAGCTTTGTATCGTCCTCATGTGAAGAAATGGATGTGACGCACTCGACAATGGAGATCGCAAACGCACGTTGAACATAATATTTTGAAAGGACTGCGAAGATTGAAACATTTTCATGCGAACTGAAGTTGTAATTTTCTTGTGAAATTATTTTCAGAAGAAAATTACTCCACTTCGTAAGTATTTCCGAAGTAATTCTTGATGAAAAGGATTTTCGAATGTCGTAGTAGAGGAGAATATCCAACATTTCTCGCTTATGAGAAGGAGAACCATCTCTATCAGGTTTTTGTCCAGTTTCCTGATCCATTGAGCAAATGCTGAGATGGCCCCTTGTTTTGCTTCTGGACGTAAATGTAGCTTCACTGTGCGCACGTTTTGTTGAGCACTCCTTTTGCTTGTAGTTCATTTACAGTTGAAATTTATTTTCTATAACTCGGGAAAAAACATTTTTCAAATATCTTTATTTTTCTAAAATAATTATTTTCTAAATTCATTTCTTCGTTTTTTTTTCTTTTTTTTAAATAAAATTTTGGCCCTCAAGAAAATGTGCGCAGATAAATTTCTTTCCCCACACGTCATATACAGTTTTTACTGTTTTTTTGACAAATAAATAAAAAAAGGAGAAAGAATAAGCGGCATTTGACCGCCCTTTCCACCATTTTCCTCTTCCTTTATATTTTTTCATGGATTTTTTTCATTTCTTTGATATTTGTATGTATTTTGGGGGAACCCGTATCTGCGGGGTCCTCGGAACGGAATGTAAATAGGATCATAATCAATTCTAAAAGTTCCATATTATTATAACATGAGTTTTGAATGTTTATTCATTTAGTTAAAAATCCTAAGAAGTTCTTAATCCGGGCCTCTGCATTCTCACATAACCTTAAAGATGGCTTTAAAGTATTTGTGAGCACACCTACATACCTACATAAATAAAAGAAAGGAAGAGAAAGATAAAAAAGAGAAAGAAGGAAAGAAAGAAAGAAAGATATATAGATATATAAATAGATATAGAGATGGACATAGATATCCCCGCGCGATCTTTCCTTTCTCATCCTTGCCCCTTCTTCCCCTTCTGCCCCTTACACCCTCATATGTACACTTGCTTCACTGTACTAAAATCAGGAGGCAGACTTACAGCTTAGGGCTTATCCCGGCTGGGCAGGTGCAACGCTATGGGAGATACCTCAAGAGGGAAAATCGGACAAGTCGAAGTATAGTGCCAGATCTCACGTCTATGTGAGAGAGGAACACCGCCACTTCCCGACTACAACATGCATTTTGCTCACGAGACTAATGACCAAACTAGTTAACGCGCCAGGAAGCACGAAATACTCACGCCAGCCCTGTGTCCAGGCGCCAGAGCTGGTGGCAATCTATCTCACAGATCACCAGTCACCAGTTTCAACTACTTGATCCGTACTAGTGCATGATCATATCCATTGTGAACGTTCATGGACAACATCGATTTCTTCAAGTTTCTAAAAAAATGAATTATATTTATAAATTTGAGAAGTGTCGCCAACTCCTGATTTTAATTCCATACCTATTACTGTATATTATGTTTAAAAAATCATAACAGCTACAGCAATCCTAAGTTTCAAACATTTTTAAATTCATCGTTTCTTTGTACCAGTAAATTAAAGATTCGGTAGTTTTCCATAAAGAGAAAAAAACAATAGGTTCTTCTTGCTCTTGTAATAATTTTCCAGAAATAGTTTTTATGCATATATTTTGTTAAAAATTCGATTCTTGTAATTAAATTATAATACTTGTTTAAGTAAAATGTTTACCCATGAATATGATTGTTTACAACAGCGATTGCCAACTGGACAAGAAATGACGTCGGAGCCGCTTTGTCCTCCGAGATAAGGCGCTAGGAGAAGGAGCCCATGCAAAGGGGTGAGGGAGGGGCAGACGGGGGTCGCTGGTAACGAAAACCTTATCAGTGAGCCTTTGCCGGTGTTTTAGGCAACATGAGTGGGAAAATATCAACACCCATTAATTTTATTTCTGCTAGGGAAGAAAGGCTTCCTTTTGTAGATACTGGAACAATGGTGAAGCGTTTAGTGTGTTCGAAAGAACTGCAGTATGTTAAAAGTCCAACCTACAGATGCATTATGTAGCTTTGCGACCCAGAGAAATCTGCGAGATTAAGTAAATTCTGATAATTAAGATAGGTCGCAATCATGGGAGGAATAAAAGAATTTGCATACTGAAGATTATTGAAAATATTCCGAAAATCACGAGGATTTACAACATTCTCAAACAACACTGTACCTCAAAAATAATCAAGCCTAGGGTCAAAATTCTCTCACGTGACTCCTACTGGCACCTATTTGTTAACATTAATTATTCTTTCAGATCGAACGATTTCTTTCAGATCAGCAGTGGCGTTGCGTGACTCGCGCGTTTCGGGATGCTCAACAATAACGCGAACCGAAGACATCATTACTTTTAATATTCCCTAGAATTCGTGTTATTGAAACAATTTGTACAATACATCGACAGATTTATGTCGGGAGACTTCTTGAAAGCAAATTATGAAATGGCTCAGCTTTAGCTCTCATGCGCGATTGGCAATGAGATCACTTGTGAATTTATGTACGAGTGTAAACCAAAGTAAAATGTAATATATTAAAGTAAAAATTCATCTTCTTAGATATTAATTAAGAATTAGTAGGCATACACTATTTCTGTTTGTGCCCATGACCAAGCAAAGAATCACGAGTGAGAAAGCAAAATATTCTCTGACAGCCTCAAGTGTGCTGCGCTCTCGTGCACAATACGAACAAGTTGCTCATAAGCCGTAAGCTAGCTTCTCGGGACTCGAGAATTGGTGGCAGAAGTGAAGAGGGGAGGGGGGAACCTCGCCGTCTGCGCAAGCGTCATTGCTCGTCGCAATCTCGCGGCAGACGCTAGAAGCATTTTAGCTTCCAAACAATCAGAGCCCAGCTTATACCAACGCGCCGAATTCAGTCACAGGAAATCACTTTAAAATTAATACAAAACGTGGTTTGCTAAAAGTGTTTCACTCACTTGGAATATTATCAATACAATATTTATGATTCTTTGATTAATATTTTACTTGGGGATGCTCAGCATCTCAACGTCCCCTGACGCTACGCCACTGCAGATAAGAAATTCGTTGTATTATATACTATTATACAAAATACTATTATACTATTATACAAATTGTCCTAAAATGTTAAACCGTCTTTTCCAAACATTTAATCCAATAGATGAATGGAAATGGAATTACAGTACTGGTTTTGACGAAGAGTCGGATATTGCTTTGATGAATTGATTGATTATGATTCCGGGCGCGTCATGTGGTAATCTTTTCCCAGGGAGGTGGCGATGATCTTTTCCCAGCTGGATGGCGAGACCCGGGGCCGACCTACCGCCGACTATTGGGGTTTGCCCCACCTAGTATCTCCCACCAGCGGGGCATTGCCCCTGCCGGGACAAGCTCTAAGCTCCTGACCGGACTCCCGGCATGTGTGGTAGTGTAGTGCATGTTAGTGTAAGTGTGTGTGTGTGTAAATGGTGATGGTATGCCAAAGAAGAGGAAGGGAAGATCGCGCGTGGTGCGTGGCCCGTTTGGTAGGGTACTGCTCTGGCATTCGCCTGGTGTTGATCGGAGAAATCACGGAAAACTACCGACCACAGCAGCCGGCCGCTAGAATTCTCCTCTAGACAGCAGCTGACCTAGTGGACAAGCTGGCGTCAAAAAATCCTGCCGCCGTCGTCGGGACTCGAACCTAGGACCTCCGGGTCAGAGGAACTGCAGTGACATCAGTTGATGCACTGAGCCATCTCTCCCAGTGGAAAGTGCTTTGAGTTATGTAATAATGTATTTTCTATTATATAATTCTTCACATTGTTATTGAATCATAAACATTCTAAATAATAATTACTATTTACAAAACAAATTATCGATTTTTCAAGCGAACCTTATCTCCCCTACTTCCGTACCATCATTGGAACACTGTGCGCCCGCCGCCGCGTCGGGCTCTGCCTTTCCTCCGTGCTCAGCTCGTAGAAAGAGAGCAGATTTCTGTGACGTCGCAGATCATTGAGTTGGCAGACACTGATTTAAAATCATCAGCAAGTTTTTTCTTAACCTATTAATATTAATTCGGAAGAAAAATTGGGTTTCAAGTGGTAAATTTCATCAAAATTATTTTCTCGTGCAATCATATTTTTGGAATATGCGACTTTCGTAAAGAAAATGAAAAGATGAGTATACCAAATCTCAAAACAGAATATATTTTTTACACATTTGAAATTCTTCTCTGAACATTCAAGAACATAATATAACATTCAAACTTATATTCATAATCATTTTAACTCATATTCTGATTGACACAATTTGCACCTCCACAGAACAATCTGAATAATTGAAAACGTGACTTTCTAAATTTTTGTGTAAGACCACCGTACCGTCACGGAAAGAAATTTAAAGAAAAAAGAAAGAAAAATGAGTTGTTGACACGTTTTAGCATCAATCTTTCTGGTATCGTTTGAGAAAACAAACTTAAATTTCTCAGGAAGGAAAAGTCATAAAACTGCTTTTGTATCAAGTATATGAGGTTTTTTTCTTGTATTTGTCAAGGAAAAGAAGAAAAATAACATTGTATTGACGATGTTTCCCTTCAAAGCCCTCGCGCATTAAATTGTGTCGGTGGTTGCTATGAGTCGTGACCTCCTTGCAAGGGCAATGCTTTTCACTTGCGTACTTTAGAAGCCGATAAACTAATGTGGTAACAAAGCACTCCGTTACAATCGACTCTATTTGTTTTCTTTCTCGAATCTCTTTCTCAGTGATTAGCCAATGAATGACCGGGACATTCAGTAAATTTTCACAAAACGTAGAGATTGCGTGTAGAGACTCAACTCTGATTGTTGTGAAATTCTACTGAACCACAAAGATGGAAAGGTGAAAGTATTTCATGTGATTGAAGAAGATTGACTGAAAGAAAAATAACGAAAACTTTGCAAGTGTCGTTTGATTTGAGGTAATCGTTTTTTTCTTGATGCATTCTATAAGGTGATTCTTATATTTGATATGGATGTGCGAATATATTTTTACGCGTTTGTTTGAAATCGCTACGGGACGCAGGAAATTGGAGATGCCAATTCGTCGCCATTAATGAGGGAACACATTATTACGAAAATACTGGAATGTATTAATTGGGCGTAACAAAAAATTTAAAGCGGCACAAAATATATTAAAATAGCGTTTAAAATATTCATAAATGTACCAAGAATTTGATTTTGTAGTAGGTAACACTCATGAAATTATCGTCCTCTCGTCAATACACAAAATGACCAACTGGAGCTGCATAGCAAGCTTATAATGAACGTTGATTTGATTGACGTGTTTAGAACTGTTCACAACTGTTCACAAGAATCTCCAATCATTTGTACACCACAAAGAAATGCACATTTTTTTAGGAGACCTTAGACCTTATCCTACAGTATTACCTGTAACAATACAACGAATTCCATACGAAGGTAATTTTGAAAGTATAATATTATGATCAATGACGTCATGTGCTTTTAAAAGATCTAAAAATATTTCGATATGTGCTTCATTTTGATCTATTCATAAAGTGACATCTTCAAGAAAAGAAAATATGTGTTTCCGTAGATTTTGATTTTCTAAAACGATGTTGGTAATCCGAGAACGCTTCGTACTAACTGAGAAAGGTTTCCATTCGTACGTAAAAAAGTATTTTTATTATTTTTGAGAAAACTCACAAAAAAGAAATTGGCCGATAATCTTGAATTTCATTTTTGTTGTCTTTTTTGAAGAGCAGTTTCATCTAGATTTGGAGCGGAAATAAGAGCGGAGTCCAAGGGAGGAGCCCGTTCTTACAGGGGCGCCGAGCTTCCCATGTGAGCAAGTATCTCAAGCGGGCACAGTTGGAGATGCCTGTGTTAAAACAACGCCGTAACTGCAAACTTGGTTGAAATAGAGAAAGTCGTCAGTCTACTCAGAAAAGTCTGACAGGACTGGAGCAACATTGTGGCGTTGTTGACATTTCACTTTACTTCGCCATGAGTTTCTTCGGTCATCATTGAAATCTCATCTCTGACACCATGCCCCAACAGAACACTGACGCATTAGTACGTTCCAACCTGGGTAGTTCCCACATACACCCCGACGCAACTCTTGCTCTGATCGCTAGTTTTCCGTGGTTTCTCCGGCAACACTGCCTGAGCAGCACCTTAACAAACGTGCCACGGAACGCGAGCGATCTTTCTCTCCCCTTCCTTGACCTATCATCACTGCTTACTGACAGACAAAAACTTACATGCACTACACTACTACCACACATGACTTGTCCCGACTGGAGCGGTGCCCCGCTGGTGGGAGATGTGTGGAGAAATAACCCGCAAGCTGACATGTATGTCGGCTCAGGATCCCGTCATCCAGCAGGGGAAGATCACCGCCACCTCACATGCAGTACTAACCCTAACTACTCACCTCTAAAACATGCACTTCACTTACGGGACTAATGACCTTAGCAGTTGACACGCTCGGATGCACCATTCAATCAATCCTTAGAAAAATTGTACATGATCTTATTTCAAGACCTGACTTCTTTGTGTTTACGCATTCAGAATTCTTTCAAATTAAGTCAGCCATCACGCAGCACGTTGGCTCTATTTTGCATATGTAGTGCATTCCCACCCTTCCTCATATTTTGGAGAAAGACATCCTTTAGTACCCAAACTTTTAGATCGCAAATATTTTCTACGAAGAATAAGGGACCCCACGTAATTCCTGCAAGCGTCTCTTCATTCGGCTTGGAATCGTACCGCCTTGTCTATTTATTTATTTGAATTTTTTGGTCAAAGCTGACTTACTTAATGGAAAGAACATAGTTTTATGCTACATTATAATACAACACACGTCGTAGGTGTCAGCTTCAACAGATCACTACAAGAAATCCACAATTAATACATTTACTTTACAACATATTGCATACGGAAAGAGTTCAGTATGCACAATATGAGAAAAGGTGGAATAACTCAATCAAATATTTGCGTTTTCAGTCAAAATTGGAACTTCATTGTTTTTGGATATTTCCCGAGTTTCTGGATATCTAGCGAAATCATGAACACCTCTTCACCTCTCACATAGCCGGAAGATTCATAGTTTTTTCTTCAATTTTTGTGCGCTTTGGAAATCAATAACAGATTTTTGGTATTTTTTCACAAGTTAATGAATGAAGGGCGGTTAGAGCGAGATATTCCCTAGTGGACATGGATTCCATATTAAAATTAGAAATAATTTAAAGAAAAGTGTTTTTTGTGAGACGTACAGAAAAATGGGGTCTTTTGGAGGGTTTTTTCGAAATTATATGAACTAATTTTGTTTCACTATTGGAAAATAAAATATTCCTTTCTATATCAGCATTATTAATGACCTTTTTTGTTACAAGAAATCGTTCACATAATGATATCTTATAGCAGAGATTGACGTAATTGCCGTTTATGGCAGGAATAATTGCGTCATCACATATTCGTATTCAGCCAATCGCAATATAAGCCGTATGAAAGTTCTCATTTTTTAAAATCAAAAATATCTTCCGGGCTTTATAGCAGTGGTCGATCGGACATTTTGGCCCAACGGATATATAGCCTGGAAGGTATTTTTAATAATATATCCAGCCTTGAAAGCCTACATTGTTCTATTTTTTTTCACAATTTTCGAAAAAACGTACATGTCAATGAAAATGAGACCAGCACCATTCTCTTCAACGTCCTTCCTATTCAACAACAAAATTTAATCAAAAAAATTGCTCCAATTTTTTTGAAAATTTTGAAAATGTCCGAGGGGCTTTCTGTAAAGTACCCCCCCAAATTTAAATATCGGTTTCAAATCCCAGGGGCCGCGACATCAGCTAGAACGATTGGGGAATATCAGTTTTCCAGAAAGTCGGCTGAACGGTTCATGCGCTAGCGTTGTGCATATAGAGGACAGACGGTTGAACGAACGGACAGACAGAAGTTTTGCCGTCAATCAATTTTTCGGTACGAGGACGCACAAAATATGGATTCTGGCTACACCACGTGTTAGACAATTTTGTTTCTATATTTAGCAATTGAATTTTTCCACTTTTTCTTTACCAGGGCCCGGCAATGATTTTTTGTGACGAATATTCGCCATTTTCTGGTGCACGATTACAATACTTTCTCTTTTTACGTTATAAAGTGCGAGAAAGTAAAACTATGGTTTGAAACTTGTTAATAATATTGCTTTTTTGCATTCGTACAAATCTGAAAAGTCGTTAATAACGTCGCTCGTTTTCAAAACACGTGCTCATGCAGTTTAGCGCCGGGATATAGATTGCTATTTTGATAACAACAGTATAAAATCAGATCGCTTACCGATGCAAATCAGTTTTCTCGGAACCAACATTTCTAATTTTTGAATGTTGCTATCACCTATTTGGTTCTTTTATTCATTATGTTTATACACTAAAAGAGTGGGGAAGAGATTCTAGATCTCAAGAAAACGTCCGCAGATAATTTTTCATACCGAACATAAAGTTTGTCTTATTTTTGTACGAAAATATTTAAACGTTTAAAAAACGAAATATTGATTACTTTCTTTCATGCTTTCTCTTATTTTATCACATCTACAGTACATTTTGGCATACGCGGTGAGATACCGCAGGAAACAAATCACACATAATTACTTCTACTGCCGCAAGAGTGCTCTCACACGTACTTGATCAGGACTCCCTGCAGATGCGCATATAGGAAACTAATTAGAAAAAGAAATTCTTTACCATTCTGTAACTACTAGTTAATACGTGTAGAAATATCAGATTAATCAGACCAACGAACATTTATTTCAGAAAGCCGTTTCCATCCAATTGCTCCGTAGTGCGAGGGTTAGTAGCGTATACAAATAAAACTTACGGTAGATTTCACATAATGGACCAAATAATGCCTTCTGATTGGTTATGGTTTGCAGGAACCTTTAAGTTGTTCTCAGCAATCCGTACAAATGGCAATGCTACTGATCGCAATTATTCTAATAGAAACCGGATTTTTGTGGACAATAATGTACAAATGCCAAAATCTGTGGCTCATATGCAGAACAAATAGTTTCTATTAATCGTGAGCGATTTTTTTGTATCAAAATTTGTACTTTCTATACAAAAAGAGTGAATTGGAATATTGGAGCTCAAGAGAAATACCAAAGATTTTACTTCTCCCACATACAAAGATTACTATTTTTGATTTAAATAAATTTTAAAAAATTCTTCCCATTTTTACTTTCTCGCCTTACGAATACTTCGTAAGAAGAGAAAGTTATGTAATCGTGCGGCGGAAAACGGGGAATTTTCGCCAGAAAATCTCTTATAGCAGGGATCTGGTGACAGAAAAGTGGATAAAACCTGTTGCTAAATTTAGAAAAAAAATCCTCTATCTCGTGGTGTAGTCAAAATCCATGATTTGTTGCTTCTTCATACTTCAAAATCGATTGACGGCATTCCGTCCGTCTGTGGTCAATGCTAGCGCGTAAACCGTTCGGTCGATTTTCTTCAAAATTGATATTCCCCGATGGTTTTACTCGTCTCAAGGCCTCTTGAATTTGAAACCGATATCTTAGTATTTGAGGATACTTTACATGAAGCCCATTTTGAGATTTTGTAAATAAAAAAATGGCTCCAAATTTTTTGATTATATTTTGTTGTTGAATAGTGCGAAGAACGTTGAAGGGAATGACGTAGGCATCATTTTCGTTGATAGGCCCTATTTTTCGAAAATTGCAAAAAACTGTTTAAAAACGGCAAAAATGAAGATAGAGATTTTCGCCTCAGACAAATTCGGTTGTACAAAATAAGCACT
The DNA here is from genome assembly GCA_031308135.1 of Acheta domesticus. NCBI lineage: Eukaryota > Metazoa > Arthropoda > Insecta > Orthoptera > Gryllidae > Acheta > Acheta domesticus. The sequence continues at coordinate 178,499,225 of JAHLJT010008446.1, read as the reverse complement.
TCAAATAAGGTCATGTACCATATTTTGGAAAAACGAATAGTTTTTGCGTAAGTTGCGATTCAAATTGACAAAAAAAATTTTTCTCAAAAACCGCTCCAAATTTTTTCTTTAAATTTTCTGCACGTGTGTAAGAAGGGAAGGTAAATATATAAATAAACTAGTGGTGATATAGAATGGCACTTACTTTCTCGCAGTATTTTCCTAATGCCGATCATCCGATAAATTATGTGGAGTAAACCGTTTACCGCTGCCTTTCTTGGTCTTGTTTTTTGAAAGACATGTTTTTCGCATGTTGACAATTACCGGCTTCGTAATGATAGAACTGATACAAGTACGTTTTGACTGAAATATAAGCAGTTGTTCAGCAAGTCGGTTGGTTAATGCACCTTCGGGTTGAGCTCTTCAATAAGGAAGGTACCGAATTCGAGCCCCCGAGGGGAATTTTAATTTGATGAATGTGATGTTGCAGGAAAAAAACATTGAAGAGTGTAGATACTTTATTGAAAATCATTTGAAGTACTTCTACTCACGAATAGATTCAATATAGATAAATAGACAGTACTTGTCTGTGTTTTCCCTAACTGCGTTTTTTAAAGAATTTTGCACCTCTGTTATTCGATTTCTGAAGCGTATGACATGTCAAATGAACAGTTGTCTAGTATATATCTGTATGAACCAATTTAAGTAAAATTATGAGCATTTTAACGCTAAAATGTAATACAATATAACCAGAAGTCATGCGATAAACTTACAATCCCTAACGGTTTAGAAATTTTTATTAATTTCTAGGCATACGAATACTTCGTAATGCGGTTTATCGCTTCCTTTCTTGGTCATGTTTGAAAGACATGTTTTTCGCATGTTGAAAATTAGCGGCTCCTAATGATAAAATTGATGGAATTAAGTTTTGACTAAAATATATGTAGTTGCAATAAATGTCGTGGAAATGTCTGTATATATTTGTTCAAATTTTTAAGTTCTAACAATTTTTGATCACTCTTCTTATATTTGTAAAGCGTATTACCATCGTTTCAATTGTTTCTTAGTCATGCATTTACCATTTTCTAGGTCGGTTCTATTCTTTTATGGCTCGGTTCGACAGAGGCGGTTTTGGTGTTACGTAGTGGTATAATTGCCGGTTCGTTGAATTTAAGTTCGTTTGTCGGGTCTCGGTACCGAAATGCTGGTATAGTACACTTTTGCTTGTTTATGGAGTAGTGGAATAGCAATAAGGACCGTATAGAAGCAGAGCGAGAAAGTATGTGCGTTGGAAGCACCACTAGTTTTAAAGGTCATCGCGAAGATTCCGACGTGTTTTTATGCCAAACTACTTTAAAAGCCAAGTTTACACATCGCTACGCATTACTGATTCACGATGAGATCCCATTCTTCGGCCTTCGCAAAAATCTTTAATTTGGTGCAACAAATTTCCAACAGATTGTAAAGCCAAGGTATTTGTGAGGCCTAGTTGGCACTTCGTTACGCATTTACGAATTGGCACCGACGCTGTGGCTTTCGGCCGACGTAATTTACCTAAACAATCTTGAGACTGCGAAGTGTGCTTTCAAACACATTTTTATGCAAAAAAATAAAACGGCAACCTGAGGGGAAATTAAAAAAATGCGGTAGCATAAAAGATGCGACGCAGGTTCTCGTGAAATACAGAAATTTAAAGCTGCAACATTACCACTTACGCTACCATGTTTCTCCACAAGTAAACCTCGGCACAATACTAAAACTGTTTGTCATATTTAACTTTTTTAACCACAAATTAATAAAATCTTAAATTCTTGGTACACAATTATAATTTCGTAACGTCACGTCTGACGTCAGTCACAGTCGGAATCTAGTTACTAAATAAATCCATTGCGCGTATAGTTGTGGGCGACTCTGCGCAGCACCAAAATCCAATCTGATATCCAATTTCCAATCCTTCCCTGCACCAATATCCAATCCAATCTGTTACTAATGAGCTCCTAAGTGAAATCTGTCATAGGCTTTAGATACAGTATGTGTTGGTGGTTGGGGACAGATAGAATGAACCTTTGTTCATTCTGAAACTGAATTCATGAAAATGTTCTACCTGGTCTCTAGCTGCCACTGGTAAAACAGTCTAAGTTCATAAAATGTGCATTTATCTACGAGTATTTATCATTAACAGGTTTTCAATTATGTTATTAATTTCCGAACGCTCTGACGTTTTCAAACGCAGAACTACGTATTGGACGGAGGGTATTTCCATATTGGCGATTGCCTGAATGCTAGTTTGCGCGGTTGTCTTTCGTACAATAATTTGCGTTACTCTTAATGAAGCATTTTGAATTTTGTGCTTGCGTTGTTCGCGGGAGTCTGCTCTCCACAGTTCCAACTTTGCGCAGGTATGTACAGCTGCACCAGGGGTGTAGCTAGGATGGTGGAATCGGTGTGCGGCACCAGGGCCCCAGAAACCACGGGCCCCGAATGAGGCACCCGTCGTCTCCCAATCAAGATGGCAATGGCAAAGGGAGCCCACTTGTACCCCCTGCATCAGGGCTTCCACAACATAGCTAAGTCTCGTGTCTACATGCCGTTAATTATTTCTTCACGAATACATAAATATTATTCATCTATCAAAGATTTATTTTGTGTCTAGACAAAAGAAAAAATGAAATAATCATCGATTTTACTCTTTGGTAATGATGAGGAGACTTGTTGGTAATAATAATGACCTAAGAATAACAAACAAGTAAATGTTACTTCTGTTTTCGCGTTTGTTTCGAAACAATACTATTTTCGTTCTTCTTTACATGATGTAACACATATAAGAAAACTGATAATGTACTAATCATGTTGTTGGCATATTGTCGCAAAGTGTCTCCGTTACACCTCAAACTGACATGATGCCTTTACCGTAACGAAGATGCGTGGTGTCGAGCGTCATCCGTGATATAGTCGAAACCATGAAACTGTTGGTGCGTGTGCAACGAACGGATGTATGGTTTTTGTGGCAGCTGCAGTAGTGGCCATGCGAGCGGGTCGAGAAGCTATCACGGTACGCCACATCGCCACCACACAATAAGAACTATCTATCAGGGCCGATGCTGCTGACCCGAGCGTGTTGCTAGGTGCCCAGCTTCTCAGAATCCATCAATTTCTCTACTTCAGTATTTTACTTTTCATTCAAACTAAAGTATACAAATGATGAATATAAGCATCTAAAACCTAATAGCTAAATTCTAATTAATTCTATTAAATTAAAATATCTATTAAAATAGGTTGATTCGTATTAAATTAAATATAATTAAATCCGTCTGAATTACATGTAATAAAGAAAATTATTGAGGAGAAATGGTGTTAACATTGTAATACTTGTTACTTTCCAGTACTTCTAGCTTTCTATTGCAATAGAAAAAAATTATTGTTATTTCCAATCGCTTATGCTTGAGAAAATTTTTTTTCTATTTTGTTTCTCGGGCTTTCATTTCATCTTTCTCATCCTTTTCTAACTCTCATTGGTTCTAATTTGTTTGTATTTTTGACCTTGTCACGTAATGTCTCATTTTCTGTCTTTTTATTTTCATTCACTCTCCAGCTAAAAAAATCCGTACTGGCATATTTTCACTTTATGAGCAAATTACCGAGTGAGGGTACCGTTCATTTAAGAGAAAGGACGAGCACAAAATAAATGTTTAAATCAGGAGGATTTTGTAAAGAATATCCACTCCAAAATAAAAACATATAGGTGATTTCAAAGCATATTTTTCCTGTTTTCCATATCAAAATTTTTATTGTTATTTCATTTATTTTTAATTTTTGCTTATTTATTCTAATTTTTTAATTTTTATCTATTTGCTTATTGTCTAAATCAGTAACTGCCACTATAGAATGTTGAGAACAATCTCCGGACGTTCCTTGGGTTCTACGTACAATCTTCTTTTCTCTTTTATTATGCGTAGTGGAAATATGAGTGAACATACTAACGAATGTGGTTATCAAAATCCAAAACAAGGCATTTCCAAACGTATAATAAAAACTCAGTAAGTGGACCAGAAATGAGTTTTGGGCAGAAAATTTATATTTTTTCAATTTGCGTTTTTGAATCTTTAGACTTTTCTGTTTCTAATCGTTTTTGAATCATGCCAATACGTTAACTATAAGTATTTTTATTTACAGTAAACCCTCGTTAGCACGAAATCCCTTAACACAAATTTCTCCGTAACATGAACAAAATGTTGGTTCCGGTAAGGGATTACGGTAAACGAGACATTTATAATTCTCGGTTAATACGACTTTTTATAACACAAACGATTTTTTCGGTCCCTTGGCATTCGTGTTAACGAGGGTTTTCTGTATTTTTTTCCTTCACTGTGCTACAGTGCCATAAGTAAGTTCGTCAGAAAAAAATAGTATTTGCAGATTATAAATGCAGTAAATTTGGTAAAGGTCGTGGACATTTTAAAATTCACACACATATATTGGTATTTTGTCAGATGTATTATGCACGTAATATTGTATTATGTATTATTATGTATATTATGTATTATGTATGTATTGTATATTATGTATATATGTATATTATGTATGTATACGTATTATGTATTATGTATATTATATTATTATGTATTATTGGGCAACATCTGGCTTGAAGTTAATTGTAAAATGTATTAAGCCAAATGTAAACTATGGTGCAGGTCTCTTTTGATGTCTGAAGTTTGAAGCCAGTTTCTCGTTAATCTGTTTTTAATATATAAGGAACAATTTCTCAGCTTCTAATGATGATAGGAAGATAACATTTGCAGGATTTATTTATACAAATAGATCACATAAACTGAATAAAACGTTTTAAATTAATTTAATATTTGGATATTTTTCAATATATTCCTTTTTGTTCAGGAGGAAAAAATCCAACATATACAAAAAATTGTAACTCATAAAATAATTGATTATTTTAAAAACAGTTTATTCTGTGTTTACAAAAAATTTATAGCTTCCTCTAGTAAAAATTTGAACTCCCTATGTCAAGCAGTTTCTGAGTGAATGTTCCTTGAACATCAGCCAATTTAACATTAATGGGATACGGTATTCCGGGTTTCCATAACTGACAATCGAGCAGCAAACTTGATGTTTTGCTGACGAAATACGAAGTAACCCTCCACTCCTGTCGCATGTCGCAAAATGATATCTCGAGAAAAGCCCGTAGATAGTGAAGCTTCTTTTTCAGTCCAGAAGCAAAGCCAGGGACCTTCTCAGCATTGGCTCATTGGTTCAAGGGAAACGACGACAAATCTGATCGAGTTGCGGGTCATTGATTCAGAAGCTGATAACCTAGGAGTTATACGAAATACCTAAATATGTCCATGCATGTGGATTACAACATGAACAAAATTGTTTAAAATGACCAATATGTACTAACAATTGAATAACATGATTAAAGTAGTGAAAATAATGTATTAATCAAATGTTTAAATTATAAAAATAGAACGGTCAGTTAATTTAATTTTAGAACTGTAGTACCAAATTTAACCTTACCCTACAAATAGACCCGACATCAATGTATTCCTTTCCTGATAATTAGCCATTTAAAAGGCAGTGTATTACAAAGCACTGTTTTAAATGTTCAAATGTGAACATCAGCTTTTCATCTCTTAATATTACTGCCTAAAATACCGCTTAACATCAGGAGTAGTGATGTAGTCCTTCCTGAACCGTCCATATTATAGTGGAGTCACATCCGGATCTACTTCAAAGTCCAATTTACTAATTTAAATTGCACTGAATGTTAAAATAATCTTCCAAGAATAATTTCGAAAAACTACATTACAGAACATATTGCCATTTGCAAATTTATGTGAGTTTTCCATACATATGTAAAAATATGTACTCTACCTGATAAAAAACGGACAAATGAGCCTTTTAGAGCGAAAGCGGTGTAAGTCAAATTTTGGAGGATTTGCGTTACATGCACTGGTAGATGATTTGAACTAAGAATTGCAATCCAGCTAAGAGGGATCCCGCAATTCAGCGTGATCCAAGTAATTTTAGGCTCTGCGGGATCCCGCAAGCATCAAATCGCGTAAATTCATTCAAATTTGACACCTTTAAGTCTCATCGACAGCATCTGACATAAAATGTACGGAAGAAGAATGGTACAATATCAAAAACGTAATTGACAGCTTGCAGCCCTTTAAATTGGGGGTCGAGGTTTAAAGCAGAAGAGAGTCTACCGTAATAACGGTAGACACAACATTTCGATTCATTTTAGAGAAGCTGGAGAAGCAAGACACTGTTTTAAGCAATGAACTATCCGAGGCGCTACATGCAAGAGTGAAAGAAAGACGCAGTGAAATTACAGCTATGGTGATTTCTTTGCAGCATCCAAGAATGTATGACCAGAAGTTGAAAACGTCCGATTCCATATTTGTAATGCCGAAAAAGAATAAGTTACGGTAAGAAACAATTTGTCGAGTCATTAAAGAAGGCGCTCAAAATTTAGCACTTGTAGTTGTAGATGATTGAAATGCAGATAATAGCCAACAGTCTTTGGAAGTGGAAAACAATTTAACTTTGCAAACGGAATTATAAATGCAGCTGAAGCCAGACAATGAAGATTACACTAAACAGACAGAAACTAAACAAGAAAAAGACTTCGAAAAGATATTAAAAAAGAGAAATGACATCGTTTAAAAGTGAAGGAGTTAAGGGAAGTATTTGACTTTGTTGCCTGAAAGCTTGTAAACATGTATACATGTATTAAGTATCAAACCAACAAATGTGGAGGTAGAAAGAGCCTTTTCGGCCGCTGGCTACATATGTAGATCCATAAGAAGTTGAGAGATTGATGCCATTTGTTTTTAAGATATTTTCAAACAGGAAGTGACTTTTTATTTGATATTTCTAAAATTGTTAATTACTTAATTGATTGATTAATTAGTAAGAAAAATTAAAAGACTACTAGTAATCTTAAGTTATATTCACATTATACGCTTTGTAAATAAAGAAGACTAATCTGATAATCACGTCATATTGTAGCGGTACGCTATTTTTAATATTTTTTAAATTTCACAAATAACTGTCGATGCGAGGCGTCACCCCCGCAGCCGCCAGCCGGGTCGGCGCGCCCCCTCCGCTAATGAAAGGGATGACAGCACGCGCTCCTCTAAAGTTTATGGCCATCGTCCGCGAGTCGACCCTCATCCCGTCACGCACCCGGGCGCCGAAGAAGAGATTAGAGACGTGTGCTGATCCCGCCGTTCCGGGTATCATGCGCACTAAGTACCCAGACCGTCCTTCGCAGTTTTCTCCAGGGGTCCCAACGGACATTCCGCGTACCCTTTACTGACCTACTTCCGAAGTCAGACGGAGAGCGTTTTCCAGACAGAGATAGGGCTACGGAAAATTCCTAGAATCATCGGACCTGATTGGCCGAGGACAAAATTACGGCGTAGTAGCACTTAGCCAATCAGGGGCAAAATTCCGTGGGGTGGGAGCGATTTTGGGGCACTTTTGAATTTTCGGGGTGGCGGAACGAGGAGACCTCCACGCTAGCGGCGTAGGGGAGAGCATCACTGCTTCTTGTTCGATTGAGCTGGGGGGGGCGAGCGCCGCGGAGCGAGTAACAGCTCCGGCGCCGCGTTCGAGGGCTACGTGTACTCGACTTGTCTTGGGTGGCGAGCGCCGCGGAGTAAGCGATAGCTCCGGCGCCGCGTTCGAGGGAGAATTATTATTTTGGGACTTAGTTCGTGGACACTGAGCTCTGCCGTGGGCAGTGACCGGTGACTAGTTTTCTCCGAGATTCGTGATCGTGATAACTCCAGAGAACTTTCCGTGAGAACTGCTAATTTGTGTGAACGGAATTCGCGATCATTCACGATCCGGGCCAGCTGACCGTCGCCGCCGCCGCCGTCACCGCCGCAGCCGCTGTCGCCGCCGCCGCTCCTTTGGTAGCTACTGTGGAAGGACGTTTCTCGGCCTGGCAGGGCCATCTCAGCCGCCGACCCAGACGGAGAGAAGCCGCGACCCCCGCCGCCGACGCCGAGGGCCGCCTACACGCCGCCCCATTCAGGCATAAACTTCGGTCAACGACCGCCAAAGAACTATTGTGCATTGCTGTGCCGCGCTTAGGCACTTGTTTCCTCATTATTGTCAGCCAGAAGGCGAATGGCCTAGAGTTTGTTGGGGCCTGTAAAGGAATTTAATTGTAATTCTCGTTCTTTCTCTTTTTTTTTTAGATTTAAGTTTTATCTCATTTTTTTTTCGTTTCTAACTGAGCTCATCAGGTAGGGCCTTTCTTAACTCTTTGAATCACTGTAACTTCCCCGGCCTATTATTAGGCGGGAATAAACCTTTTTATTTGCTTTACCAACCACTGAATTGTTTCTGTAGTTAGCAAACGCCTTACGACTCCTTCCATCCGAGTTAGATTCTAAGCAGGTGACAAAGTTGGCCGACTGAGCTAGGCCCGGGCCGCCCTCGTTGACTTCGGCGCACACCCACGCCGCCGGAGCTCGACGCTGTGGTTGACAATCGACGCCACCGTGTGGCTCGATAACGAAACTTGGGTGTGACAATTGGCTTTCCCAAGTGGGGCTCGATAGTACCACAGATACCCCAGTAAAACGCCCTAGAATCAATTCATGTCTCAGTGCCATTTTGATAATAGTCGCAGAACCTAATTTTCTATTACTGTTGTTTTTTTAAATGGATGGAAGGACGCTGCTACGAAAAGAACAATTTGTGGTCTGGTAATGATATTATTTATTATTGTATTTTGTGTATAAGTGTTATTGTTTTGTGCTTTGTGTGTTGTGAATACCGTGTGCGCGTTTCACGCAAAACAGCCAAAATGCTGGACGAATCAGGCGTCGATGTGGCGGGAGAGAGCAGTTCGGGGGAACAGCCTGCGCCCGAGATCACCCTAAGTGAACTTATGCGAGTTCTCACGAAGCAAATCTCGGAGAGTAGCGAAAGACATGCGAGTCAGATTGCAGAAGTAGTAAGAATTTAAAACTAGAATTGATGAACGAAATTTCAGAGAGTAGCGAAAGACATGCGAGTCAGATTGCAGAAAGTAGTAAGAATTTAAAACTAGAATTGATGAACCAAATCTCAGAAAGTAATAAAAGACATGAGGAAAGATTTGACCGGCTAGACAGTTGTTTGGTTGACCAGGCACGAAACTAGAAAATTTGGAGGCGAAATTTGATCACAAAATAGGAACTTTGCAGAATCAGTTAGAGGGTAGATGTGGGAAAATTGAAACTAGCGTGGAGAACTTAGGCCAGGAGTTAGAAAGTTCTAGGGCCGAGGCAAGGGAAAATATTATCAAAATCGAATCAGAAATTAGTCAGAAACTTCAGGCATGTGACAGGAAAGTGGAAGCTTATTGCGAATCAATTACTGAGAATATTGCCGAGGTTAAAACAGAAATGAACGGCAAATTCACGAAAATTGAAACCAAACTCAGCACGGAAGTGAGTGAAATCCATGGCAAATTCGAGAAATTAGGAGTTATTGAAGGGGAGAATATCAGGGACAGGGAAGAAAAGTTAAAGAAAGAAATAGACAAGAACTTAATAAAATTAGTAAGGGAGGAAATCGAGAAAGAGAAAGAGAACGGTCCTATTGCGAATTCATCGGGAGGATCAGGGCTTAGATTCTCGTGGGCCCCTCCACAAAATTTATGTTTTTGGGGAAAAGCAGATGAAAATCCAAAGGTTTTTCTCGACCGTGCCGAGAATTACATGGATTTGACGAAGGCAGTACCGTCCAAATTAAAACCTAAATTCATGCAGGAACTTCTACGCGGAAATGCTGCCCATTGGCTCACTGCGCTTGCACCATTCCCACAAACGTACGAAGAGTTTCGTACCAAGTTCCTTGCGCGTTACTGGAACGAACAAACGCGTTACGAATTCGAGAGAAAGATTCTAGAGAACAGGTGGGACAAAAGACGCGACCAATCTTACCTTGACTACGCCATGGAGAAAATCTCCGCTATTAAATTGTGTGACCCCATGATAGAGGATAAAAAGGTCATTTGGCTTTTGACCGCGCATTACCCTACCTATGTGCAAAATTTAATTAATAGTGTAGGATGTGAGGACCTCGATCGATTCCAGGAGCTGCTCGCTCAATTTGATAGGACTCGGGTAATTTCTTATGAGGATAATTGGGAGCGAAACCAAGGGAACGGCCAGAACCGACCGTCATGGCGTCGCGATGACCGGAATCGGGGGAACGCTGCAAATGAGCGACGCCCACCACCGGATTCTAATGAGAATCGAGGCGGGAACGCTGGGGACAGAAACGGTCAGCATGATTCCACTAGACAGAGCCCGTTAAATTAGAACCGTTCGAGCCAGTAAGGTACCGGGGTCCCGAACGAGTTGTGTCAGAGGTACCAATTTCCAAGGTAGTGTCAGTGAACTACGCATTTCATGACTTAAATGACGATGCGAATGAACATGTGAAGGAACTCGCACGGAAGTGCCCAGTAATCGAGTTTCTCACAGGAAATTTTAATGTACGCGCTCTAGTAGATACCGGCAGTGAGGTTAGCGCAATTTCAAAGAAATTTTACTCGCAACTAATAAGTGAACGCATTCCAGTGCCAACTTTGCCTACGGGTAAATGCTTCGTTGTAGGAATCGGGAAGAAGAAAAGTAAGCCGATTTTCATGCAGGCCTTAATCTCACTAAATTTTCGGGAAGTTTCATTCGACGTGCCATGTTTAGTCATAGAAGACTTGAATTATGATGTTATTCTAGGGGTAGATTTCTTGCGGGAAAATAACGGGATAGTGGATTTTTCCAGGAATATTGTGAGTTTCGGTGAGGGTAGGGAAATTGAGATACAAGATGACGAGGACAGACCGGACATTAGCATTTCATGTGGGTTTGGGGATTCGGGGGATGACGTGAGTGGAGTCATTAACAAGTGCTTGCTAGGAAATGATTCACTAAATGACCACGAGCGCCATCAGCTGCAGCAATTGCTCTGCAAATACGGCAACGTTTTCGATCGTCCCGTGCATCCAATAAAAGACTTTTGCTTTCGGATCCAGGTCACCGATGACTCACCCTTTAAAGTGAAAAATTACCCTATTCCGCAGTCCATTAGGGGGAAGTCGATGAAACGATCAAAAACATGATTAGTGAAGGCATTATTGAGAGGTCAGTCACGGCCTACTTAAACCCGATTGTTGTTGTCAAGAAGAAAGACGGGAAAGTTAGAATTTGTTTAGATGCACGACGAATCAACGAAGTTACAGTCCCAGAAAACGAGGCACCTCAAAACATAGACGAAATTCTTTGGAAATTCAACGAAACTAAAAAATTTTCGGCCTTAGATTTTTCGAGTTCTTATTGGCAGATTTCCATCCACCCCGACGATAGGAAGTTCACGGGATTCTTATACAACGGCTTAACCTACGTCTGGAAACGTATGCCTCCTGCGGGACGAAAACGGCCTTCCAGCCGGAAAATTCAATTTTTTCAACCTCCGTCCGTTTAAAGAGTAGAAGTCACTGACAACCTCTGCACACGATTCGGAGTACCTTGGGCTCGCGGTACAGTTCATGTTCTTCTTTGTTAAATTTTGTAGGGTTAATTAGAATTAAGATCTAGTAGTAGTTGCAATTTTCTTAGTTACTGTAGAATGATTTTAATGTTAGGCATCGCCATGTTATTTTTTTGAAATTTCATCACGACGAGAAAAAAAATTCTCATTTCCAAATCTCAATTTTTCAAAGCCCCAATTTTTTTTCTCTATTCGGAGGGGAGGGCCAATGTAGCGGTACGCTATTTTTAATATTTTTTAAATTTCACAAATAACTGTCGATGCGAGGCGTCACCCCCGCAGCCGCCAGCCGGGTCGGCGCGCCCCCTCCGCTAATGAAAGGGATGACAGCACGCGCTCCTCTAAAGTTTATGGCCATCGTCCGCGAGTCGACCCTCATCCCGTCACGCACCCGGGCGCCGAAGAAGAGATTAGAGACGTGTGCTGATCCCGCCGTTCCGGGTATCATGCGCACTAAGTACCCAGACCGTCCTTCGCAGTTTTCTCCAGGGGTCCCAACGGACATTCCGCGTACCCTTTACTGACCTACTTCCGAAGTCAGACGGAGAGCGTTTTCCAGACAGAGATAGGGCTACGGAAAATTCCTAGAATCATCGGACCTGATTGGCCGAGGACAAAATTACGGCGTAGTAGCACTTAGCCAATCAGGGGCAAAATTCCGTGGGGTGGGAGCGATTTTGGGGCACTTTTGAATTTTCGGGGTGGCGGAACGAGGAGACCTCCACGCTAGCGGCGTAGGGGAGAGCATCACTGCTTCTTGTTCGATTGAGCTGGGGGGGGCGAGCGCCGCGGAGCGAGTAACAGCTCCGGCGCCGCGTTCGAGGGCTACGTGTACTCGACTTGTCTTGGGTGGCGAGCGCCGCGGAGTAAGCGATAGCTCCGGCGCCGCGTTCGAGGGAGAATTATTATTTTGGGACTTAGTTCGTGGACACTGAGCTCTGCCGTGGGCAGTGACCGGTGACTAGTTTTCTCCGAGATTCGTGATCGTGATAACTCCAGAGAACTTTCCGTGAGAACTGCTAATTTGTGTGAACGGAATTCGCGATCATTCACGATCCGGGCCAGCTGACCGTCGCCGCCGCCGCCGTCACCGCCGCAGCCGCTGTCGCCGCCGCCGCTCCTTTGGTAGCTACTGTGGAAGGACGTTTCTCGGCCTGGCAGGGCCATCTCAGCCGCCGACCCAGACGGAGAGAAGCCGCGACCCCCGCCGCCGACGCCGAGGGCCGCCTACACGCCGCCCCATTCAGGCATAAACTTCGGTCAACGACCGCCAAAGAACTATTGTGCATTGCTGTGCCGCGCTTAGGCACTTGTTTCCTCATTATTGTCAGCCAGAAGGCGAATGGCCTAGAGTTTGTTGGGGCCTGTAAAGGAATTTAATTGTAATTCTCGTTCTTTCTCTTTTTTTTTTAGATTTAAGTTTTATCTCATTTTTTTTTCGTTTCTAACTGAGCTCATCAGGTAGGGCCTTTCTTAACTCTTTGAATCACTGTAACTTCCCCGGCCTATTATTAGGCGGGAATAAACCTTTTTATTTGCTTTACCAACCACTGAATTGTTTCTGTAGTTAGCAAACGCCTTACGACTCCTTCCATCCGAGTTAGATTCTAAGCAGGTGACAAAGTTGGCCGACTGAGCTAGGCCCGGGCCGCCCTCGTTGACTTCGGCGCACACCCACGCCGCCGGAGCTCGACGCTGTGGTTGACAATCGACGCCACCGTGTGGCTCGATAACGAACCTTGGGTGTGACAATATACAGTTTTTACTGTTTTTTGAGAAAATAAATAGATAAATAAATAATAACTACCTTAAATAAAGATTAGAATTAATATTTTTAGTTCACTAGATTACAAAAACTACAACAAACTACTACCAAATATTTATATTTCTTATTGTTTTTGGACTTTCTATTAATAACTAAGTAGAAGAGTAGCAGAACTGTAAAATAATTAGTCAATTAAGTACAGTAAGGTGTTGTTGATTATTGCAATTTTTAATAAATACTTGATTATTACCATAGAAAATACATAGTTATTTTTTAATTCCTTGAAAAACAAACTTCAACCAATGCGGGTTACCATGGGCTCCCTCTTGAATTGAAGTCAATCCAGCAAAAGTCCCGCGGGATGAAAAACAGTGCTGGAATGCAATACCTAGTTTGAACATTGATCCAACATGGGCTAAAATGGAGTGAGTGAAACTTCAATATTTCTTAGCTACAGGCCAGCAAATTGCAGAAGTAGCCAATAAGTTGCTCATGCCTCTGCTTGCAATTGTGGTGTAAGTCACAGGTGGGACGAATCAACAGCTTCCAGGGGCTCCCAAAAATAAGCTTTTTGTTTATCTGCACCCATCACAGAAGAAGCTTCTCGAAAAAAAAACACAAATTCCCTGGCTTTTAGTGATACGTGCACAGGTCAAAAACTCGCAACTTCAAAATTGCTCTCAATTGGATGAAAATCGTGACAAAGCCCTATTTTACCCTATTTTTACATCACATTACTATCTCATACGAATATTGTGCATGCCAATTATTTGACTTAAGTCATAGATTACAGAAACGATGTGTGCAAAAGTGAATGTCAACAAAATAGTTAATTAATTAATAAGCAATGTTTCAGTCCAAAATATCTGTAGTATGTTAAAAGAATATCTCCTTAACACGTTCATAACACTTTAGGTCATTTGTTTCTAAGCATGATAGTTTTACAGCGTTTTCGTTTACACGCCATTTTCCGGAAAGTAAGTTTTACTTTCTCGCCTTATGAATACTTCGTAAGAAGAGAAAGTTATGTAATCGTGCGCCAGAAAACGGCTAATTTTCGCCAGAAAAACTCTTATAGCTGGAGTCTGGTGAGGAAAATGGATAAAACCTGTTGCAAAATTTAGGAAAAAAAATCATCTACCTCGTGGTGTAGTCAAAATCCATATTTTGTTGCTTCAATGATAAAATCGATTGACGGCAAAACGTCCGTCTGTCCGTCTGTGGTCAACGCTACCGCCTAAACCGTTCAGTAGATTTTCTTCAAATTGATATTCCCTGATCTTTTTTACTCGTCTCAAGGCCCCTGGAATTTGAAACCGATATTTTAATATTTGGGGTACTTTACATGAAGCTCGTCGGAGATTTCCAAAGTTAAAAGAAAATGGCTCCAAATTTTTTGATTATATTTTGTTGTTGAATAGTGCAAAGGACGTTTAAGGGAATGATGTAGGTATCATTTTCGTTGATAGGCCCAATTTTTCGAAAATTGCAAAAAACTTTTTAAAAGCTGCAAAATTGAAGATAGAGATTTTTATCTCCAACAAAGTCGATTGTACAAAATTAGCACTTTAAATAAGGTCATGTACCATTTTTTGAAAAAACGAATAGTTTTTGCGAAAATTGCGATTAAAATTTACAAAAAAAATGTTTCTCAAAAACCGCGCTAAATTTTTTCTTTAAATTTTCTTCACTTTTGTAATGAAGGACGATAAAAAATATGGCCTTAGTCCTACTTCTGGGAAATACTTGTTTTCTTGAAAATTGCAAAAAAATATTTTTTAAACTACAAAATTGTAGATAGCGATTTTTACTTCAAACAAAGTCTCTTGTACGAAATTAGATCTTTAAAAAAGGTTTTGAAGAATTTTCTGAAAAAACGAGTCGTTTTTGCGTAATCTTCGCTTCAAAATTAAAAAAAAGAAATTTCTCAAAAACCGCTCCATTTTTTTAAAAATTTCTCCACGTGTGTAATAATGGACGGTAAATAAATACATAAACTAGTGGTGCTATAGAATGGCACAGACGTTCTCGCAGAACTTAGTTTTCTAATCTCTATAGTTTGAACCAGTTTTTCCGTTATGAATGATAATCTTACGAGATACCTTCTTTGGGCGTTCAAAGGACATTTTGTTTCACATTCTCTGGATTTTTCGGCTTCCTAATGCTAGAAATGAAACCACCATGTGCTATTACTATTGTACAAGTGTAAACGTCGAGCGGAGCCATTTTGGTCGCAATCGTTAATCATCGAGAATTAGCACAGCTTTTTGGAGGGAAGGTGCGCCGGTTCGAGTCCTGGTCGGGGCATATTATTTGTCAAAATTCTCTATTGTCTCAGGAAATAATTGAGAATACTAAAAACTATTGAAAACCATGTGAAGCCATTTGAATCACAAAGATTGATAATTACGATAAATAAACTGGAAGTATCTGAATATATTTTTTTTTCACGTTTTTAGCATTCAACAATTTTTCACGTCTCTTCTTGGATTTGTAAATCGTATTTTACCATCGTATCAATTTTTTTATCACGCATTTACCATTTTATAGCTCGGTTTTATTCTTTTTATGGCTTTGTTCGACCCCTACGGTGCTAGTTGGGCGTAGTGGTATAAGTGCCGGTTCGTTAACTTTGAGGATCGGATTTCGGGTCTCGGAACGGAAAAAGGTTTCTGGCAGAAAACATTTTTGCTGGTTTATGAAGTAGTGGAGTAGCATTTAGGACCGTATAGAAGCAGTGCGAGATAGTATGTGCGTTGTAAGCACCACTAGTTTTGACTTACATCACTTTTTCTGTTAACGGTTCAAATATGGTTAATCAAGTATGATTCAAATCACTTCAAAAAGCCTAATTCGTATACATATGTCAAACATTTCGTCGTAACTAATGAACCTATAAATATAGCTAATTATATAACAATCCTAGCCCTGCTGATTAAAATACTTGTTATAGACACTCGAAAGTCAGATCTTTCGAGTTATACAATACGAAAAGAAACAAATATGCGTCATCATATAATAAAAAAATATTATTTTAATTTTTGGTACTCTTGTACCAAAAATGTACTACTTGTATACGAAGAGTTACGCAGCAGGAAAAAAGTACTTGACAGTTGAACTTGGGAATCGATTTTACTTGTTTAATCCCTTCTGGCAATACGTTGTAATATAACGCACTTGAATTATATGTGATGTTCTTGTAGTCAGTTATTGATACTGAGTGCAAATAAATATGACTCCTACGCCGTGTGTTTATAATACGTTATAAATACGTTTTCACACTTAAAGAATTCAGTATTATATATTCAATCAAATACGAGGGATGGGGCAGACGTCATGGCAATTATTTGTTTTATGACATAATGAGTAGGGATGGAAATTTTCAAATATACACATGAAAGGACAAGGTATAAACTAAGTGCGAGGACATTTATCAACACACAAAAATTGCATTTATCATAATTATTAAGGTTTTTGAAATTACCGTACTCGTTTCATGTTAAAAGACATTTTTGAGAAGACGACTTTACAAATTCGAAAAGCATTACATACCCGTTCTAAAGGCCTAATTAGGTAGATGCTCGATTACCGCACATCATATTGATCCGCGCACTCCCAGGTCGTCACGTGCGTTGCTGATCACTGGTTGCTGCGCATCTTTGCTGAAACCCTCCTGCGCATCTCGCGGCTGTCAAGTATAGAAGGGCATTATTTTATGAGCTTCCACAAATTCCCTGTGACATTCTCGGGCATTCCTTTCATGGAAATCGGCTCTCATGGAGTAAGAACGCTGTTGGAAACATGTTACATTCACCTCGCACGGCGGTAGACGGACAACTGACTTCAAGTTGCTCTCTGTGCTAATAGAGACACTTGCAGAGCTATCTGTTGATGTAAACACACCCTACTGCAGCATTTCTTTCAAGATATAAATGAAATTTTGCAATCCGATAACATTTCTTTTAGAAACTAGTGGTGCTTCCAACGCACATACTTTCTCGCTCTGCTTCTATACGGTCCTTATTGCTATTCCACTACTTCATAAACCAGCAAAAGTGTATTATACCAGCAAACGTTTTCCGTACAGAGACCCGACATCCGAAAATCAAAGTCAACGAACCGGCACTTATCCCACTACGCAACACCAACACCGCCTGTATCGAACAGAGCCATGAAAGAATAGAACCGACCTACAAAATGGTAAATGCATGATTAAGAAACAATTGATACGATGGTATATACGCTTTATAAATACAAGAAGAGAAGTAAAAAATTGTTAAAAGTTAAAAATTTGAACAAATATACACAGACATTTCCAGTACATTTATCGCAATTACTTATATTTTAGTCAAAACGTAATTGTACCGATTTTATCATTAGGAGCCGGTAATTTTCAACATGCGAAAAACATGTCTTTCAAACAACCCAAAAAAGGCATCGGTGAACCGCTTTACGAAGTATTCGTAAGGCTACAAAGTAATAATAATTTCGGAACCGTTAGGGATTGTAAGTTTATCGCATGCGTTCTGGATATAATACGTTAAAATATTCATTTTACTTAATTTGGTTCATTAAGATGTATACTAGACAACGGTTGATTTGACATGTCATACGTTTCAGATATCGAATAACAGAGTTGAAAAAATATTTAAAAGATGTAATTTGTGAAAACACAGAGACGTCCTGTATATTTATCTGCACTGATTCTATTAGTGAGTAGAAGTAATTGAAATTATTTTCAATAAAGTTTGTACTCTCTTCAATAGTTTTTCTCTGCAACTACACATTCATCAAATTAAAATCCCTGTCGGCGATTCGGACTTGACATCTTCCGAAGTGAAGCGCTTAGTCCCAGAACGCCTTTAACCAACTTGGCCATTGCAGAGGGTTGCAGAGTGAAGACGTACATGTCAGTCAAAACGTAATTGCATCAGCTCTAGCATTCGGAAACCGGTAATTGTCAACACGCAAAAAACAAAAGTTTTTTGAGCGACAAAGAAATTAGAAGTGAAGGGCTTACACCAATTCCTATATCCGACGAACGAGATTAGAAAAATTACTATTGCGAAAAGTCTGTGCCATTCTATAGCACCACTAGTTTATTTATTTATTTACCGTCCCTTATTACACATGTGGAAAATATTTAAAGAAAAAATTGGAGCGGTTTTGAGAATTTTTTGTAAATTTGAAGCAAAAATTACTCAAAACCGACTCGTTTTTCAGAAAATTCTACATAACTGTTTTTAAAGAGCTAATTTTGTTGAACAGACTTTGTCTGAGTTAAAAATCTGTCTACAATTTTGTAGTTTTAAAAATATTTTTTGGTAATTTTCAAAAACCCAAGTGATTCCCGGAAGTAAGCATAAGACTATATATTTTATCGTCCCTCATTACATAACTGAAGAAAATTTAAAGACAACATTTGGAGCGGTTTTTGGGAATTTTTTTTGTCAATTTGAAGCGCAATTTACGCAAAAAAGATTCGTTTTTTCAAAAACTTGTACATGACCTTATTTACAGTGCTACTTTTGTACAACCGACTTCGTCGGAAGCAAAAATCTCTATCTTCAATTTTGCAGTTTTCAAATTGTTTTTTGCGATTTTCGAAAATAGAGGATATCAACGCAAATGATATCTACATCATTTCCTTAAAGGCATTTCGCACTATTCAACAACAAAATTTAATTAAAAAATTTGGAGCGTTTTTTCAACTTTGAAATTCTCCTCCGGGCTTCATGTAAAGTATCCCTCAAAATTAAAAGATCGGTTTCAAATTCCAAGGGCCTTGACATTACTGAAAACTAATGGGGAATATAAATTTTCAAGAAAATCGGCTGAATGGTTTTCGCGCTACCGTTGATCACAGACGGACAGACGGACGGACGGACGTATTGCCGTCAATCGATTTTGCAGTATCAAGAAACAACAAAACATGGATTTTGACTACACCACGAAATAAAGGATTTTTTTTCTAAATTTAGCAACAGTTTTATCCACTTTTTTCGCACCAGACCCCAGCTATAAGATTTTTTCTGGCGAAAATTCGCCGTTTTCCGGCGCACGATTACATAACTTTCTCTTCTTACGAAGTATTCGTAAGGTGAGAAAGTAAAAAGCGCTTATTAAATAGAAAGAAAATGAATTCGTAATGAAAAAATGCCATAGAAATATATAGAACATTTTATTTATGACATTTATTTTTTATTGATAACGTTCATCTTTATTTGAACAAATGTTTGAGTGTCGCCCAGGAAAAAACATTGGAATGTGTGATCAGGTGAACAATTTCCATAATTTGATTTTCCTTCTTAGAGAAGAAAACAACCGTTCGCAAAACTAAGTGGGTCAAAACATTCGTTATGATATTTAACGACGAACAAACGTACAAAGTTCGTAGGCTTCAAAACTCGAAATCTGCGAGGGATGAATATCTCTGGCCACGACGCGTGCTGCGCATGTATGTTGGAGATTAGAGAAAGCCACAAGAGGTGAATTCTAATGACACTGTCAACAATTAAAATAAACTAAAAATATTATCAGGAAGAAATTTCACAAACATTATAAAACCAAATGATAAAATGAGAAAAACTAGTGGTGCTACAGAATGGCACAGACTTTCCAGTATTAGTTTTCTGTTTCGTTTGGTCTCGGCTAGCTATTCGGACTTGCCAATACTCTTGATAGCTGCCATCTATCGCCGCCTAAAGTACATTTTTTTGACATTTAATTAATTTTTCGGTTTCCTAATAGTACAACAAAAATATCATTTTAAGAATATTAAAAAAACAGTTAAACCTTATCTTAAATGTCCATTTTCGTTGAAAACTTTGGAGCCATTTTCAAGCAAATGGCGTTTAAGCGCTACTATAAATGCGAAATTTGAAGCTCTTTTTCACAGAAAAGTTTTGAGTTTTAGAAAAACTTCATTTAAAAGTCATTTGAAGCACTTATACTCACAAATTCAATAGCGTTTACAAATTGCTGGCAGTGTGCATATTAAAGGTGTAAGAGAACTATCAAAAAACTTACATTTGTGTAATTTTTGAAAAAAAAACAACAAAAATATCCCAAAATGAACTTTACATCATATTAAAGAGTGCAATTAGCACTATCCATTCGAAAAGTTTAAACAAAAAATTTGAAGCCATTTTTTAAAAATGGCGTTTGAGCGTTCCTAAAATTGCGGAATTTTGAGCTAGTTTTCACAGAAAACAGTTGAGTTTTCGAGAAATATTACTTGACATTATTTAAAGAACATGTACTCATAAATATAATAATGTGAACACATCGCCGCTACTGTAAATATTAACGACGTGAGAGTCAAGTAAAAATTATTACGTTTTTGTACTTTTTGAAAAAACAAAAGAATAGAACAATATAGCGTTAATGTCATCTCATAGAGCACGTTTAGCACTATACCTACAAAACGGTTAAAGAAATAATTTGGTGCCGCTTTTGAGAAAATTTTGTTTTTGTAATTTTTTAAAATTGCAAATGTTGCGTGCAATATTGCGCAAAAAATACTACAATTTTCAAAAAAATGTACACGACCTTAATGAAAGAACTCACTTTGGACAACAAATTTTATTTGAAGGAAGAATCTCTATCTTCAATTCGGTAGTTCTAGGAAGACGCTGAAAAAAGTTCAAACTTTTGCAATTTTCGAAAATTCAGAGTTAACCGTTAAATGGGACCTACGCCACCTTTGTAAGTGTATTTTACTTTACTCTTACAAGAAATGTAAAGAAAAAATTTGGAGCCGTTCTTGAGAATTTAGGAAATGTCCGGGGGCCTTAATGTAAAATACCCTCAAATTTTCAAGTAAGTTTTTCAAAAGCGATGCGCCTTGAGTGGGCGGAGATCGACCGGGGAATATCCATTTTGGAAGAAATGGCACGTATTGTTTACGCGTTAGTGTTGTTCCCAGATTGACAGATGGACAGACAGACGGACAGACGGACGGATGGACGTTTTGGAAAGACCCACTTTTCCGGTGTCAGGGGACCCCAAAACGTATATTTCTGTTGAAATATCGAAATAGATTTTTCGCAGCATTACATAACTTTCCCTCTACTACGTATATTACTTCGTATATACGTACGTATACGGGAAAGTTAATAATACATATGTATGTGTGTTTAAATACAGGTGTCCGGGGAGGAAACGTCGAAACTTCTAAAATAAGCTCTTAAGACCATTCTAAGCATATTTTGTCTAATAAACTAAGTGGATATTCCGAATGGTTGAGCCGCAATGAGCACTGAAATGTTCGTTTGAAAAATTGATTTATAGGCAAATCTTTGCATTATAGAAGCATAGAAACACTCCAGAAACATGTAAATTGTTTATTAGTTGCAAATTACATTAGTATATTTGCTCCGACAGAAAAATTAAGCGAGAAATAAAAAAGCAGTCGAATTGTGTAAATTGGGTGCATTTTTATTTCTCGCTTAATTTTTCTTTCTGAACAAGTATATTCATTTCTTTTGTAAATTATAAACAATTTATATATTTGTGAAGTGTTTCTATGCTTCTATAATGCAAAGATTTGCCTATAAATCAATTTTCAAACCAACGTTTGAGTGCTTATTGCGGCCCAACCATTCGGGATATCCACGTAGTTTATTACACGAAATATGCTTAGAATTGTCTTAAGAGCTTATTTTCGAAGTTTCGACGTTGCCTCCCCGGGCAGCTTGTATATGTGTGTGTGTATATATCGTCTCCTATATTATTTCAGTAGTATACCTCCCCTTTGCGGGTCTCACAAGCAACCAATCAATATAAATGAGGTCTCTAAAGAAAGAGAATTTCAAGGAGACGTGACGAATTGCACTTTGACTTTAAAAATATGGATGATTTCTTCAAAAAAACGCATCGAAATATTCATGTAAAATGCAACCCGCATCACATGTCAACCTATATCTGCCAATAACTCGTAAACAAAGCGTTTTAGAGCCTTAAAAAGTAAAATTTTGAGGCCTCAAAGAAACGTTTTTCACATCATAATCTACAAGATGAGACATTCTTCGATCCATTCAATTAACTTTTCGGTTCCACGCTTCAATACTATCAAGGCCACCTCGATATTTCAGCTCTTTCTGCTGGTAGCAATTTTTGTGGCGACACGCTTAGAAGGCTTAGATTTGACTATCTTTATTAACGCTTTCTGTTAACACCGTAGTTTGTGCAGTCTGACGAGTTTTATTTGCATAATCATTAATTCAAGATCTAACATGCGAGAGTTCTCGCACGGGTACGCTAGTATATATATATATATATATATATATATATATATATATATATATATATATAAACAGTAACTAGTGGTGCGACAGAATGTCACAGACTTTCCCATTTTAGTTTTCTATTTCCTTGAGTCTCGGCTAGCTATTCACACTTGTCACATACTCTTGCCAGCTGCCATCTATCGCTTCCCACAGTATACTTATTTGAGTTTCCTAATTTTATATATAATACTAATAATAATTTTTCGCTTTCCTAATAGTAGAACGGAAATATTAATTTTAGAATATTAAAGAACACTAAACTAAATGGCAATTTACTTTCAAAAATTTGGAACCGTTTTTAAGAAAACGGCGTTTAACCCTTACTGCAAATGCGAAAATTAAAGCTCTCTTCACAGAAAATGTTTGAGTTTTCGAAAAACTCCATTTGAAGTATTTTGAAGCACATTAACTCACATATACAATAGTGTTTACCAATGGCGGTTAATGTGCAAATTAAAAGGGTGAGAAATCTTTAAAAAAATTGCATTTGTGTAATTTTTGAAAAAAAAAACAAATAAATACCCCAATATGGACTTTATGTCACATTAAAGAGTACAATTAGGATTACCCGTTCGAAAAGTTTGAAAAAAATGTGGAGCCAATTATGAGAAATGAAGTTTGAGCGTTTCTGAAAATGCGGAATTTTCAGCTAGTTTTCACAGAAAACAGTTGAGTTTTCGAGAAACTTTACTTGACATTATTTAAAGCACATGTAAAGTTACATGCTAATGTAAATATTACCGACGTGAAACACAAGTCAAAATAATTACATTTTTGTAATTTTTGAAAAAACAAGAATAGAGCAAGATGACCTTTATGTCATCTCATTGAGTACGTGAAGCAATATCCCTAACAAAAATTCTAAAGAAAAATTTGGGGCCTTTTTGGGAAAACTTTGTTTTTGTAATTTTTTTAATATGCTCACATTGCACGCAATATTGCGTGAAAACTACTAAACGCTTCAAAGAAAAGTACATGACCTTAAGGAAAGAACTCACTTTGGAGAAGAAATTGTATTTGAAGGAAAAATATCTTCAATTTTGTAGTTGGACGATGCCGAAAAAAATTCACTTTTGGAATTTTCGAAAATTGAGAGTTAACCGTGAAAATTGGACTTATGCCACCTAAATAAGTGTATTTTACTCTATTCTTACAAGAAATTGAAAGAAAAAAATTTGGAACCGTTTTTGAGAAAATTTTGAAAATGTCCAGGGGTTTTATGCAAAGTAACCCAAATTTTGAAGAAAGTTTTTCAAAATCTTAAAGCCTCTACTAGAGCCAGATGGACAGGGGAGTATTCAACTTAGAAAAAATCCTACGAGTGGTTTAGGCGCTGGTGGTGTTCACAGACGGACGGACAGGATGGATGAACAGACAGACGAACGCTTTCCTTTCAATTGGTTTTTCGGTATCAAGGACATACAAAACAGTGATTCTACCTACGCCACGTATTTGGGAATTTTTTCTTAATTTAGCAACTGGTTTTATCCATTTTTTCGTTGTCAAGGTCCGGCAATGAATTCTTTTTTGCCGAAAATGCGCCGTTTTTTCGCCCAGCATTACATAACTTTCCGTTTACTACGTATATTACTCCGTATATACGTATGTATTCGGGAAAGTAATTAGTACTAGTTTCTATCCATTAGTGGTAAAAATGAACTAATTAAACAGTAATTAATGTTTCATATAAGTATTTAAAAAAAAAATTTCATCTCTAGAATTTGGCATTTTACCATTTCGACTGAAAGCTATCTGGAAATGTTTCGTGTTCAAATACGACGAGCTCCGAAGGTCACGCACCGAATATGAACATTAATTAAAGTTCGTCCAGTGCCTTTTAGTACATTGTAGGGACGATAAGGCCAAATAAACGTTCAAAATAATTGAAATTCCACAAAAACAATACTTTCGTTTAATTTTACATCATAAAGATTTGAAAATCATGAGGAAATTTGTAAACCATTTCTCCTTCTGTTGTAAAATTATAACACTTTTCATATAGCGGTTGAATTTTAATTATTTTCTGCACTTATGTCCTTAACCCATTTCTAATAATTACTTCACTTTGACAAGTTATTCTTATATTTCTTGAAGAATGAAAGACGGATGTTGTCTGGTATCAAAATATTTATTTTAAAGCTAAAAGATCGTTTTCGATAGCTTGGCTATCATCCTCAGAGTTATCTTGCAGCCTCTGAGCGGAAAACGAAGTTTATATATCTCTTGAAATATTAAAGAAGAATTAAGGTCACGGATGCAGACAATATTTGAAATTGAACACACTTTTTACTTTCTCGCCTTACGAATACTTCGTAAGAAGAGAAAGTTATGTAATCGTGCGGCGGAAAACGGGGAATTTTCGCCAGAAAATCTCTTATAGCAAGGGTCTGGTGACAAAAAAGTGGATAAAACCTGTTGCTAAATTTAGAAAAAAAATCCTCTATCTCGTGGTGTAGTCAAAATCCATGATTTGTTGCTTCTTCATACTTCAAAATCGATTGACGGCATTCCGTCCGTCTGTGGTCAATGCTAGCGCGTAAACCGTTCGGTCGATTTTCTTCAAAATTGATATTCCCCGATGGTTTTTACTCGTCTCAAGGCCTCTTGAATTTGAAACCGATATCTTAGTATTTGAGGATACTTTACATGAAGCCCATTTTGAGATTTTGTAAATAAAAAAAATGGCTCCAAATTTTTTGATTATATTTTGTTGTTGAATAGTGCGAAGAACGTTGAAGGGAATGACGTAGGCATCATTTCGTTGATAGGCCCTATTTTTCGAAAATTGCAAAAAACTGTTTAAAAACTCCAAAATTGAAGATAGAGATTTTCGCTTCAGACAAAGTCGGTTGTACAAAATTAGCACTTCAAATATGATCATGTACCATTTTTTGGAAAAACGAATAGTTTTTGCGTAAATTGCGATTCAAATTGACAAAAACATTTTTCTCAAAAACCGATCCAAATTTTTTCTTTAAATTTTCTGCAGGTGTGTAAGAAGGGAAGGTAAATATATAAATAAACTAGTGGTGCTATAGAATGGCACATACTTTCTCGCAGTAGTTATTTTGCAAATGCCGATTATCCGATAAATTATGTGGAGTTAACCGTTCACCACTGCCTTTCTTGGTCGTTTTTTGAAAGACATGTTTTTCGCATGTTGACAATGACCTTCTTCCTAATGATAGAACTGATTCAAGATCGTTTTGACTGAAATGTAAGCAGTTGTTCCGCAAGTCGGTCCCGTAGCGCGGTTGGTTAATGCACCTTCAGGTTGAGATCTTCAATAATGAAGGTACCGGGTTCGATTCCCCGGGGGGGAATTTTAATTTGATGAATGTGATGTTGCAGGAAGAAAACACTGAAGAGTGTAGATACTTTATTGAAAATCATTTGAAGTACTTCTACTCACGAATAGATTCAATATAGATAAATAGACAGGACTTGTCTGTGTTTTCCCTAACTGCGTCTTTTAAACAATATTTCAACGCTGTGTTCCGATTTCTGAAGCGTATGACATGTCAAATCAACCGTTGTCTAGTATATATCTGTATGAACCAATTTAAGTAAAATTATGAGCATTTTAACGCTAAATTGTAATATAATATAACCAGAAGGCATGCGATGAACTTACATATCCCTAACGGTTCCAAAATGGTTATTACTTTCTAGCCTTACGAATACTTCGTAATGCGGTTTGTCGCTGCCTTTCTTGGTCATGTTTGAAAGACACGTTTTTCGCATGTTGAAAATTACCGGCTCCTAATGATAAAACCGATAGAATTACGTTTTGACTAAAATATAATAATTGCGATAAATGTCCTGGAAATGTCTGTATATATTTGTTCAAATAATTAACTTTTAACAATTTTTTACTTCTCTTGTATTTGTAAAGCGTTTTGCCATTGTATAAATTGTTTCTTAATCATGCATTTACCATTTTATAGGTCGGTTCTATTCTTTCATGGTTCTGTTCGACAGAGACGGTGTTGGTGTTGCATAGTGGTGTAAGTGCCGGTTCGTTGAATTTGAGTTTCGGTTGTCGGGTCTTGGTACCGAAAAGGTTTGCTGGTATAATACACTTTTTCTGGTTTATGAAGTAGTGGAATAGCAAAAAAGGACCGTATAGAAGCAGAGCGAGAAAGTATGTGCGTTGGCAAGC
>JAHLJT010008446.1:178384279-178472352 GCA_031308135.1 Acheta domesticus | reverse complement strand
AAAAAGTACGTGCTGTTTTAGCACCACTAGTTTCAATTGTCTTGTATTAAATTTGTCGGGGTGTTGTTACGGTTGTGAGAATGAAGTGCGGCTTTGGAGACTCACGGGCGGGCGGTGCGTGGGCGCGGGCGCGGGCGTGGGCGCGTGCGGGGGCGCGTGGCGGCGCTGGGCGTGGGCGATGCGCGGGCGGCGCCCCATCCTGCGGCGCGCGGTCCCCGTGCTCGGCCTCCGCTCCTCTCCGCGCCCTGCGCGCGGGCATCGCAGACTGCGGTGCGCCGGCGCCGCTTTCCGCACCTAACGGGACCCGGCGCCGCCCCCCGGCCCCGCCCCCTCGCGGCACCGTTCCCAGCCCTCGGCCGGCGCTCTAGGCCACGTGGCGCCGGTGGCCCAGCTGTCACCATTACCGCCGCTGCCGCTCTCGCGGGCCTGCGGGGCCCGAAATCGCTCTCAGCCACACTTGCACCGCCTTCGTCTCCACTTCCGAAGACTTTCAAGCCGTTGTGGCACATCACAACCGGCCGTTGTGACAGCCCTCATCCATACGTATTACACGTCATGGTTACCTTAACTTCATTCGATGACATCGTCACATTCTTCTAGTTGCCTTCGCGCCTTGTAAGTGCTTGTTGTGGAGGGGGCCGTCTTTGAGAGTAAATTTGAGAAAGATCCTGACGGTATTCACCCACCATTGCTATTCATCTATCACCCTGTTGCTACCAGTACCAAATGGGACGTGCTTTATTTGCGTTAGCACAGTCAAGACAGTCTAAAATAACTCTAGACTGCCTTGGTACAGTGCTTGCAATTTTATATCCCGTCTTACTTTCTAATTAATACTTTGTATTCATTCTTTTCTAAATAATAAACCACCATAAAATGACGCACAAGGGACGGAGTCAGTAGGAGCGGACCGCCACTTTGGACGCAGTCATTTGTAAATAAGACAATTTTATTTATTGTTTATATTTTATTAATTTATTACGGAATATTATGTACTTAAATATTTGAATCGATTATTTTAGAAAGGGCAAAAGGCACATTTTTTCCACTTCGGAGGAGACAAAATACTATTTGTATTAATTGTCTTTACAATTATTTGTATTTCACTAAAATACAATTTACACTGGACTTCAAGATTTTTTAAATGAAAAGAATGGTTTTTATTTAATATTTTTTGTCTTGGACATGTCTTCTCTGCACAGGAGCAAAGTATTTTGATATAAAGAACAAATTTCAAATTAACGCTTGAATGAACAAAAAGAGTAAAAAAGTAATAAACATAGAAATATGTCTGTTATTTTCAGTTTTGACATCAATTATCTGATATTGTAGTTGGCCATTTCCCAAAGATGTCACTGAAAGACTTCGCCTCATCTTTTGCATATTGAGGGCTTTTTGATGTATTTAATTTCTTTCATTGTTTGTTTTTCTTCAATAGCTATGTCGTTCGTAAAAGTAATATGTATTAAACCCTTAAGATGAAACGTATTTTCATTCAGTGCATTGATGTAAGTACTTCCTTTAACATTTCTTTTGTTCATTTTAAATTAGTGTAAATCAGATCGTTTAAAATATTTTCTCTTTCTCGTTTTTAAATGACTTTCTGAAATATAGAGTTCACCAGTTATTAAAATTTGATGATGTTTCTGTCTGTTAATAACTATCAATAAATTTAGTGCTTGAACTCTCTTATCAGTGTTTCATACTACTACATACTTTCATACTTTTTAAATGCTCTTCTGATAACTCTGACAGTACAGCCACTCAGTGGCTGTACTGCCAGAAAACTATGGACCCTCCGGGGATGTATTGCTTGGTAAGCATATTCATTTCGCGATAGGAAAGTGCCCTTTCTAAACTTTCCTAAACCCATAAAACCAATAAAATATATTTTACAAAATATGAATTTTTAAAAAATGTGACTCATGTCCTTCCTAAAATAAACGATTCATTTGTATAATGCAAACGTTAATGTACAATATAGGAACTGTTAAAACAATTATTCAATGTTAGCAATGTACACGCGATGTCGGTGTTTCTGTCTTACTGATGGCTTGCTGCACCATCGAGTAAAGATGTACCTCTTTAGTCTAAGGCCGCACACGTTACGAAAGCCACATAAAACTGACACATCCTGGAGACAATGAGTGCTGAAATATACTACAATTCAGGGAATGATCAGCTAATAAAAAGAGCATCTTATTGTATGAAATATAAATTTCTGATGAAAAAAAATCATTTAACACACATTGCACCACCTTTTCCGTTATGAATATACATATTTGTCTGCTTTATAAAATTTTCGGTCTATCTGGAATTCATGAGTACACAATATATTTTTGAATTCCTCTGTAGAAAATACGTTTTCTGAAACGCGTGAAAGGCTTCTTCCTTGTCCTTTCAAATAACGAACTCTCTGCGACGACCATTTAAATCTCATTATCCACGTGCCCCGAAGGCAAAGATGGGAAAGTTATTTGTGCGGCACTGAAAACAAGATTCGTCGCTCAGCTATGATGTCATTTCACCTGTTAAGATTTCACATATCAGAATTTGATAAACTTTTATTATTTTATTCCCCGACGGCAGAAACAAAAGATAGTGAATTTACAGAAATGTGTTTTGTATAAAGATGTCCTTCAACAAAAATGCTAAATAATATAACACAATCTTTTATTCACTCTATTGTAAGCGAATTTTTATGTAATTCTATATTTTAAATATATTAAAAATTCTCCTTCGTTGTTGGTGAATTCGTGAATTTTAAAGCCTACTTGATAAATTTCATATCTATTTAATGACATGTTATGCGACATTTATTGTTTAAAGACTGTTGACATTTCGAAAGTCGACTCTCATATTAGAAGTCATATTTTAAAATAAAAAGTAATTCATTTTTAATTGAATTGATGGTAAGGTAAAGGCTGATTAGTACTATGTAAATATTAGTATGTTGGTAATGAAAATGGGTTAACTACTTTTGAGAACTTTCTTAAGAGTTGTAGGGGCTGATTTTGAAGAAATAAAGCTTTGCTGGAGGCTTCTTTCTGCAGATTGCAACGAATCAAGAATCTTCGGCAACTTGTGAGAGGTAAAGTGTTTTAACTACCTAAAATTAATACCCGTTATTTGTATCTCCATCACTTTATTCGCAGCGTGTAACATAGACATACCGTTGGCCTTCTGGTACCCGAATTACACCTATGAGGGGTCAACGTTGGACCCTAGAATAAATTGCAATGTAATTGATGGAAAGTCGTACTTATTTAATAACTAGTAATATAAGTATGTACCAACATATAATAAACATTTTTTGCCGTTTTCTTTTTAAATTTTTTTTATGTTTAGAAATACATTGGAGCCAAATATATTTTAAACATTCTATGTACCTGCAGTCCTTTCTGCAGTGACGCAGATGGCCATGTTCTTTTTTTAATAACAAGTTCAACATTTGCAATATTCCTTCGATTGCCAACTGTTACCAAACATCGATTGCCGACATCGACAGATATCAAAATAAGATAGTAACATGTTTAGGTGAAGGCTTGACTGTAAGAAAAAACCGGAGTTTTCTACAAAGATATTACGTGTGGCGACAGTTTCGAATGTTTTCCTAAACATCCGATGAGCATTGAAATACAAAACTATCACCAAGACTTCAGAAATATTCTAATAATAAAAGTCGTAAGCTATCAGACTAACTCTTTACGTAAACAAAGATGTAGGAAAATTTTGTTTTCTACGTTCCATTATTGACGACTCCAGCATTTGCATGAGACTGTTAAATATGATTTGAATGCTCAATTTTGTGTTAGAAGTATAATTAGCAAAGGTTGGGTTAGAAATTGAATTATTTCTAGGTTATAAATGAGGTGACAGGCACTAAAGCGTTTATTGGCATCTACGAAAAACATGGAAAGAGAGAATAAAAAACTTGAAAATATTTAAATATACGCCCACATATGAGATGTTCCAATACGAGCGATTCCCAGCATACATGACTTCAAGTATCCTCAAGACTAGGAAGTTGGACGGTCACGGTTACGGTGGATGTGAGGACTCACTTTACTTGAGTACAAGACAAACATATTTTTCCATGGTTAGACATAACTTTCCACGACCAGTGTTTTCTTTGTTGACGCACATATATCCCCCTATCTCTTCCTATAAATACATTATTGTTATTATTATTATTATTATTATTATTATTATTATTTGGTCGCGATTTGTCCATTTACGGACAAAGCGAACCCACCGAAGCCCAGTCATATTTTTCCAGGGGGCATACACGTGAATGTATTGGGGGAGGGGGATCAGCATTTCTATGATGAGTCCTCTTTTACAACCCAAGGTTGTTAGTCATGTGCTTGTTAGTCCTGGGGGATAAGGTATGCAAATGATGATGAAGAATGAAATTGACAATTACCATCATACAAAGACACACACAAGCATAACCATGCCCGAGACAGACTTGAACCCGGCGATCCTTCGGTCAAAGCCGCAAGGCACCACTCGCTTTGGCGATCTCAGCAACCTGGATCGGCAGCTTATTATTGTTGTTTCGCGTTACGTGCACCTCACTGGGGCTCAGACATGATTATCGAGGTAGGTGCACATTATCTTTTCTATAGGGGGAATGATCAATTTAATGCTGATTTTATTTTTATATCCCAGGGTGTTAGTCCTGTGGGATGGGGTGAAATTATGACGATGATGAATGATGAAATAAACACACACAACAAAACCATGCCCGAGGCGGGACTCGAACCCGCGATCCTTTGGTCCGAGACCGCTACTGCACTTGCCTTAGCAATCTCGGCCACCGGATTGACATTATTATTATCATTATTATTCCTCTATATCACGACTAAAGATGTTAGAGTCGGCTGAATATAAAATCAACTCCAGGTTGCAACCAGCTACCTATGGAGCAGATTTAGGGACTGTCCGTGCCTCTACAATACTTTGCGCAAAATGTATGCTGTTCCAAATAAAACTACTCAGTCCTTTCTTGCACTTCTCAGTCCTTTGAATGACCTAGAAGTTTAGCCAAGTTCTTACACAAATTTTACGGAACAAATCCCACAGCTCCGATAACTATCGGGACGACCTGTGCTTTTACGTCCCATATTAGGCTGACCTCGATTTCCAATCTCTTGTATTTAAGAGGCTTCTCTACCTCTTTGGTTACGACGTTTTGATCACAAGGCATAGCAACATCTACAAGTAGACTCGATTTTTTCTCCAAATCTCGGATTACAATATCCGGTTTGTTTGCTGCTATCGTGCGATCCGTTTGAATTTGTTGCTCGTACAATACTGCATAGAGTCCAAAAAGATGTCACCGGTTTTGGTGAGTGTTCATACCATTGGGAGCTTGTGTTTGGTACTACGAGAGCGGTACAGATCTGCCAGTGGAGGTAACTACACACCCTGAAGTGGCTTTTCTTGTATCCGGTCCTTCCTAGAATTGGACAAGCTGAGACGATATGATCAATGGTTTCTACTTGTTCCTGGAAAATGCGTTATTTATCACATTTTATTATTATTATTATTATTATTATTATTATTTTACCTCTACATCACGACTTAAGATGTTATGAGTTGACTGAATACAAAAATCTTCTCCACGTTGCAACAAGCTACCTAGGGAGCAGATCTAGGGACTGTCGGTGCCTCTACAATACTTTGCGCAAAATGTGGGCTGTTCCAAATAAAGCAATTTCTTGCACTATCCAGTCTTCTGAATGGCCTGGGAGTTTAGTCATGTCGTTACACAAATTTTGCGGAACAAATTCCAGAGCTCCTATGCCTATCAGTACGACCTGTGCTTTCACGCCCTACATTCGGCTGATTTCTATCTATTATTATTACTATTATTATTATTGTTATTATTGTTTTATTACTATATTTTACTATTATTAGTAGTAGCAGCATTTCGCTAATTTTGATATTGCACTGGGCAGACGGTAAATACGGAAATCTCCGCACTTCCCTTTCTATATAACGGTCAATGTGGTTGTTTATAAATAGCGTTATGTAATATGGTATGTCTAACAACAGTTTCTAGAGAGAAATCGCGATAAAGTTTCTCTTTATCTGCTTTAGTTCCAAAGTGTTTGAGTGTTCATCATGACGTGAGCTGCACTTCTTACCCTATCCCATTTTTCGCAAATCATACCCCCTCGTCAGGTGCAGCATTTGAGATTACGTGCGAGATTTTATTGTCCAAGTTCGACAGCGAGCGTTTCGTCACGGCCACCATCAATTGGTCTGTCTGTACTGGCACAACACCTTTTTTTAAATTAAAAATATACATTTATTAATGAATGGTTATACATAGTTCAGTATTATATATACTACATCATATGTATTTTTTCCGACTTTTATTTAACGTAAATGCTAATCTTACAATTATATCTAACTACACATGAATAGGAATCTCACAGAGCACCTATGGCATTAATTCAGGACTGAAAACGTGTTGAGGAATGAATCTAATGGGTATCTATTTTTTATTCTAGTTGGGAGCTGTAGGTGGTGGCTAAGTCGTAATGAATTGCATGGGTTACTGAGTTTAATTTGGAGAAGAAATTGTTAGATAGCGCAATATGGTGAACTATTGGGGGTAAATTCATTTCTTTGTGCAGTTGAGAGTTTGAGATAAACCAGGGTGCATGAGTGGCAAGTCTGAGGAAATGGTTTTGAATGATCTGTAATTTGTTGATGTTGGTTTTAGAGGCATTGATCCAGATGGGGCATGCATAAATCATTAGGGGTCTGATTATTGATTTACAGAGAGTGATGGCGTTGAATAATCAGCTTACTATTGCGATTTAAAAGTGGCTTCAGTTAAATTAGTTTTATTTTAGCTTGCTGTGTTTTTACTGTTATGTGATTTTTCCATTTTTAGTCTGGTATCAAGATTCAGCCCTAGGTTCAGCCCCATCTCGATCAGGTTTTTTGTCCAGTTTCCCTGATCGATTGAGCAAATGCTGAGATGGCCCCTTGTTTTGCTTCTGGACGTAAATGTAGTTTCACTGTGCGCACTTTTTGTTGAGTACTCCTTTTGCTTGTAGTTCATTTACCGTTGAAATTGATTTTCTATAACTCGGGAAAAAACATTTTTCCAATGTTTTTATTTTTTCTAAAATAATTATTTTCTAAATTCATTTTTTCGTGTTTTTTTTTAAATTCTGGCCCTCAAGAAAATGTGCGCAGATAAATTTCTTTCCCCACACGTCATATACAGTTTTTACTGTTTTTTGACAAATAAATAAATAAAAAAGGTATTTGACAGATTGATTGTGTGGAGTTCATCGAATTGGGTGATTGTTTATTTGGAGTGGAGTTGGTGTTGAAAATGTTCTTAATGAGAATATTTTGGCGGATGATTTTGTAGGATTGAGTTTGATTTTCCACTTGACTGACCAATCATCAATTTTATTTAGATGTGTTTGGATTTGTTTACAGATTAAATCGTTTAAATGGTTGGACATGAAAATGGCGGTGTCGTCGGCGAATTGGGCGATGTGCGTATGTGATGTTATGGGAATGTCGGCCGTGTATATATTGAAAAGTGTGGGGGACAGTGGTGAATCTTGGGGCAATCCAGCTGTAATTCCGCGGGGGTTGGATGTGTGTTTGTCAACTGTGACTGAAAATATTGGAGGAAGCTATTAATGATATTAATTAAGTAGTTGGGAATATCTATACAACACCTCCTGACCGGCCAATGCCTACCGGCGGCCTCCTTGCCTTGCGGCCATGGGTTAAGGGGCACGTGTGGTTAGCACCTAGACATCCCTACGCCATATCCTGGTCTTCTCAACCTGAGAAGGGAGCTTTCTCATCTTCACACAGCAACAGCTACTGGGACATTGCAATGAAAGTGCACACTATATTCTGCCTCTACCAGGAATCGAACCCGGGACCGCGCCATGGAAAGCGAGCACGTTAACCAGTAAGCTCCTCATAAGTGGTACAGATACTTAAAAAAATAAAATATAAAATAAATAAAAGCGTACATTTCTACAGTTCATATTTTGTCGAATACTGATCTTATCAAGCAATGGTGGTTAAAGTCGGACACAGTGAAGCAGTAGGTACGTGACTACTTCATTAGAAAATGGGATTAGTGGAATATTTTGTTCTTTTTACATATTATAATGTCTTGTACAGCAAGCAAAGCTCAGCTTGCACAAACAGCAAGACATGCGAAACCGGGTTTCATTAGCTGTTGAGATAGAGTCATTAGCTGTTACACTATAACCCTATGCCATACATTATACTATACAAAGAGCTCAGCACCTAAAGTTTGGTATCGCTCGTGAATATATTACAAAGTGATTGAAGGCCCATTTCAGAGCTTGGGGAGCGGGCCAACCTCAAATTGCGTCTCCATCCACCATGGGCTGCCTGGAGCGGGAGGAATCCCCTGTTCTTTCATTTATGTTGGACGGGGGATGAAATAGGACTTTTGGCAATACGCAACACATTGAAGTTTAACGGCTCGCGGGGCCAGGTGGGTCATAGATGGAACGGGGAGAGAGCGGAGGCAGCAGGGGCCGGCCTCTGTGGACGGGCATTGCAGAGGAGGAACGGGTGGGTGGCAGCAAGCGAGGCGCGGATCTCGGAGGTTAAAAGAGCTCCATCTTACACAATACGTTGAATTAATTCCTTTTACTGTCTTCTACTAAATAAATACTTGCACAATGCCCAAAAGTCCCTTTTGATAAAACTAGGGGTGCTACCAAAGCACATACTTTCTTGCACTGTCTGTAAATACTCCTAGATGCTATTACACTACTACATAAACCAGCAAATTATTTTTCCGCTCCGCGACCCGAGCTCAGATCCTCAGAGTCAACGTGCCGACGCTCATACCACAACGACAAACCTGCGCCGTATGGGCCAAACTCGGGCAGAGGCATAAAAGGGTAAATGCCAATTTCATATAAAAAATAATTTGGGACAAGGTATAAAACATTCCAGCATATATATATATAATATATATATATATATATATATATAGAGAGAGAGAGAGAGGAGAGAGAGAGAGAGAGAGAGGGAGAGAGAAAGCAATATATATATATATATATATATATATATATATATATATTGCTTTCTCATTGAAATTCCAATTCAACTAGTGGCCCTACTGTATTGTATTGTTTCTAAATGCACCGCAATATTATAATTCTACATAAAACAGCAAAAATGTTTTCAACCAGCAAATTTTTTTCCGCTCCGAGACCCGAAATCAGTTCCTCAAAGTTAATGTGCCGGCACTTGTAGCACTACGCCACACAAGCACCGTGTGGGTCGAACAGAGACAAAATAAATCGAACAGAGACATAAAATCATAAGCGACTGATAGGAAAACAATTGATATGATGGTACATATTTTTTACAAATCCAAGAAGAGATGTGAAAAACAGTTAAAAAATTTGAAAATTGGAAAATCACATACAGACACTTCTAGTTTATTTATCGTAATAATCAATATTTGTTGATTCAAATGATTCAAATTGTTTTTTATAAAGTTTCTAGACTTATCAATTATTTCCTGCGACAACAGAGAATTGCGACAATAATACTCTCCGACGAAGACTCGAACCAGCAAGGCTTCTCCCCGAAGTGCTGGGTCTATGTTCGCCATTTAACGATCGCGGCCATCTTGGCAAACCATGTCATTTACACTCATATAATAGTAATTAGTGTTTGATAGTTTCATTTCTAGCATTAGGAAGCCGAAAAATCCAGAAAATGAGAAAAAAAATGTCCTTTGGAAGCCCAAGAAGGTTTTCTGGGAAGATCATCATTCATAATCGAATACCGAGTTCAGAATAAAGAGATTAGAAAACTATGTTCTGCGAGAGAGTCTGTGCCATTCTATAGCGCCACAAGTTTGTTTTTTATTTGTTTGTCGTCACTTATTACTCATGTGGAGAAATTTTAAAGAAAAAAATGAGAGCGTTTTTTGAGAAAAATGTTTTTTGTGAATTTCAAGCGCAAATTACGCATAAACCACCTTTTTCCCAGAAAATTGTACATGACCTTTTTTAAAGAGCTAATCTTGTACAACATACTTTATCTCAGGCAAAAAATCTCTACCTACAATTTTTTAGTTTTAAAAATATTTTTTTGAAATTTTCGAAAAACCAAGCGAGATTCGGAAATAGGCCTGGCACCATATTTTTATCGTCCCTTATTACAAAAGTGCAGAAAATTAAAAAAAAATTGGAGTGGTTTTTGAGAAACAACATGTTGGTAAATTTCAAGAACAATTTATGCAAAATCCACTCGTATTTTCAAAAAATGTATATGGCCTTATTTAAAGTACTATTTTTGTACAACCGACTTTGTCTGAGGTAAAAATCTCTATCTTCAATTTTGCAGTTTTGAAATGTTTTTTTGCAATTTTCAAAAAATTGGGGAAAGTAACGAAAATGATACCTGCATCATTCTCTTAAGCGTTCTTTGCACTATTCAACAACAAAATTTAATCAAAAAATTTGGAGCTATTCTTTTGAAAACTTTGAAAATGTTCAAGGGGCTTCATGTAAAATATCCCCCAAAGTTGAAATATCGGTTTCAAATTCCAGGGGCCTCGAGATCAGCTAAATCGATTGGAGAATGTCCATTTGAATAAAATTGAACGTTTAGGAGCTAGCGTTGACCACAGACAGACAGACGGAAAGACAGACGAACGTTTTGCCGTCAGTCCGAGTTTTCGGTATCAAGAAGCAAAAAAACATTGATTTTGGCTACAACACAAGTTAGAGGATTTTCTTTCTAAATTTAGCAACTGGTGTTATCCACTTTTTACTTTCCCGTATACGTACGTATACACGGAGTGATATACGTAGTATAGGGAAAGTTATGTAATGCTGTGCGAAAAAATGGCGAATTTTCGGCGGAAATAATGTAATGCCGGGCGCTGATAACAAAAAAGTGGATAAAACCAGTTGCTAAATGAAGAAAAAAAATCCTCTAACGCGTGGTGTAGCCAGAATCCGTTTTTGATGCCGAAAAACCAATTGAAAGGAAAACGTCCGTCTGCCCGTCCATCTGTCCGTCCGTCTGTCCGTCCGTCTGTCCGTCCGTCTGTCCGTCCGTCTGTCCGTCCGTCTGTCCGTCTGTCCGTCCGTCTGTCCGTCTGTCCGTCTGTCCGTCTGTCCGTCTGTCCGTCTGTCCGTCCGTCTGTCCGTCCGTCTGTCCGTCCGTCTGTCCGTCTGTCCGTCCGTCTGTCCGACTGTCCGTCTGTCCGTCTGTCCGTCCGTCTGTCCGTCTGTGAACACTGCTAGCGACTAAACCATACGTACGATTTCTTCCAAAATGGATATTCGCCGGTCGATCTGGTTTGAG
Source organism: Acheta domesticus (assembly GCA_031308135.1). Classification (NCBI taxonomy): domain Eukaryota; kingdom Metazoa; phylum Arthropoda; class Insecta; order Orthoptera; family Gryllidae; genus Acheta; species Acheta domesticus. The sequence goes on along the minus strand of JAHLJT010008446.1, from coordinate 178,460,982 downwards.
TCAAAGCTTTGAGATTTTGAATAAGATTCTTCAAACTTTGTGGGTACTTTACATGAAGCTCCCCGGACATTTTCAAAATTTTCTCAAAAACGGCTCCAATTTTTTTCTTTAAATTTCTTGTATGAATAGAGTAAAATACATTTATTAAGATGGCATAGGTCCGATTTTCACGGATAACTGAATTTTCCAAAATTGTGAAAATTTCAATGTTTTTCGGCGTCTTTCTCCAACTACAAAATTGAAGATGGAGATTTTTCATTGAAATAAAAGTGTTCTCCAAAGTGAGTTCTTTTTTTAAGGTCTTTTTAAGGTCTTGTTTTGTAAATTTTAGTAGTTTTCGCGCAACATTGCCTGCAATATGTGCAATTAAAAAAAAATTACAAAAACTAGATTTTATCAAATACGGCTCCAAATTTTTCTTTAAACTTTTGGTAGGGATAGTGGTAAATGTACTCTATTAGATGACATAAAAGCCATATTGGTGTATTCTTTTGTTTTTCATAAATTGCAAAAATATATTTTTTTATATCTCTTTCATGTCGATAATATTTACATTAGCGGCGGTTTGTTCTCATTATTATATTTATGAGTACATGTGCTTTAAATAATGTCAAGTAAAGTTTGTCGAAAACACAACCGTTTTTCTGTGAAAACTAGCTCAAAATTCCGCATTTTCAGAAACGCTCAAACGTTATTTTCTCATAAATGGTAAGAAAAAATTTCTTCAAACTTTTCGATCGGATAGTGCTAAATGCACTCTTTGATATGATGTAAGGTTTATTTTGAGATTTTTTTTTTAAATTACACAAATGTAATTTTTTTGAAAGATCTCTCACATCTTTAATTGGCGCATTACCAGCAATTTGTGAACATTATATTTGTGAGTGTTTGTGCTTCCAATGACTTGAAATGAAGTATTTCGAAAACTCAAAAATGTTCTGTGAAAATGGGCTTCAAATTTCGCATTTTTAGTAGCGCTAAAACGCCATTTTCTATAAAACAGCACATTTTTAAGAGAAAATTGCCATTTAGGAGTAGGTTTTTGTGTTCTTTAATATTCTAAAATTAATATTTCCGTTCTTCTATTAGGAAACAGAAGAATTAAAAAAATGTCCAAAAAATGTAGTTTGTGCGGTGATAGATGGCAGCTGGCAAGAGTATGTGGCAATTCCGAATAGCTATCGCAGACCCAAGGAAATAGAAAACTAATACGGGAAAGTCTGTGCCATTCTAGTTCGTTAGTTCGTTACCAGTTCCCAGCTATTAGAGTTTTTCTGGCGAAAATTCGCCGTAACGTAACGTAACTTTCTCTTAAATGGTATCGAAGGCTTCCGCGGCCAGAGTCATGATCTAGGCTGTCCGGGTGACGCCGCGTCGAAGGCTGAGGTGCCTCAGCCTTCGACGTGGCGTCACCCGGACAGCCTAGATCGTAACTTTCTCTTCTTACGAAGTATTCGTAAGGCGAGAAAGTAAAAATTCCTTGTTTCTATTCTTGGAAAAGTCTATTATTTATTTATTTATCGTCAAAAACAGTAAAAATTGATTGTGCTTTCATTTCTGCGTATTTTATCACAAGGACTTTGGCTTAACTACAGCCAAACTGAAATACACTTCCATAGTCTTCTCGGTATCTTACTAATCAGATCAAGTGGGCGTAAGCCAACATTCCCGGGTTCGAGTCACGATCGCGGCAACCAGTGGTTTGAACAATTTGAATTATGTATCACAAACACGTCCAGTGAATTATGTATCACAAACACAAATTTACAAAATGCATCAATGCATTAAAGCATATTTTTTCTTTTATAAAATGAAAAATATGTGAATAAACTTTAATATATGGTGAATATTTACTTGAAAATATATCTATAGAGTTTCAGTAATAATGTTTTTCACAATCTTCACAAACAATGGATGAGTCCATAAGGCATTGAAGGCTTTCACGGCCGGAGTCAATATTCTTCGTGTCTTCCGGGGTGATGGGCCGTGGTCCAATTGACTTGGAACTGCCAAACGCTTCGCCCACGACTGCGGTGGTCATCCTTAGTGGCGAGGTCTCGGGCGAATTGTCCGGGACAGCGGCTTCCTGCGACTGACGCCGTTTTTTTTTTGTTTTTTTTTATTTCCCCCCCTCCAGTTGCCCTGGAGGGGCAGGAATTTATTCAATAACGGGCATACGTTTATACTTCAGCCGATTAGGCTTTTGGAGTTCGGGAGGGCTGTTAAGACTAACATAAAAACTAACTTATTACTAACTTAAAACTATTACATGGCTGGTCTCTTTGGGCCTAGCCTAGTTTTATTTACAGTTATTATACTGTGATTACTGAGTTCTTAAAAATGTTCTTCTTTTTCATTTTTGTTTTATTCACTCACTCATTCATTCGTATAACTATATTTACAACTCATTCTCTCACACATTCATTGTCGCATTCATACACACTAAACACTACACTGTACACTATTTACACTTCACATTGTTTGCCATGGCGCCGACTTCACTCCGCGCTTCACAAGCGTCCGTGGCGCCGCGACGCCGCGTTGGTCTCGGCCGCGGCATTAATAACCCGTGGGTGGTGGTAGCGGAGGGGGTGACTTCGCGCGCTGGCTTCTGATTGGCTGTCGCTTCGCGGGCTGGCTTGCGATTGGGCATCGACCGAGATGGGAGTAGGGCGGGGAATTTTGTTAGTGTAAGGTTTTGTCTCGGTGTTATGGAGTACGGGATTAGTTTCGTCAGGCATCCCCATTCACAATTCATGAAGTGGAAGTTACAATTATTTTTGAAAAATACTTGTGTCAAAAGCGCGGGATAAATTCTCTGCTCTTTCAACGTATTTTTATGACAAAATACTGCTTGGGAACACACGAGACCCGGTTGAGGTGGCTCAGGGCAATGACTGTTGCTGTTGCAACTCTCTGACCGGGAGGTCGTAGCGTTCGAGTCCCTAGGTCGAACAGTATAGGCTAGGTCGAATTGATCCGCATATGGAGAATTCTAGCGGCCAGTAGCGGCTGCTCTGATCAGTAGTTTTTCGTGGTTTCGACTATCAATACGAGGCGAATGCAGAAGTAGTACTTTCACAAACCGACCATGGACCGCGAGAGCTCTTTCCTTCCACATCCTCGACTTTCTCTCCCCTTATACACACACACACACACACACACACACACAAAAACATTCATGTTCTACACTACCACATATCGAATCTTTTGAATGGCAAGTTTCCAACTGACAAAATCGAAGAAAATGAGTTGTTAGTGTGATAAGGTTTTATCTGACTTCTGCTACAAGTAGAACATATTCGTGCTACAATCTGTGGGCAAATAACTTTTGTAAAAATCACTACTACAGGCAAAGAAGTTGTAGTGTTATACACTACAGGAGGCGAGATGTCTGAATAGGTGGAGAGACAAACTTTGGTATCGATTTACTCGAAATGACTGAAATATTAGATGGAAACTCATTATTCCAAAGGGTCGATATGTCGGAAGCTTTGAATTCGTCCCGGCTGACACGGTGACCCGCTGTCGGAGATACCTAGATGTTAGTCGCCCCGATAGTCAGCGCCGGATCTCATGTTTTAACGGGGATGGATCATCGCCACCTTCCGGTAGCAGTTGAAGCGCCCGGAAGCAAACCCATTAATTTTGTAGTTTGAATGTTTGATTTCAAACCATTGGTCGGCTTGGCAACTTACTACGGGTAGCCTAACCGGGAATGCAAAGGGCATTCCCGGTTAGGCTACCCTTATTCCGTGATGGAGAATCGCGGTCACGTCCTCTTCACATATCCTAACCTCCTTGGTTGCGGTTGCATTTTAATATTAAACTTTTTATATTCTCCTTTGTTTTTGAAAACAGCTGATGAAGGCGGGTAATATTGGCAGACGTGTAGTAAATATCGAACACGTACAATGTTGTACATGTGCTATATGCGTGACGCAGGGGTGGATCCAGCCGATCAGTCTGAGGCATTGTAGATTTTTGTTAAATGATAAACATTTTTGTTATTATACTGTATATTATTTAGGTACTGTAGATATGATACTATACAATATTATTTTTTAAATAATTACATAATTATATCATTAATATTTAAATCAATTTTGCCAAATAAAGGAACATAATCGATAACTTTGGGCCTGAAGTTTAATAATTAAAACTATTATTATTATTATTATTATTATTATTATTATTATTATTATTATTATTATTATTATTATTATTATTATAACAATAATTTTTCAAATATCAGTATCCTAGATGAAGTGATTTCAAAATGATTTCATGGTCGAATAAGGCCATAAAACATTCATGCTTCTCTGTACTTCTAGATATCAATATTTCCACGAATCGATAGCCAACTACTATTTTCAACACTGAAAAATAAATAGATTTTTACTTTCTCGCATAATACTATTACGTAGTGTGGAAAAAGTTATGCAATGCTCCAACTAAAACGGCGATTTTCTGACAGAAAAACTCGTTTCGTGGGTCCCTGAAACCGAAAAATTGGCCGGGACAGTACCCTAACGGGCCACGGGTCGCGCGCGATCTTTCTTTCCCATTCTTGTTCTATCCTACCCCTTACTTACACACACACGTTCACTACACAACCACACATGCCAAGAGATCGGTCCGGAGCTTAGAGGTTGTTCCGACTGGGGCGGTGCCCTGCTGGTGGGAGATACCTGTTTGGGGAAAACCCCGTTAGCCGACGTTAGGTCAGCGCCCGATCTCAGCATCCAGTGGGGGAAGATATCCGCCACATACCGCGATCAAACATGCACTACACTTACGGGACTAATGACCATAGTAGTTGATGCTCCCAGAATTATTAATCAACTGTTCCTAACAAAGGAACTAACCATAAATTACTTTTTTAAAACATTGTGTTACCAGAATTCATATTTTGTTGATCCTTCATACCAAAAAATTGGTTTACAGCAATTCATCAAACTGTCTGTGAATAACTCCAGCATCTAAACCGCAGTCAAGATTTTTACTAACAATGCTATTTTTCTTTGATCTGATTGATGTTGCTACCCTTTAATTTAAAATAGATATTTTTAATTTTTGAGATACTTTAAATTAAGTGTCATGATTTCCAAATTTCTCAAAACTGACTCGAAAATTAAACTAATATTTCTTCAAATGGAGAAAAGTATGGTTATAAAAATGATGCTGTTCCAATTTTCATTGTATTCTCTGAATTTTTGAAAATTGCAAACCTTTCAAATTTTTTTTTTGACATTTTCCTACAACTTCAATTTTGAAGTTTTTAGATTTTTTTCTGAATGAAATCTGTTGTCCAAAATTATATCTTAAAATAATGTCAATATAAATTTTTTTGTTAATGTGAGTAATTGTAATGTAATTTTGAGTGAAATAGTATTAAATTTAAAAAATTACATAAACAATATTTCTGAAACCTGCCAAATTATTCTTAGTACTTTTACTTGCATGCCAATTATCAGTAATATTTCTGAATTTTCAAAAATTCAAAATGTTCAACCCTCTTTTTAATGTGTTGTGAAGGTTGTTTTGTCAACTGAGCCAGATAGTGTAGTGTTTACATTAATTCTTTGTTAACCTACATACAATTTGGAACTCATAGTAGGTAAACCACTTTTGTGTGTGTTCAAGTAGTATTATTATTTTATGTAACTGTTACAAATAATGCGAGAAAGCATGTGTTGTTGTAGTACCACTGGTTTGCAGTTATGGTAGTATGCCAGCCCATGAACAATATATATTCAATTGAATGGATGAATGTAAAATCAGTACGATTCCAGAAATTTCATTCTGAGATAATTCAAGTAAAAACTTTTGATTAGATGACAAAAAATCTGTTAAGATTTAAACAATTTTCTTGTTTCAGAAATGTTGTACCAAGCTGAACGAATATGTTCTGAGGAATAATTTTGATAAAACTTTATTAATAGCGTGTTATAATTTAAACAAAACTGTGGACTTTTACTGTTTTTCATCTAAACAATGATTTACCAACCAAATTTCTTGCAAAATTACAATGTATCAGAAAAATATCACATTTTATAGTTGTAAGAGTGCTTATAAGAAATATAACTTGGGGATGTCCAAATTTCACGTTGAAATTTTAAGTAGAGTTCTCATTTTATAACATTTTCCTATTCGAGTTGGGTGTTTGTTTGTTTGTTTTTAACTGGCTGTGTTTTGTCATCCAATTCACTCAGCATAAACTTCACAGAATCTGATTAATAGTGTGCAATTTTTGTTGGAAAGTATTTTGTGTTCTTTTAACTTTACAAGATTTTCATGCTTGAAAGCATGAGGTTCTGTTATTATGCTTTCCTCTTCCATCTTTAAAAACAGACCTGACAAAAGAATTCCTGTCAATCACTGAACCTGAATGTGTGATATTTCATTTCAGCCTGTGAAAGCTTGTTTACAAACTTAATAATAATAATATAATAATTTTATTATCTTGCAAATGGACTGTTGTCCGGTGACAAGTTACAAATACAATAATCTTAGATAATATTCAAAATGTAATATAATAGTAAAACAAGATTATTATAATAATAAACAATAATATTAATAATACAATAATTAATAATACAAGAGTACTTCCAGTTTTTATACAATTAACAATTTTGAAAGTAAACAGTACCTTACAAATAATACAATAGTTCAGGGGCGGCTTATGACATTTTTTCTTGGTGGGGCCAGGTGCAAAAGCACGAATATCATCTCATAAGCAATCTTATTTAATTAAATAATTGTCATTTAATAAATTATTTAATGAATAATAATTATCAGTTAATTGATTAAACCTTTAAATCTATACGTTTTTCACAAAAACAGAAGTAGGAATTTTTATTAAGATGTTTAATCAAATATTGGTATGTCATGGAAACAAATTTTTATTTATTTATTTATTTACGTCAAAAACAGTTAAAAAACTGCGTATGACGAGCTATGGGGAGAAGTGAATTTTGTGCACGTTTTCATAATTCTGTGGTCTCTATCCTAAACCATATTCTAGTCGAATTTTGAATACAGAAAAGAGATGTTTTTTTCGAGTTTTGTTGACAAAATATTCGCTCCTATATAATAAAATATATTTTCAAAGGTAAATTAGCTATAAATGATTTTTGTAAAAATTACGCTAATGCCGTAGCCTATCTTTCTGAATGCTGGTAGTTCGAAAGGGGAACATACCGTAAAATTAAGACAAATTGACTTCGTTGTGTTACGTCAGTTGTTTAATCGGCCTGCAGAGAAACAAAATCTGCTACATCTATGTCTCTCTTCACTTCGTCCAAATACACTTCATACATAGAATCTAGCAGCTCGTTCTATGTCGTGTGAGTTATATTTATAAACAGAAAAAATGTTTAAATGTTCATTTAACACACTATCTAGATTGCCGAATAACGATAAGTCTAAAAACTTGCACGATTTTTTGAATCTTCAGATTCATCATGCTCTTTCAATGCTAGTTCATGAGTACCACAGAATTTTAAACACTCAATCTCTCTACCTAAAATAGTTAATTTTTTTGCGACTTGTTCATTATGTTTCTAGATTGAAATTTTGACCGCCGAATCAATCTGTACAACAATGTTCAAGGTTCGAAAAGTTTTAAATTTATAAGCGTTTTCTAAATGCAACTTCTTCGTGTTGCTTCGTGCCTTTCTTCGTGTTTCTTTATGGTTTCCCTCAAATGTTTCAGATCCTTACAACCTACTGTTGTCCACAACCCGTCACCACCAAATAAACGAAAAAAGCAAAATAAGCTTTGTTTTTCTTGACTCACAGTGAACCATAGTTTTTTTCTGAAATTACGAATTACAGAATGTTCATTTTTTCTTCCCATCAACTTGTGTAAATGAAAAGTCACTCGGTTGATGTGCTCTTAACAGTTTAATATCATTTTTTTCTTCAAGTCTCAGTGAAGAAAATTGAAAACGGTGTAACGAATCCATTGTGTTCATCTTATAGCGCGCAGAACTTTCACGTGCACTTTGAAAACCGCGTGCTCAGCCTGCCGTTCCTCTGAGAAGGGCCCGCTGGTGCGGGCCCCTCGGACTGTTAAAATTAGTAAGCAGTGGTCGCGCTACTAACGCTATCTTGGAGGGCGGCAAGTAACTATGATCCCCAATTCTTGGTTTTTGCCACTTGGAATGAGTACTGGGAATGAATTGTCGATCTTCACGAATAAACAATTCCAATAAAGTACTACAATTATCACAAAGAGATTACGATAAAGATAAATAAACATTTTTTTGCTTTATTAAATTTTGGTGGGGCCCGGCCCCTGTGGCCCCTAAGGACGAGCCGCCCCTGTAACAGATATTTATGTACCTACGGTGCCAAGTAGACGCCCTCGCCCCGAGGGCGACCCCCTAACCCAAGAGCCTCTGACCCGAGGGGTCGGATGCCGCCCGTGGTGCATACTAAACCTTACGGCTTACTAGCTCGTTGCTGAATCCAACTAGCATTCGAAACATTTTATATTTATTTCGGGGAGGCGTCTAAATGAAAGACGAATTTGCCTTGTTTATCAATATCATGTCAGATAAACAAAACAGCGTGTGTATCTGAGGACTGATTAGTTCGTACAAAATGAAAGAATATTGTGAAGTTCCTGCGTAAATTCTCACAAAAACCAACAAAGCTACGGAAGGTGGTTTCCAGTAAAATCTCGAGAAATATTTGAAAATGATTATAGAGTGTTTGAGAGTTATAAGGAAATAATCGTGTGAATTGCGCTGATGAAACAGTATTTTTCGGATATTTGCGTCAATTGCAGAAGCACACTTGTCTCTAAGAATAAAAAAGTGATACGTCACAGTGAAATATGAGTGACCGGTGGCAATTACAAATTAACGGGAATATTCCAAAATTGCAATTTTCATCTCTATTAAACATAATAAGATTTATAACAAGTTATTTTACTTGTTTGAGCATTTTTAAATTTATTATTGTGTTCGCCTGCATCTTAACTTTAAATCGAATTCATAAAATTTTAAATGCGTTGTATTGGTATTATGGCGAGCAACAATGCATTAACAATACCATCACGTGTTTTGTTTCAGGTCCGTAAACACACAGCAACGAACCAGCAAACCACAAAATAATATACTATAGATACTTATACTTTACTTCTGCCAATACTCGTGCTAGTGTATAGCACAGTATTGCTAAAGAAATTATTTAATTATATTTTTAAATATTGCTTTTAAATAATATCACTACAAAAGAAACATTAGTTATTTAAATTATTTTTAAATTTAGTAAACGAAGATCGTTGAAACAGTGCTGCAGGTAAGCTATTCCAATCTCGTATCGTTCTATTCACAAATGAAAACTTTCCTACATCTGTTCGTTTTTTCTCCTGAATTTTATATTTATGGTCATTTTTGCCAATGTACGATGCCTTTTCTAGCCTCCTTCGAATTTACTTCCAAGCTTTGCCTTTCCCCAAATGCGCTTTATGCATTGCCAGTAATCTCAGTTTCCTTCGCCTTGTCTCTAATGTTTCCCACCCAAGAATAGATTTAATGTTCGTATTACTTTCTTGACTTACGAATACTTCGTAAGAAGAGAAAGTTATGTAAACGGGGAATTTTCGCCAGAAAAACTCTTATAGCAGGGGTCTGGTGACAAAAGAGTGGATAAAACCTGTTACTAAATTTAGAAAAAAAATCCTCTATCTCGTGGTGTTGTCAAAATCCATGATTTGTTGCGTCTTCATACTGCAAAATCGATTGACGGCAAAACTTCCGTCTGTCCGTCTGTGGTCAACGCTAGCGCATAAAGAGTTCGGCGATTTTCTTCAAAATTGATATTCCCGACCGTTTTTATTCGTCTCAAGGCCTCTTGACTTTGAAACCGATATTTTAGTATTTGATGGTAGTTTACATTAAGCCCATTTTGAGATTTTCTAAGTTAAAAGAAAATGGCTCCAAATTTTTTGATTATATTTTGTTGTTGAATAGTGCGAAGAACGTTGAAGGGAATGACGTAGGTATCATTTTCGTTTATAGGTCCAATTTGTCGAAAATTGCAAAAAACTGTTTAAAAACTTCAAAATTGAAGATAGAGATTTTCGCCTCAGACAACAAAGGTTGTACAAAATTAGCACTTCAAATAAGGTCATGAAACCTTATTTGGAAATACGAGTTTTGCGTAAATTGCGATTCAAATTTACAAAAAACAATTTTCTCAAAAACCGCTCCAAATTTTTTCTTTATTGTAAAATTTCTGCACGTATGTAATAAGGGACGGTAAATATATAAATAAACTAGTGGTGCTAGAGAATGGCACATGCTTCTTCGCAGTTGTTATTTTTCAAATGCTGATCAGCGGATAAATGATTTGGAGTAAGCCATTCACCGCTGCCTTTCTTGGTCATGTTTGAAAGACATGTTTTTCGCATGTTGACAATCACCGGCTTCCTAATGATAGAACTGATACAATTACGTTTTGACTGGTCCGCGTGTGGGTCCCGTGGCGCGGCTGGTTAAAGCACCTTCAGGTTGAGATCTTCAATAAGGGAGGTTCCGAGTTCGATCCCCGAGGGGGATTTTAATTTGATGAATGTGTTGTTGCAGGAAAAAACATTGAAGAGTGTATATACTTTATTGAAAATCATTTGAAGTACTTTTACTCACGAATAGAATCAATGCAGATAAATAGACAGGACTTGTCTGTGTTTTCCCTAACTGCATCTTTTAAACAATTTTTCAACTCTGTTATTCGATTTCTGAAGCGTATGACATGTCAAATCAACCGTTGTCTAGTATATATCTGTATGAACCAATTTAAGTAAAATTATGAGCATTTGAACGTTAAATTGTAATACAATAAACCAGAAGGCATGCGATGAACTTACATATCCCTAACGGTTCCAAAAATTGTTATTACTTTCTCGCCTTACGAATACTTCGTAAGAAGAAAAAGTTATGCAAACGTGCAGCGGGAAACGGGGAATTTTCGCCAGAAAAACTCTTATAGCAGGGGTCTGGTGACAAAAAAGTGGATAAAACCTGTTGCTAAATTTAGAAAAAAAATTCCTCTATCTCGTGGTGTAGTCAAAAATCCGTGATTTGTTGCTTCTTCATACTGCAAATCGATTGACGGCAAAACTTCCGTCTGTCCGTCTGTGGTCAACGCTAGCGCATAAAGAGTTCGGCGATTTTCTTCAAAATTGATATTCCCGATCGTTTTTATTCGTCTCAAGGCCTCTTGACTTTGAAACCGATATTTTAGTATTTGATGGTAGTTTACATGAAGCCCATTTGAGATTTTCTAAGGTTAAAAGAAAATGGCTCCAAATTTTTTGATTATATTTTGTTGTTGAATAGTGCGAAGAACGTTGAAGGGAATGACGTAGGTATCATTTTCGTTTATAGGTCCAATTTGTCGAAAATTGCAAAAAAACTGTTTAAAAACCGCAAAATTGAAGATAGAGATATTTGCCTCAGACAAAGTCGATTGTAAAAAATTAGCACTTCAAATAAGGTCAGGAACCCTTTTTGGAAATACGAGTAGTTTTTGCGTAAATTGCGATTCAAATTTCCAAATACAATTTTCTCAAAAACTGCTCCAAATTTTTTCTTTATTGTAAAATTTCTGCACGTGTGTAATAAGGGACGGTAAATATATAAATAAACTAGTGGTGCTCTAGAATGGCACATACTTTCTCGCAGTAGTTATTTTTCAAACGCTGATCAGCGGATAAATTATTTGGAGTAAGCCGTTCACCGCTGCCTTTCTTGGTCATGTTTGACACAGGCGGTGTTGGTGTTGCGTAGTGGTGTAAGTGCCGGTTCGTTGACTTTGAGTTTCGGATGTCGGGTCTCGGTACGGAAAACGTTTGCTGGTATAATGCACTTTTGCTGGTTTATGAAGTAGTGGAATAGCAATAAGGACCGTATAGAAGCAGAGCGAGAAAGTATGTGCGTTGGAAGCACCACTAGTTTTTAATGTTTTTGCCTACAACAAACTTAGCCGCTCGTTTCTGAACACGTTCAATGCTCTGTATTTCCGTTGTTCTATACGGGTCCCAACAGCTCGCGGCGTATTGGAGTAAAGGTCTGATCAATGACGTGTATGCTAAATCTTTGGACTTCTTGTTTCCTCCTTTTAAATTTCTCATTACAAAGTAAAGACTTCGCCAAGTTTTATTTAATGCTGAATTCACCTGTTCTTTCCAAGTTAACTTACTATTTAAAATGATTCCCAGGTATCTACGACTATCTGTACATGGAATTATCTGATCCTCGAGAAAATGGTTGCATTTTGGTACAGATAGTTTACGAGTAAATGTTAGAGATTTACTTTTAGAAGCATTAATTATCATACGATTATCGTGCGCCCATTTTACAAGAGTGTCGATATGAAGAATCTTGAAGAATCTGTCGATCTTTCTCTTCAGTTACTTTTCTGAAGAGAATGCAATCGTCTGCAAAGAGTTTCACCCGAGATTTAATATTTTCTGAAATGTCGTTCATAAAGGCTATGAACATCAGTGGTCCTATCACACTGCCCTGTGCCACGCCAGATGTTATACTTGTAACTCCGGAGTACGTGTGACCTACCCTAAGAAACTGTGTGCGGGCCATAATAAATTCTTTAATCCAATTTACTACTTGTTTATCTAACCTGATGATGCTACTTTGTTCAAGTGTATATCGTGTGGAACAAGGTCAAAAGCTTTTGAAAAGTCTATAATGATTGCGTCTATTCTGTCACCCCTATCCATTGAATCAGATATTTCTTGTGCTAATCCCAATAATTGGCTCTCGCAAGAATGCCCCTCATGGAAGCCATGTTGTCCGTCATATATCCATCCTAACCTACTCCACTCCTTCCTAATGTAGTTTGCTATAACGCGCTCCATTACTTTGCATAATAGAGCTCTGCAATCAGTCGAAAACAACCGCTCGAGACTGTCGGGCTCCGCGCCGACGCTCGGCGAAGGGAGGGGGACCTTGCTCGGGAGGGGAGAGAGATAGCTGTTTAACGGACGTTTCGACCGGCCGCCTTGCGGCTCCCGCTCGACCGCTCGACCTCTCGGCCGCTCGGCCACTCTACCACTCGACCGGCGCCGGACTGCTCGGTAGCTTCGCCCCTCAATGCATGTAAGGGATATAAAAGTCGCCGCACGTACTGATCGCAACTCTTTCAATTCATTGTAATCGAAAGAAAATACAATTTCAATTAAACGATTGTTGTAAAAAAATGTTGAAAAGTAACAATTTATCGATTGACTGGAAATAATTTTATAGAGACAAACAATAGATTTTTTGAAAGAGTTAAGGCAAACAAAGACTCTGAAAATAAATTTAAACCTTTATTGCATGAATTTTTATATTTTTTTATATTTATAATGCTTAAGGGAAAATAATTCGTTTCGTACCGATTGTAATGTCATTTAAGTTTCTTACAAACCCGAATAGAAAGCATATTTATTAAATACAATTAATATTTGGTCATAATTTCACGAGTATAAAAGAAAAACGCATATGCTAAACAAAAATGAGGTGGGTACTATTTTCCTTTGGTCAAAACGTCTTGTCGTTTTTGGGCGTACTAATTTATTGTGAAATAGTTGATGTAAGCCACCAAGGCCTCTGAATTTGTCGACTCAGTCGGCGGCCAAACAACAGCGGTCACAGCACATCAGCCTATTCAACTCAATAATTCATAATACATTATTTACTATTATATATACACGTTTAACATTATTTTAAAATCGGCAAAAGTATGTATTCACCGAATGATGCCTATAAAGTTTTATATGTACGAGTACAATATTTTTCAATTACTCCATTATTTTTCGTTTCAATACAATATAAGCGATTAATTGTAATTAAAAAATCGTAAAAGATGAAATTGTTAATCATTGGCTTCTGTGGAGTAGTATTGAAGCTCCACGAGACCCCCTTCCTTGGGGTGAACTACTGTGAACAGCGTGGCAGGGAGTGATAACAAAGGTTGCGCGAAGTGATTCGGTGGCCCCCACGCAGCGCGCCATCGCCTTTGCGACGAAATTTCCAGGAAGGGACCGGAAGCAGTTGAAAGAGAAGGGTCGAGATATGTGCGCAAAGCTTTCCTCAATAGATATGAGAAGCTCGCAAGATTATAAATAAAACTAAAAGTACAATGAGCTCAAAACAATGCTGAGGTGACTGAGGCACCCCGCGCACTACTGCCGGGTTAAGAAACTAAGGGCCGAATTTATGAACCTCTGCAGGGGCCTGCCAGGCCTAGCAGGCTGCCAGGGTTCGGTTTTGCGATCTATGAACGGCCCCCAGCGCTAGCTGGCCCCTAGCAAGCCCCCAGCAGCGGCTTTCTGCTGGCAGCGGCATGCTGGTCCTGCCAGGGGTCCCCCAGCCTGCCCCCACATGTGATTTTACTCCCTCCTTGTGTTGTTGTGTTCTACTATATTCGTATTTTACCAACTTTGCTTGATTTTTGGACCTTCTTCTTGATTTACGGCAACCTAGCACACGTTTTGGACTTTTCAATCGGATATACGGCGAATTTTAGCTTTCTCTTTTGGACCGTTCTTTTTACATACGGCAACATAACCTGCAAGATTGACGTGAAATCTGATTACGACACTGCTAACATTTTTTATATGAAGGTAATTGAATATAAAGCAAAGTTCTTATGTATCTTGTGGATTGAGGCTTCACTTTGAATATTAGTTGTTGTTTTTTTGCGGACATGGTATTGTTTCAGGATATGGATGATTTGTATGAATTTATAGAATTCGTGCAGGATGTTGTAGAGAGGGGGAGACGACTGCCACGTAGGTTCATTCGAGATTTGGCGAATCCATTAGAACATTTTTCTGAAAGGCAATTTCAGGAAAGGTATAGATTTCAGAAAAGAACGGTCGTAGAATTCCTGTACCCTTTAATGAATGCATTATTAAAGCCAGATAATCGCGGAAGACCGGTACCCTTGATGATAAAACTTTTGTCTCCGTGAAGGGCGGACTCTTCTTTTTCAACATTTTAATTCACACGAAACACTGGATAAGCACTCGCGAAACACTGAATAAACTGAACGAGACACGTTGATTCTATTCAATGGAAACAATGCTCAGACCACGCGGGATACGAAAACAAGAAGAAACAGGTGAATTCTTATACCAACTTTCACAAGGAGAAACTACTTGTGTATCAGAGTCATTTCGTCGATAATAACGTGCATAATACATTTACATAAAGGCACATATTTATAAAAGGGATTGTGTGTCGAAACAAACAATTCATTTAATTTATATTAATAATATTTGGACTGTAAATAATGGCTTTCGAATGCGTAATATTGGTACCACTCGCTCAGGCATTTCCTTGTTTCCAACAATGTTGCCAGTGCGCCTCCAAACTAGCCCCCAGAACTCTGCTACCTGGGAGAGAGGTAGGGGACGATTTCAAATTCCAGCCGCCCTCTTCCTCCCAGCAAGCCCCCAGCTGGCAGACCCCTGGGAGCTCTGCTGGCAGACGTTTATAAATATGACCCTAAGACCTGCGTTTCAGATGCCTGAAAATTACAACAACAACCACAAAAATATTTGGAAAAAGCCAACAAAAATACAAAATTGGAAGGAAAGGTACTAATATATTTCATTGCACTTGCATCTAAATTTAGCAGAGCACTTGTATTTACACCATATAAAATGAAGGAAAATTAATGATTAAAGTTCATTAGAATAAAATAAGCAATGTCCTAAGTATTCGATGCCTAGTCATTACAAAGAACGGAATTTATCTATAAAACTTTTGAATGCGTTTTCTTTGAATTCACAGGCTGAACTGCAATAGATCCACTTGAGGTTTTTCCAGTGCGTCCTAGGAGTCGATTTTTAAAGCTTTTTATTCTTTTTTATATTACAATTTATTATTTGAAAATTAATATTAAAATTCGCCTATAAATTACATTTTGAAAAAACGAAATTATGGTCATTTATTTTAAAAACCATCCAATACTTTTTCCTTTTCCTGAAACTTGGCATTAGATATTTACACCGACGTGTCGGCCGATTGTTACGTGGCGCAGTTCGCATGAACGGAGTCTGCCGGTTGTCGACAACCTGCCGAGTCTCGGTCGGCCGCCGGCTCCCGGGAGTCCGCAACCGGCTGCGAAGGACAATCAAGCGCGTGGTCTCGAGAGAAGAGAAGCAAGCGAGCGCTGGTCGGTAAAAATCGCGGAGAATGCAGACCTCTATTGTTAACTGCTACCTGAGATGCTTTGTCTGTTGTCCCATCACCCTCCCAGTTAATTCCGCGTAGATTTAGGTCGCCAGCAATAATAACACTTTTCTTGGAAAACCTTTCTGTCCTCGTCAGCTCCGTCAATCTTTTGTATCTTCGAAAGAACTTTTGTATCCTCGCTAGGTGCTCGGTACATTGCAAAAACTACAAGCGTTACTTTATTTTTGTCCAACAATTCTATTCCTATAATTTCTGATTTTTCATCTGTTTCATCTGTAAGGTAAACTCTTTAGCTCGGATCTTACACAAATGAACATCCTCCCCCCTCCCGCATCATCGGTCACTTCTATACACTGCGTACTTTTCAATAAAAACTTGTTTGTGAACACATTCTTTCAATACAAAATATCAAAAATTACGGGATCTTTGCTTACCTTACCCCACTTCTTGCTCTTTGTTTCATTATAGGCACACTCTTGATCAGTAACTATACATAAATTACCTCAGAACATTACAGAATACACATTACACAGAAGGTGCTGCCTCTTTTGAAGTCAAATGACTTCATTTTGAACTGTTTCAATCTCAACATGCCTTCTGCACTAATTTCTGTAAAAAAAATGAAAATGACCAATTTTGTACCATTTTTTTCCCCACTCACCCATTCAATTGTCATTCCCTGATTAATATACGTTGATTACAAACTAAAAAGTTTGTAGTAGGTAAAATCTCTGATATCATCTGTCCAATCATGAATTTCTATTTTTACTAATTTGATTTTTTTACGTTAAGGTACTACTATGAATAGTACATTTCTGGTACTTTTTATTCATATCTTCTAATGTTTTCAATTGAATAAATGGTAAATAAAAATTGAAAACAAAAATATTTTTTCAGTCAATCAATGAAGCCAGGATAGGTGCTGCCTATTGATCAACTTTTTTTTTTAAAGAGGGGGATAAAGGAATGCACTGAAATATCTTATTAGAAAGATAGAAAAATTGAATAAAAAATGATAATTTAGTAATGCTTTTTAATGAATGTTTGATAATTTCGTAATGTTACCACACATAATAATAGGCTATACTAGATGATATTCACTTTTGAAAGATCTGGGAAGACTGACAGTGGGAATAGGGAAGCTTGAATGAGACTTTATAGATTTGACATTTAAATGACATAAAACAGCTTTTTTCGGGTTCTTATTGCTGTGTAAGGACATTAAGTCATATTATTTGTGACATGCAAATGATGAATGAATGGAATGAACATGAAATTGAAATACAATTTAACCAGAACCCATATGATCAACTTGCATATCCATAACGGTAGCAAAATTATTTTTACTTTCTCGCCTTATGAAGTTCTTCGTTATGTAATAGTGCACAGGAAAACAATGAATTTTAAAAGCGCTTGTGTGGCATAGTGGTATCATCACCAGCACGTTAGGTCTGAGGAACTGGGTTTGGGTGTCAGAAAGGAAAAAGAACTTGCTGGTTAAAAACACTTTTGCTGGTTTATGTAGGTGTATGTCATTGCGGAGCTTTTAGAAACAATGAAAAATTTATTTGCTTTGGTAGCACTCAGTGTTGAAGTTGACATATGAATTTGAAGGACAAAGAAAAAAATATATCTGTGGTGGAATTTTTCTTACTTTGTCCTGAATTATTATTATTATTATTTTTTTTTAATGAATCGGCCATTTACATTTTTTTTCCCTCAGTCCGAGTTTAATCCACGCATGGTTATGTAGCTTAGTGATACGAATACCGGGAAACTAACTCTGAGGATTTGAGATCGCATCTTGGAGCATAAAAATTTTGCCGGTTGAAAACACTTTTGCTGGTTTATGATGTAGTATAATATTATCAAGCATTTAGGAGCAATGTGAGAAAGTATGTGCTTTGGTAGCACCACTAGTTTCTTTTCTTTTTACTGGCACATCAAGGTACTCTTTAATCTTTTTTAATTTGTTGAAATATTTGATTTCTTACTATTTAATCTATTGTCATTTGTCAACATGTTTTGGGTCACCTCTTTGCTCCATTTGCATTAATTTGCAAATTTTATTTCTTCAAGAGATGTAGACTAAAAGTTTAAAAGCATGCTACCATATAGCTCCAACATTCACTCTGGATGCATGAATGTGACACCATGGGTGAGAGCCATGTGCACAAAATTATATTGGGCGTTGATGGATTAGTAACAAAATAGTCAAAATGTGATGTTGGGAGGGAGAAAAGCTACTTCTTGAGACAGAAGTCTTGGATTCTCGGCTAAGATGTAGCAAATTTTCTGTATTGCCTTGGCTTATTCTTATCTCATCTTTTGCTATATAATATCAGCCCTTTTAAATGAAACTGAATATTTTTTGATATTTCTCAACTCACAATGAATATAAGAAAAAATATACGGAGTTTAAGCAACATGTTTTGGAATTTGCTGCAGACGATAGTTTAGAGTTAGAAGTAACTGCATGACAAATCACTAATCATCAGAGGCATATCTATGATTTGGCAGACATGGCATGTGCCATGGATGCCACTCACAAGGGGTGCTGTTTAGAGTATACCCACTGAAACAAATAACAACTACCCTAATTTGAAGTTACCCGACAGGGGTGCAATTCTATGTTTGCCATGGGGGCCTGAATACCTAGATATGACTCTGGTAATCATCATTCTCATGAACAAAAGACACTATTGTCAAAAAAGTTTTATTTGTAACTTAAAATTGCTGAAAAGTTAATAATAATTCATACAACTCTTCACAAAATGACGTTGATAAATCTATATTAATTAATATTCATGTTTCAACTGAATTCTTCTTTTCAAGGTAACAGTAAACAGCAATAATTAAGAAGGAAATTACAGAAAGAAACATGATTCTTTAAGTTGTCAAGTAAGACAGTATTGTATTGTAAGAAGTCCAATCTGCTGTTTATCTGCTACTTTTTTTGGAAAAATTAGAAAATAACAGGGAACATTAGTGAAACTTAAATATTTATATACTCATTGAAACTAATACTATGTAGAATTTAAATATTATCACAGTGGTTCCACACCAGGCATCTCAAAAAATATTTTATTTTCAAAACATCACTCCAAAGGGATATTTTCATTCCTTTTGATCTTAATAGAGAGTATTCAACGTTTAAGCCCTCTAGGATGACAGGAAGATGCCCGTAAAGCCCTAAAAGTTTTTGAGTTACAAAAATGTAAAATTATATGAATTTTTTTGGAAATTTTACACTGTTGACAAACAGTTTTAATACATTCATTAAAACTGCTTTTATATGTTTCTATGGACATGTTTTCTTAGAATATGAACACAAACTAGAATTTAAAGTACTCTTAGCCAAGTAGGACTTCAGGAAAAATAAACCAAAAGGTGAAAACATGTACTTACTGTGAGGTTTATTCGTAATGCCGCACACCAATTCATGTACATTCACAATAATCGCAAAAATATCTACTAAAATGTTGAAGGATATAAGAGAGAATGTAATGATTAGTTTCAGTAGGGGGGGAGGGGGGGTGGGCGCCCACACTAGAAGCCAAAGATTTATATTCAAAAATATAGCTTTTACTAATTTTCTCTACTAATAAAAGTCATTCAACATTTCAATTGTCAATGTTATAAATATGAACAATAAGTCAAGAATTAAAAATACATTTTATGTTCGGCAGAAATCAAAAGTTCTTAATAACAAAATGTCAAGTTAGCTGGACACTATTCCTGCAGTCCTCCTCAGAGCAAAGTCCTGGGTACCTCTGATTAGTTAAAATCTACAATTTTATTTCACAGCTTAACATAACATTATGATGAAAAATTAAATATTCATAGTGACCATCATCAAAATAACTTGTAAATATTCCAATAACTGTCAAATAATTTCATGTCATTAAATGAAACTTAATATGCTGGAAGTAGATTTTTTGCTTGGTCATCATATTTGGTCATTAAGTGACTGAAGTCTTCCAAGTAGTTTTATTCCTCATTTGGCTGTCATTTACTTCTTCATTTCTCATTCTTCTTTCTTTCATTTTATTTTCATTTTTTTAATACAAAATCTTCTTTCCAGGTCTGGGGTTGCTTTTCAACCATATTCACTAATTGTTTATTCTTTAAATAATTTTATTTAAAATTTGTAATATTTTAATTAATGTTTATTTAGAAATTTGACTTTTTTCTTTAGATGATATCTTATGGGAGAGTTTTCAAATACCATAAAAGTAGTTCTCTCAAGAAACTTTAACCTTCTATTACTACAAGACTAACAACAAGAACAGAAAGTTTCAGTAGTAAGAGACAAATCCTGTCAACACCAACATGGCAGATAAGCATATTGAAAAAACCCCTCTGTACTACACCATTTTAGCAAAACAAAATTGCTGCAAAAGGTAGTTGCAGATACATGCAGAACACTGCCAATTAATTGCTACAACCTAGGGTCCTTAGAAATCTATAATGATCATAGCAGGGAAGGAATACAGACAGATAGAACTACTCAACCAATCCCATTCACTTAGCTGAAGCTGAAAGAACATTTTCCTCTACATTAGGTACAGGAGTTCTTCATGCAAATTTTAGAGATTGCTAGAGGTTAATAGCATCAGAAACCTTCATCAAACATAGATAAAATTATATATGGTAAAAGCACTAATGAGCACAGATATTGAAGTAGAATGGCCGAAGCTACAACATTAGCTGCTGCCAAAGATGGCAACTTAAACACTTGGAAAAAAGAGGAAATATAAAACAAGAAAGAGACTTAATATTTGAAATAAAGATCTAAAAAGTGCCTTTCAACAAAAGAAGAAATTATTCTTACAGTGACTCTCTATGAAAACACTGGAGGGATTAAAAGGATCATCATCTTTAGCATTACAATTCATAACGAGTCGGGGCTGATCAAGTTTGTTGCCTCTTCTGTTTACCAGAGGAGTTGCTCAGGTGATACGTGGTCAGCGCAACAGCTCCCTCACCCATATCTTGAGTTACTAGGCTAATGACGCCACATTTAGGTAATTTCTCAATTTGTACTCACGAGGCTGAGTGCACCCTGTTCCAGACCCAATCCTAAGGTGAAAATTTCCCAGGATTGCTGCGGAATGAAACTCCAGATTTCCAGATCACAGCCAGCCATGCCAGCCCCCACCCTACAGAGCTGGTCACAGAAGGATATAAGCTCAAAGGAAGGAGACCATACAATTAGCAAAAGCAGGTCATAAAGAATGTTGGGAAAAATATATCTCAAACATTGGAATGATGTGCATGGCCACTAGTCTACTGCTTTTAAAAGATTGAAACATCTGAAAGGGGATGATATAACAAATTTTAAACAAAAATAAGAGGACTGGTTGAAATTCTGTAAAAGTCAATGGTCTGAAGAACATACAGTTTATGGACAAGAGGAACATGTAGAGAATGGAAAATATCTCCTCCAAATCGATAGAATAGAATATCTGGAATTCAAGAAAAGTTTTACAAATAAGTAAAAGTTGAAAATCAATGGGAAAAGATAATGTAAATATAGAACTATATAAATACCTTTCAGAAGAAGCTAAATACAGGTTCTTGGACTTTATAAATCAATGTTAGCAGCAAAGAAAATTGCAAATGAATGGAAGAGAGCAATTATAATTCCTGTTTTCAAGAAAGGGTCAATAATGGATAGTAAAAATTACAGAGGAATAATTCTTCTAAACATAGCATATAAAATTTATGCAAGAATACTGCAAATACAGATTAAAAAACATTATAGAAAGCATCTTTTTAAAAGAGCAATCTGAATTTCAGAAGGGAAGTATTTGTTTCAGTGCAAATACATTGTCTATTCAGTCAATGTATTTGCACTCAAACAAATGGTAGAAATGAGAGGAGAATATACTATATGGTGAGGAATATACTATATATATATAATGAGGACATACTATATGATGTTTATGACTATAGCAAAGCATTCAATAATTTTAATTTAAGTAAATTATGGGATGTTATGGAGAGGAATACCACCTCAACCTAATTAGTATTATCCAAAAGATGTATGCAGGTACAGAGTAATGTAGGATTAAAAGCTATTCTACAGCAAACATAAATAAAAGGCATTGGACAAAGGTGTTCTATGCCACTGATACCTTTTAATTTATATCTTGGCAGCACTGTGCGAGAGTGGGAGAAACAGCTTTTAGATCTTAATATTGTAGACAACTTTAAAGGAAACAATTTTATTTGAACTTTGACTTTTGCTGATGACCAAGTTGTAGTTACCGACAACAAAGACAACTTACAGAAAGCCTTACATAAATTACATAAAATAAGGAAGTTGTATAATTCACAAATTTGAACCAGCAAAAACAAATCCATGGCATTGAAAGGTCTCCAGCTTCTAAGATGTAAACTCACTTTGGAAGATAAAATAATAGAACAAAGAATATCTTTAAATTCCCAGGATGTGACTTATCCTTTCTCGGTGAGAAGTATGGGGACAGGAAGATTGAACAATTCAATCTGATGTGTGGCACTATTCAAAGAACTTTTGGAGGAAAAAGTTAGGAAGGATGCCTTCCTCAAGTTTAACAAAAGTATGGCAGTGCCCTGTGGATTATACGGAAGTGAAAACTGGACAATGAATTCTAGACTTTATAGCAGAATTCAGGCAGCAGAGATGAGATTTTTAAGGTCAGTGTTAAGAGTAACAAGAAGTGACAGGAAAGAAAATGAGAGCATCAAGAGAATCCTCACGAAATATGATGGCAATACACATGGCATGGATTTCACATTGCCGCTAAAATTACATTACTTCTCATAGTGGGTAATTTCAGATTGGTACATCTTTCAGCTAACAAAGTACTGAGCTCAAACTTAAGTGTGTTTTTTACTCACACAAATTTCACTATAATTTGGTGATTGTGAAGACTTGTATTATTAATTGTTGGAAAAAGTTGGCATTGACTTTACACTGGGTTTGGCTTTAATAGCTTGGATCAGTTTTGTTCATTTCTGCCCTCTGGAGATGAAGATTTCAAACACCTGAGCTGGTCTGAAGCTACAATTTCTGCAGTAATCACTGCAAGGAATCCTGGCAAATAGATGACGTCAGAACTTGGGCAAATATTTAGTTCTTGCGTACATGTCAGCAGAGCTGCAGTTCTGCCTATGCAGAACACATGCTGTGTCAATAAGATATTCAGATTATGGACATCAGCAGCTGACTGGCAAGATGTAGTATACTTTCTCCAAGGGTCACAAGTTAGTTCACCAAGAGATATCACCAAAAGTTACATTTCTACAAAAATTAAAACAGAACAATAACTAGTGGTGCTACAACACATACTTTCTCACATTATTTCTAAATTTACAATTTTTGAAAATTCAGAGTTCAACAAAAATAAGACCTGCACCATTCTTTTAAGCATTCCTTGTTCTATCCATGGAAAAAATGTGAAGAAAAACTTTGGAGTGGATTTTGAGGAAAGGTATTTTTAATAAATTGTAGTATAAATTTCAAGCACAAATTATGCAAAAACTACTTGTTTTTTTTTTTGAATGCACATGATCTTTTTTAAGGAGCTGAGTTTTTAGAACAGATTTTGTTTCAGGCAAAAATCTCTTTTTTCAATTTTGTAATTTTTAATTGTTTAACTTTTGCAATTTTCAAAAATACTGAGTTCTCTAGAAATGAGACTAGCACAAAGTTCTTTACTGTCCTTTGATACATATGAGGAGAAATTTTTTTAAAAAAAATTTGGAGCTGTTTTTCAAGAAAAAATTTAAAAATTGCCACTTTTTTACCCAAACATTTCACAAAAACTATTAATATTTTCAAAAAATTGTACATGGCCATATTTCAAGATCTATCTTTAAAGAACAGATTTTGTTAAGAAAAATATCTCTATCTTTAATATTGTAGTTGTGAGGAATGACTGAAGAAGAATTTCAACTTTTGCAATGTTTGAACAACCAGTGATTTCAATGACAATAAGACCTGCTCCATTCTCTTAAGACATTTTTAAACTATCCAAGGACAAAGTTTGATTCATAAATTTGGAGCCATTTTTGAGAAAATTTGGAAAATTCACATAAAGTACCTGAAGTTGTGTGATTAGGTGACAGAGCAGGCTCACCAGAAATAAAGACATAATAATAATAATAATAATAATAATAATAATAATAATAATTATTATTATTATTATAATTCATATAATAATTAATTATAATTAATAACAATAATTAATAATAATAATAATAATAATAATAATAATAATAATAATAATAATAATAATAATAATTATTATTATTATTATTGCATTATTATTAAAGTACACCCAAAAATCAAGATATTTGTTTCAAACTCAACAAGTCTCAAGTTTCTGTGAATCAATTGAGCACTATCAATTTTCTATTGAAAATTCGCCATTTTCCAGCGTGGAATTAAAATACTCTCTTTTCTTACTAAATAAGGATGAGGAAGTAAAAAACTTTATATTTGGAATGTAAGGTGTGTGCTGTAAGGTGTGTACTAAGTGTGGTTGATAAAATTGAAAATAAGACATTTTCGCTCTTGAGACACAGAAAATATGTTTGCATTGGGAAACAAACTACAGATTTGATTTTATGTTATGCTGAAAAAATAACACCCCATCCCACCATCGTATCTTCACAACTAACAAAAATAGAGCGCAACAAAACCCAGTTCACACAATGAAAGTAAATTACTCTGAGGTACGCTGTAGTATTCTTATCAACATATTAAAATCTACTCAATTTCCTGATTCTAAGGTGAAATTTATTTGTGTTATATTTTCTTACACCTTTTTCTATCCTCTTTCCTCATCATATTTCCTCATACAGTCTTCCCCTCAACCTCTTATACTC
Organism: Acheta domesticus; assembly: GCA_031308135.1. Lineage (NCBI taxonomy): Eukaryota > Metazoa > Arthropoda > Insecta > Orthoptera > Gryllidae > Acheta > Acheta domesticus. The sequence continues at coordinate 178,435,882 of JAHLJT010008446.1, read as the reverse complement.
TATTATGTTCTCTATATTTTCTAAATGATTTAGTGTTCACCTTATCCTTGCCCCTCATTCATCCAGAATTTGTTTAATCATATTGTCGACATAGCTCTCGTAAGTCCTTTGTCTTTCCCACAATTATTTAAGATGTGACACAAAGTTTCCACCTCTCCCTCATATCTTTGTTTCCTCTTCCCTCACACCTCTATATCTCTTCTTTCCTCTTTTTCAAGACAAAATCTTCAATAACCTCAATATCTCATTTCTAAATATATCATGAGCCGAAATCTTGATATCACTATATTTTCTTGATTTGTTTTCTTCCTTAAGTAGAATGGGATTTCTGGTCAGACTATAAACTTATTAACTTAATTGAATTTGACTCCAGAATTTTCTTGGAGACTTCCTCCCAATTCAACTTTTCTTCCTCTCTTCTGATATCCTAGTTATAACCATTTCTTCATTCCTTAGTCTTCCAATCTTTGCTCCTGAATATCTTCACCTCCGATAAAATAATTTCATCTCTCTTTCTCAATCTGACCACTTACTCCCTTCTCCTGTCCTAAGTTACTTTCAGAAACCCCTTACCAATTCATTCCCCCTCATCTTGTTCTAATTTTTTTTGTACCAGTACTTCATTGCTCTCCCTCCGGCCACCAATCATACCTTTTTTCTTCCCACTTCCTTTCTTATAATGTATCCAGGCGTTTTATCTATCCAGTTGTAAGCTCTATCATAGAAATCCAACGTCAGCCTTCTATTTCTCCTCAGTACAAAGGTTTTTGACATACAAAGAATAGCGAAAAAGTTGATGTACCATAATAGAACACGTAAATAACAATCAGGCAAACTTTTCCTTGGAGTCTTGCTGTCAGCATGACTCAACTGTTTTGTAAGCAGTGATACACCGAGTATGAGAAATCAATCAATATGCATAGCATGAGAATAGGCAGAATAGCTCATTCAAATAATTGAAATTTCAGTCAAAACTTAATTAACCAGCAGGGTACATGCCCACAAACATCGAGACTCAAGGAGAAATTTGAACTCACATATCTTTTGAAGTGAAGCATAGGCACTTCTACCTATCACTGTTATGATCTGGGTTGACTCCCTAGCTTTGAAACGATGTTCTAATAGTACCAATGTGGCAGAGACCTTTGTATTTACATGTAATTTTCAGTAATACTAAGTTAGGATTTCATACTGAAAGGAACAATTTAAATTAATAAAAGTAATTTAATTATCAAGTAATCATAACATAAATTTATTTCAATAATTACTGGCATTTCTTTTTTAGTCACAACTAAGTATTTATTCAAAATATTTTATTTTTCTGTTTAATGTATGTGTTCTTCCCAGAGAAAACATGTCAAAATTGCTCACCAAGTAACTCTTTAAGTGGCTAAAAAGCACCAGCAGTTTCTAACACAGTTAGAAACATTTTCATAGTTTTCTCAAAATTCTTGGGCTACAGTACAGAATTTGTTATGTGAAACTTAATGGGCTATTAGCATATCTCTTTCTGATTAGATCCTTCACTGAAAAATTGCCAATTTTTAATTTATTTTATTTTTACTTTCTCACCTTTCTTTGTAAATAGATACCTATAGTATTGTAATTGTGAACTGGAAAATGGTGATTTTTCGACAGAAAATCTCTTATTGCCATGCACTGGCAATGAAAAAGTGGGCAAATCTTGTAAATTACTTCCTCTAACAAGTTGTGTATTTAGAATCAATGTTTCCAGGTAGGAGGTTTTCCCCTAAATTGTGGATGAATGATGATGTGGATGAATTGTGGATGAAAAAGTGGATGAATCTTGTTCATTAGTAAATTATTTCCTCTAACAAGTTGTGAATTTAAAATCAATGTTTCCATGTTAGAGATTTTGCCCCAAAATTTAGGTTTGTTTTTGGTATTTAGTGGTTGTTTTAGGAGGCAAATTTATTCAGGAGGTTTTGTTGGGGCTTTCATTGAGTTTTTTAACATTAATTTCTTTGAAATATCTATTGGGTATCAGAAAACCCACAAATAGGATTTGTGATTTTGTTCCCTATGATTATTGAAGGTAAATTTATTCAAATATAACTAAGTGTAGTAAAAACACTTGTTTCCAACAAATATTTCCAACTCACAATTTTCTAAAATTCAGAGATATCAATGAAACATTCTTTTAAGCACCCCTTGTTTAATACATGGAAAAAAATTTAATAAAAAAATAATACAAAGTTTTGAGAAAATGTTCATTTTATACTTTGCATTAATTTCTACCAGAAATTTTACAAAAAATACTTGTTTCTTTAAAAAGTTATATTCGCCTTTTTTCAAAGTGCTGATTATTGAGAAGAGATTTTGTTTCAGGTCAAAATCTCTATCTTCAATTATGTAGTTTTGATGTGTTAAGTTTTTGCAATTTCTGAAAATAGAGAGAGTTTGCTGAAAATGAGACTAGCACCATATTTTTACTGTCCTTTGTTACATACAAAGAGAAAATTTAATGAAAAAATTGGAATGCTTTTTGAGATTTTTTAGTAATTACAAGAGTTTTTTACAACTGACTTTGTCTGCAGCAAATCTGTCTTCAATTGTATAGTATTGTACTGTATTGTGTGTGTGTGTATACAATATATCTCTTGACAATAAAATATCATCACTAAAATAAAAAAAATACATATTATTATCAGGGAATGGATTTCTATGTAAATACATATTTACTTAATCAGCTATTATTGATACTGATTTGCATTATCTTTATGTTTCACTATGAATTGAGTTAAAAAATGCTACTGTTATTTTCCTTATTTTTCCATATTTTGGATTTTAGAACATATTTAAACAAAAGTCCATATATTTTCCATATTTCTTATAAAATCAGTCCATGTAGCATACTAAGCTTAACAGTGAAATTTCAATAAATATTGAAAATACATCTCAATAAAAAGAGCCCAAAAGTTTAAATAATTCCTTAAACATTAGAGTTTTTTGAAAATGAGGGAGAATTGACAATGGGAAAGCATATTAAGATACTGTTAATGTTTTAATTTATGGGAAGAATACATCCACTCTCAGGCCCTGAGACCCTGTCTGAGGTGTCTGAGTGTCCCACAAGGTGAAGGGGAATGTGAGGGGGCGATGAACTATCGGATTTGTTTGACAAATGACCTTGAGATCTTGGTGGTCTGTGGGAAATGCACCTCATTTCAGTATCCATTACCCCGTCTCCTTCCCTCTGAGGCTGCCACTCGGAAATCATATGACAATATGGAGACTTGGACATAAGAATTCAACTTATACAGTTGTTAGTATACCTAATTGTCAGTTACAATCCAATCAGAAACTATGTGTTGGTTCAGTTCCATTAATCTCTTTATCAATCCAGTGTAATATGCCAAAAGTAGCACAATCAGTCAGTGTAAAATTAGAAGTTACATTTCAAAATTTAGAGATGATGTGTCAACTGACAATAAAATATTATTTGACCACAGTCATTTTTTATCATATTAAGTCCATATTAAACACCATATTTTCATAAAAATAACTAGATATATATTTACAAATTTCATGTATTGTTAGTCCATTCATTCCCAGACTGTGATTAATGTCATAATTTACGATTATAGATTACAGTTACAAATAAAATTCAGTTACATAGTAATACAAATTAAATAATTTAAAATTCCAAAATTCAATTAGTATAATTTGCAATTTCATATAACAATTTCCGCAAGTAACAATCCGTAGATTTTGTAATTAAAACATTGTCGTATACTTAGTGGTATATCTAAGCATACACATTAAGAAAGGAAACATTTTATTGAGAAATACATCCTTTGAAATTGCATGTGGGCATTGTTGTGAAGAAGAACGTGGAGCTTGCAAATTGAAGAACGCTCCACACACCTGTAGGCGCACACAAGCATCCAACCAAGAACGAGACAATGTGCAGGGCTGATGCCACGTGACCTTCCCGCTTACCAGTTCGGGCGAGGTAGCTTCCCCACCACTCGACTCATCGCGCTGTTCTTTTTGCTGGAGACTTATTTTGCCTTCTGGTCGCTTGCCATCAGTTGCCGACGAACGCTTATGTGCACGAGTTGATGCGTGAGGCAGCATCAACATACTCTACACGCTAAATAGTTAGGTGTCAAAGTGCTTTTACGTATTCGATTGGTGGAGTATTGTAGTTGACAGCATCTTTATATGTAAGTGCAAAGTATTTTATGATAATATTTATGTACGACGGTAGTCTTTGTCACTCACCGGCGTGCTTTTTTTTATTGTGAACTTTTGCTGAGCTATGTCAGAGCTCAGATTACAATTGTTTTATATGTTTAATGAATGCACTTTTACATTTCAAACATATGTTCGATTGATAGAAAATTAATAACATATTAATTGAATTAATATTTAATTGACCTAATAATAACGAAAACAATAATTGTGAAACTTTACTTTTCCTGAATGGATTGTATTGCAATAAAAACAAGAAAAGAACGCGAGTAGCCCGCGTATGAAACCGGATTACGTGTGTTGCTTTATCCAGCGATGACTCGATGTCACTACCTCGTGTGCATATCGAAAGGTGACGTAGTTCATGTATGCGTAGACAAATGTTTTCCATTTTCTTTGAAACTTTGTTCCTTTCACAGAAGTAATTATTTCACCGTGAAGCGAGGTGTCATTAGTAATAGTTTTTACATGACACTATAGGTGCAGCTTCCGTAGATGATTAGTGTAACAGTTGAACCCTTGTCATGAAGATTGTACACACTAGGCGTTTCGTTGGAAGCCCGAGCTTATGTGTGCCTCCATACCGTGCAGGCTTAAGAAGAGTTTCCTTTTTAGGCTTGGCTGGTTCTTCAAATCGGAAGGTGCAATCTGATGAGTGGGTAAAGACCATTTTCACAACAGAATGTGTCATTTTAAGAGAAATTTGTTGAATATGAAATGTGCATAATGTTTCGAATATGTGTTATTGCTGTGCTTTTGATTTTATTTAGAAATATTGCTTTTGGCGAAAGAGTTTGAGCCGCTAAAGGGCAATGTTTTATTTTTCTGCTATTCACCAAATCCCAATAATTTCCCTTTGCATCCTGTTGTAGTAACGTCGAAAATTATGAAAACGCGGTCAAGGAGACTTGTGAGATCTGTTCGTCGTACGTCATTTTCTCTACGTGAGCATAGCCTGTGTGAAACTTTTATCTGTCACGAGCCTTTGATACTTTCTGAAGCGCCCTCGGTGTCCAGATGAGTGTCCCATATTACCAATAGGACGAAATTGGACAAGAATAGAAGACTCCGACGCGAACGCAAAGAGAAACTAGAGGAGTAGGGAGTCTGGGCGTGTCCTCCTGCGTTCCGTCAATCTCCGACGAAAGCGAGACCGGTGGGCTTGGGACAATGGTGGCAGAGGCGTTCCCGCTGGTTGTCAAACGGTATTCCTGGCGATGCGCTGCGTCGGTGCGGGGCGGCCGGCGTGGGCGTTGGGCAGCCAGCGTAGGCGGGGCTCGCTCGTGACGCATCGGTCGCCACGCCCCCCTCCCCCCTCCGCGCCGCCCGTGCCGCCCGCGCCGTCCGGCGCACGCTGCGGTCCAGTCCAGCGCCACTCGCCCAGCACTCGCCCGACGGCCCTCACGCCAAACCTGACCGGCCGTTGAACTCGGCCGACATACACTCTCCGACAGCCCCGCGCCCCGCCTGCCCCGCCGGCCCCGCCCGCTCGGGCCCCCGCCGTACGGCTTCGCCTCGGAGTCCCCGCGCCCGGCGCCCAGTTGCCAGCCCTTTCGTTTCCGGAGGCAGTTCCACTGGTGGCTGCTCTTTCAGAACGTGTTGCAAGAGCTTCGCTGAAGAATAAATACTCTTAACGCAGTCAGATTGTCATACGCATGTACATGTGAATAGAGTGTTTCTACAGAATGTCACCAGTGCTAAAACCTCCGTTCCCGTCAATCGACACTTTTAAAAGATGATTGTAATGTTCCATTTCGTAATACGGAATAATACTTTGTCCTTCCAGAGCCGTAGATCACGAGATGGGTAGACGAATCTTTAGATGAAATAGGTTTTCTTTATTTGAGATGGCGCTTGACTGTGTCTTTTTATATGTGAATGAAAATGTATTTTTTAAAAGTGGTTAAGATGTTACTGCTCTTAGAACATATATTCTTTTGATAACTTTTCAAAACAATAAATTTTCTCTTGAGAAACACTATTCCATCACATGCTATTGGCGTGTTATCAATTTACATTTGTACATGACTTTGTGAGAGATATCGCTTACTTGTGCATTCTTTCAATACAATATTCAGCCGTGTGTGTCCTTTTTCGAACCTCTTTCAAGGCATTGAGCAAAGCAGAAGATGTTGATTTTCACGAAGGGTTGGTTTCCATATTACTTGTAGAATGACATCTCTGGTGAGAAACATTGTCTTTTCAGAGGTTCTTTGCAAGGTTGGTCTTAGGGACGGTTGGTGCAGTTGGCATCATGCAGATCAAACTATTTAAAAAACGAAGAACTGATGATAGCCGTTCTCATTCAAATGACTAGAATCGTCTTCATAATGTTTTTGAGAAGTATTGAGGGCGTTTAGAGACAGGTTGAAACAAAAGGGGAGCATTCGTTTCACCGCCCTCTCTATCCAGCGCCCCGGGTGGTTCTCCCTTGCCTATTTTTCCTTTTGTCCCTTGTCTATTTTCCCTTTTGTCCCTTGTCTATTTTTCCTTTTGTCCCTTGTCAATTTTTCCTTTTGTCCCTTGTCTATTTTTCTCTGTTTGGTGGGCAGATCCGAATGCTGAGACCCAACCTTGCCGCATCTGGAGCATTTTCTAATGCCTCTCACTCTCACCACTTGAGTCATTTCGTCATCGAAACAGCCTTGGGACTACAAGCGGACGTGTTGGAAATGCCGCCGTTTCCTCCGCTGAGCAGAGGGTGGATGGTGATCCAAGAATTTGCAATCTTTCAATCAGTCTGCCCTGGACGCCCGCAGGATGACGGTGTCCTCAAAATCAAATGCCACTGTCGCTCATCGGTAGTAAAATGTTTTCATTAAAAATCGCTTCATGGCTTTCTCAGAGACACACGCAATGGTGGATCGAGGGGGGAGGGGGTATGGGGGTCATGCTTCTCTCAACATTTTTTAAAATAATTTGACTCAGTTTATTCAAAATAATTATCGTATATAGATCTCATCTCATCCAGAGCAATATTTCCATTATGAAAATACTCTTAATTTTTTTATTCCATACTAACAATTAAAAATATCATTTCAAAAATATTTATGGGGGTCTTACCCTCCCATCCCTCGAAATACTTCCCGCTTCTGAACACAGGTGACATTCCATTGCGATCCTGCCGCACATCAACTCACGGGGAAAGGTTTAATCATGTCAACGCCGACTGGCTTGAAAAAAAAATATGTTCACAGTTCATAGCAGTATTCTACGGATTAATAAATCACAAATATATCACACAATTATACACACAAATATACAAAATATACACAATTTATTTTCATAAACTTACAAGGCTTTAAACACGGGCGTTTCTCGCTTGTAAACTTTTGAAAAGACATCAAAGGAAGGGCTTTAAATACTAGTATATCAGTGGAATTTTAGATTAAGCCAAGACATTTTTTAAATTAATTTATTGATGGTAACGAGATGCACGCGGTGGATTATAGAAGGTCAAGTTACGACGCAGCTCTTCGTCAATTCAGAAGTAGATTCTCTCAATAAACTTAGAAAATGACGGCAGCCACGGAGGCGATGGCGGCGGCGGTGTTTTCTGTTACTACTGGAAAGCAATATGCTTATTGGTTCTCTTCGTTAGATATGAAAATGCAGGCACTCTGGAGTAGCCCCCTACATCTACCTGCCAAAGTGGAAGCTTCTTATAACATTACTTTCCCACGCGTTTTTAACTTTTCACTCATTAAGGACGGGAGAACATTCGGCTGCAATCAGTGTTATCGTTTCAGACTAAATGTTACATAACGAATAATTATGATCGTTGTAATGTTCTTGTGATAATGTCTTTAATGTAATGTCTTTACAAAGTAAATTAGAATGAAACTGCTGGGTGTTGTTGAAATATTTATGGGTGGGGACGTGTTCCCTCCGTCCCCCTTCGCGCGAGACGCCCATGGCTTTCAAGTGACGAAAGAAGGGGCGTTGCGCTGGGCCACGCAGGGGCTTCTGCAGCCGGCGCTCGCACGCCCCGCGGACAACGATGCTGCAAAATACACGGGCAAACAAATGTGGATTCATGAATTATTTCATGTTTTCGGGCGCGTCAAATACTATGATCATTAGTCCCGTCAGTGTAGTGCATGTTTTTTCGGGAGGTGGCGGGGAGAGATGGTTTCAGCTGGACAACCTGGAGGGTCCCGATTGGTCTTCCGACATATATGGAAGTTCAGTGCATGTAAGTGGAAGTGTGTCTAAGGGATGATGATAGGTCACATAGATCGCGTGCCATCCGTGGCTCGTTTGTAAGGGCAGTGCTTCGGCATTTGCCTAGTATTGATCGGAGAAACCACGGAAAACTACCGGTCAGTGCAGCTGGTCGCTAGAATTCTCTTCCAGACGGTGGCTGAATTTTGACGTGGCTATCGTTAGTGTCGAAAACCATGCCATCATCGGGAATCGAGCCCTAGGATCTCCCCGGTCAGAGGCACTCCAGTGACATTAATTGATGCCTTGAGCCTCCTCAGCCGATCCAATGAGTGTGGATGCAGTCTGTTTTCCGGCTAGAACTTATTGATTCCTAAGACGAAGAGGAATTGTTGCACAAATTTTCAAACAAAAATTACGAGAAAGAATTCTTTAAAAAATATCTGCCCTGTCCAGTGGTGTTGTGGGTTTGAATTCCGCGTGAGGCAAACACATTTCCACTTGTTTATGGCGAGATTCGCAAAAGCAAGTCCCTGCAGTTCATATTATTATCTCAATCACCGTTCTTCAATTTGTTCAATGAAGTAAAGTATTAGTGGACCGTGTTTTGAACGCTAACATCCTGTCAGAGGCACGGGTTAAAAACGCCACTTTTTAGCTTCAGTCCCGACGTGAATCATTCGTTTTTGTTCGATCTTTTCGTAGAACGAAGATTCCCTTAATGCCAACATAGCGAGAACACAATTATATTGCCACGTTCTCTTAATTTAATCAGTAGGGTTCGTATAATTTTTAACAGAAAAATGGGACCTAATTTTTCCTCCTGAAGATATTTTGAAATCATGAGACAGGCGTGAACCAATAGGATATTCTCCTTAACTTTCTATTTTATTATTTATTTTTTAATATATAGTGTATTATAATAACACTGGGCGACGAGGCTCGTGTTCTTGAATTCTAATGTTATTTTTCTATTTGGATCTAAAATTAAGGAAAAAGTACAGTAATGCTCCAAGACTTCTCTTTTGATCGGTGCACACAAAAAAGGAATTGAAACTGCTCAAATATTTCCGATTATTTTTATCAATTAAAAAACAATCAACTCGTTTTAAAGGAAACGTAATTATCTATAACTTGTAATATAAGAATATTACTGAAAAATTAAACGTTGCATTGGTTGTAAAGGATGGTTATAATTAAACCTTCCCTACAGAACACGTTATAACAAGGAAACGAATTATAGTACGAGTACCAAACGTACTAGTATTACTGTCTTGAGTATTGTGTGCATGATTTCTACGCGCCACAGCTCTACCGGCCAGTTCCAAATATGACCACCAGGTTGTTCATTCGCAGATGGAAGGTGAGATTTGGCGCCAACCTACATGCCGGATTGAGGGGTTCCCCCTCCAGGTATCTTCCACAGCGGAGCTCCGCCCCAGGATACGTTCTAAGCTCCCGACGTGTGTGTAGTGTGTGGTGTCTGTTAGGGTATTACTTCGGCAATGTGCCTATCAGAGCAGCCGGCCGCTCAATTTTTTTGCCCGACAACGGCTCAATTCGATCTAGCTATCTATACTTCTGTTTTTCGTTCTTGGCGCGTGGGGTATGTCATCAAAATGGAATAAGTCACGGTATTTCGCGTCGTTCTCGGTTGTGCAGCTAGGAGTCGCATGATCGCTCGCACTGCTTTATACAGTCGCGATCATGCGAATCCTAGCGGCACAATCGCGAACGACACGAAATACCGTGAGATATTCCATTTTATGACACACCTCCACGCGCCAAGAAAGAGAAACCGAAGTATAGCTAGTGTCGAAAATCCTCCACCGTTGGGACTCGAACCCTATGACTTCCTAGTCAGAGTCGCTTCAGAGATAGTGGCAATGCTGACTCTGAGCTAAACGCAGCCTGTGCATTTGTTCGTTTTGCCTTAATTCCTTCAATTTTGTGAAATGAACATATTAAACATGTGATTTAAGGAATTCTTACTGGAATTTTCACGACACCAATGGTGTCATGTATTCTGAGTCATCTAATAAGTTGGGACACCCGGGTCGGAGAATTTCTGACTCCCCCTTAGTACTACCTCAGTCAAGTGCTTCATCTACCATCACTGCGGGGTTCTGGGAATCGGTGCAGAGCTCTCTTGCGCGTCATTTCCTAAAATCGCAGCGCTTATACCGTGAACGTCCGCACGCATCAGGAGCTCGCTTCTCGAACATGGAAAACGCAAGGCGCCTACTGCAGTTGCGGTAGACTTCGAACATTGTGAGGAAAAATCATTTCAATGAAAACAGGACTAAAGGATCAAATAGGAAAATTATTTTGAAAACTGTGATTTTCCAGGACTTCAGACACACGAAGACTATATATTTTGTCAGTACACCTTGGTGTCCTGGTAATAAACTGCAGTTTGAAAGTGAGGTTAACATGTGAGCGCCTTCATGTGGCTTCTCAGAAAGCCCTAAAGTTCCTATTGCCCTAGCGCCAACCAAGATGAAGTAAATAATATATTAATCATTCGTTCAGTTCTGTGCTTTTCTGTTTGTGAGTTATTCAGCAAAGCATTTCTTGATTTCCCTTTTTTTGCAATTTTCCCTTTCGTTGCAAAAACTTTACGATCAGCTTTGGTAAACTATTCTTCTATTCTATCGTGGAAACTATTTATATTCTATGTAGTTTATTTTATGAGAAAATTTCAGGCATATGGACCTAATACTTTCAAAATTAGGTCTTTTTCGCATTTGTAATATTCGTACGTAGGCTACACCGTGATTGAAAATTCATTTGGACTTTCATATGTTAAATTTGCTGTTGATTATATATTGATATGTGCAAATCTCTTAACTACAAGCGAACTATGTATTTAATGAAATTAGGAAGCTATCAGAGTGGGGGAATTATTTCTTAATCTGGTTTGAAAATACAGAAAAGTGAGTTTCGTCACGTCCAAACAAAACACACTTCAGTGGTTAAGGACTAATTGAATTTTTGAAACTTTTCCTCTATTTCTGTCTAGATTTATTGTTCTTATTTTCAATTAATTTTTACTCTGTCTGCTGCATCGGTATTCAGATGTATTTGAATTTTGATATTATCGTATTATTGTTATTATTATTATTATTATTATTATTATTATCATTCCTCTATATCACGACTAAGATGTTATGAGTGGGCTGAATATAAAATCTACTCCAGATTGCAACCAGCTACGTAAGGATTGTCGGTGCGTCTTCAACACTTTGCGCAAAATGTGTGCTGTTCCAAGTGAAGAAATTTCTTGCACTTCGCAGTCTTTTGAATGACCTGGAAGTTTAGCCAAGTTCTTACACAAAGTTTGCGGAACAAATCCCAGAGCTCCGATAACTATCGGGACGACCTGTACTTTTACGCCTCACATTCGGCTGATCTCAATTTCCAGTCTCTTGTATTTAAGACGCTTCTCTGCCTCCTTGGTTACAACGTTCTGATCACAAGGCACAGCAACATCTACAAGTAGACACAATTTTTTCTCCAAATCTCGAATAACTATATCCGGTTTGTTTGCTGCTATCGTGCGATACGTTTGAATTGTTGGTCGTACAATACTGTATAGAGTCCAATCCAACAGATGTCACTCACCTGTTTTGGTGAGTGTTGTTGTTGTTGTTGTTATTATTATTATTATTATTATTGTTACTATTATTATTTTTATTATTTAATCATCTTCACTTTGATTTGTTGACCAGTGAAAATGATTGTCATTGACATTTTATCACAAAACGATTATAAATTTTTTTGTGTCCAAGAATACAACGTGACATGAGAAGAATACTGTGGTCAAATCCGATAAATATAAATTTATTACCTTGCCCAATTTACGGCATTCAACAGGTAGGAGATAGTAATAACTGTAGTTAACATCCTACCAACGTCAGAAACGAAACATGTGCAAGCAACGAAGTGTTTACTTTTCGTACCATTCAGTTAGATGAAGATCAGGCTCACGCACGAAGCAATGTTCCGAAGTGAAACCCGACATTTAGAAATACGTCTTGCTATAGGAAAATCGAAATGGTAGGTCTAGAAGTAGGTATTTGAAAGTAGACCCTAGATGCCTAGAAGTGATCAAATATGCCTGCAGCTCACTTTTTCCCAAAATACGGGTTAACCTGTCCCTGCACCACTCTCCAAAATTTTTCTGTTAAATTTAACTTTCCACATCCATTTTGAACAGTAAACAAATCGTTTCATTAAGATTCAGTTACAGTAAGAATTTTCTTGTTAAATTGATTATTTTTAATATATTTAAAATATTAAGGGATTTTCTACTGTTCGGTCCTAGACCAGGCTTAGCGGTTGAAAAGGTCTGCTTGTGCAGTTTTTCTGCTTTCGGGGTGAGCTGTTTTTACAGTCTCCCATTCGCCGGCCGCTCCTGTCCTAATGGAGCGAGCTCGCTAAACTAGACCGAAGGAAATGCTTCGTCTGCGCGGAATGAATCTAGGACGCCCAGTTCCATAGAAGCGGGTCGCGAGCAGCTCGCGCTCAGACAGGGATTGCCATTGAACTTCGACCCGTCGGAAGCCGCGATCTGTTAAAACACGTTTTCGCACAGCAGGGTGAAGCATCGTGGCGCAATGAGGTCGCAAGGAGAGTGATCGGCGTCGGTTCTGATGCCCACCACCCCAATGTGTATATAGTGTCACACAGTCGTCTGTCTGTCTGTCGGTCTGTCTGTCACAAGTTGAGTTGGCACATGTGTGTGTGTGTGTGTATAGGGTAAATAGTGTAGTGGGTATGAATGTGTGAGTGAAAGTGTTTGTACGTATAGCTTAAGAGTAAATGCGAGCGTGAATGAAAATAAATGAAAAAAGAACACATGAACAATCTAAAGAACTTTAAAAACTATATCGTATCTTTATTATTTAAAACTCAGTGAGCCCAAAGAGGCACTTGTTAGTAGTTTTAGTCCTAGTTATAGTTAGTAATTTTAAGATATAAGCCCTCCTCATTTCTCCATAAGCCAAATCGGCTGGAGATTAAGTAAGTCCCTTAAACTTGGATAAACTCCCGCCTCTCCAGGTAAACTGGAGAGGGAAAAAAACACCACCCCAACTCACACGCTCCCAATGGCTCCGGTCCCTGCGGGAAGTGCGCTTTGATTGTCGAAGAACTCTAGAAGTATTGGCGGGCAATGGTTGAAGAAGGGCTTAGCATACAAGAAGTGAAAACGATGGATATTATGCTGAATGATAATGCGTTCTTGGCATTGTATTCGATATTATTTTATAATGAACTTACCGTTAACGACGAACTCTAAATTAAATCAAAGCCCCAGGAAGTAAATACATGGCTGAAATGAAAATCACTAGATCTCCGATGATAAATGGCTTTAGCTCTACGTGCACCGCAGAAGAAGAAGAAGAAGAAGAAGAAGAAGAAGGGAACAGAATAAAGAAAAAAGCATTAGAAATTCAGGAGAAAGTCCTGAATTTTGACGTATAAAAATCCCGGGATGTTTTTTATTAAAGACAATTTTTTAAAGGTGACGTATCTCTTCTTTCGATGATTTAATTACAATGTTTTAACTCGAAACACTATTATATTTAAAAATTTTGAGTATTTAATCACACATAACGTCTGTATATCTAGTTACCGAAGTAAGATAGATATGTAAAATTGAGCGAACATCAGATGCGAAACATACGGGCGTGAATTTCTTTTTAAGTCTATGTTTGGAAGTTTCTGTTGTCGCATACGTTGTCTTACGTTTGATCGTCCTTGCCAAGTTAGGCAATGCACTTGGCTGTTCCATTCATTTCATGATAAAAGTGAGTAATTACCGGTTGGGGTAATTAGTGGTCGGTTGTTCTACTTACGCAGAGAGGAGCCCCAGTTCCCGCTAGTTCCCACATTTGGTCTCACGAGGTGGCTCTGCGAAAAGACCCACGAGAGTAAGAGTGGGAGCTTTACTGTTGAGGAATTTCAATAAAGCTTAACTTTTTCCTACAACTTTATTTTTAGTATCATTGAATATTACACATAATTGTGTAAAACCCTAGTAGTTTATGTTCGCCACAAGTTGAGCTACTTTTGCAAGTAATTCGTCAGAATACATTGTCACTGGTGTATCATATTCGTTATTCCTCTGGTGTACATTGAATAACCCATGGGCTTACGCATATTTAATACATTTACATATTCTCCTTCTCACTCGAAATATCTGAACTACTCCAAGGATCACATGTCTAGATCTTGCTTCCATTAAATTCTCCTCACTTATGCTCAGAGACACAAACACACAGTTTCAATTTCGTGAGTCACCCTCACACCACAATGCATTTCACAAGTATTTCAGACTTCAGTTGCCTTGAATTTCAGGGAACACTCGATAATCTATGGTTCATACTACAAAAATCTCGGTTCATCATGTTTTTTAATTACAGCTACTAGTTCCCAATATTTCTCTTTCTGCAAACATATTCTGGCCTTCAAATAAGTCAGATTTTTCACAATAATCTCTGTTATAGATATTTTGTTTTTTCAGTATACATCAGATCGTCTTTCTTAGCTATTTGGCGCTGTAACTATTTTTCTGTAATTGACAGTATAGATTTAAGAATTCTACCTATTCATCTGAGGTGATGAATATTGTGATTCACAAACCGTAAGTAACATGGCAACTTCAACAAAAGTATCATCCGTGTTTGCCTTCTTTAATATACGTTTCGTTATTTGTATTGTCCTCTTTCCTACCAATGTAATTGACGATACCTGGGACTACAGGTTACAAAGTCACTACTCAACTCTTGAGAAAATTGAATACGCTCTTTGGATTTTAATAGTACATACATTTAAAAAAAACATTAGAACACCATTCATTCTAAACATGCCTTAAAAGTTTGTTGCAGCCTCTTGGGCAGTCTTATACGATACGAATGATAATTCTACCCACGTAGTATTCTATCCACAAGTATTATAATAATGCGGATCTTATATCTAATTTATACGGGGTTACTTCATTTAAATGTAATTTAGGTACATCATTATTGATAAATAGTGCGTTACTGCATACATTCTGATGTTTATACTATCCTGTATACGGAGAATCGAGTGCTAATTCAGAATCGAGTGCTAATTCTACCCATATAGTGCTATAATCCTCAAATTTTATAATAATTCGGACCTTATATCTAATTTATTCAGGACTACTTCATTTAAATGTAGTTAGAACATCATGCTTGATTAATGGTGCATTACCGCATAGATTATGACATTTTTACTACCTGTATACGGAGAATCAAGAAAGTTATGTAATGTTGCCACAAAAACTACCGCTTTTTCAACAAAAAAAACAACAACAAATTTTTGTGGATTCCTGATACGAAAAAAAAGTATTTTGCTTCTATATGTAGTAAATTACTTTTTCGTTATCTTAGTGTGGTCAAAATCCTCGTTTTGTAGTCCTTGATTTCGAAAACTTGTTTTACCTAAACGTTTGTCCGTCCGACTTGTCCGACGCCTGTCCATCTGCCCCTCGGTCTGCCTCTCCTTCTGTCTGTCCACCTGTAAGTCAATCTGCCCGTTTGTCAACTTGTTTGTCTGTCTGTTTGTCTGTCTGTTTGTCTGTCTGTGTGTCTAATCGTTTGGCTGCCCGGCTGCCTGCCTATCAGTCGGTCTGTCTGTCGGTATGTCTGTCGGTCTGTCTGTCTGTCGGTCTGTCTGTCGGTCGGTCTGTCTGTCTGTCGGTCTGTCTGTCGGTCTGTCTGTCTGTCGGTCTGTCGGTCTGTCTGTCTCTCTGTCTGTCTGTCTGTCGGTCTGTCTGTCTGTCGGTCTGTCTGTCTGTCGGTCTGTCTTTCGGTCTGTCTGTCGGTCTGTCTATCAGTCTGTCTGTCCGTTTCTGTTAGTCTGTATGTTGGTCCACCTGTCTGTCCTTTTTTGTACGTCTGTCCGTCTGTTTCTTTTTGTTTCAATATCGTGTTGTTTTTATAGAAACCAGTAGAAATCAATTTTGAAAATAAGTTGAATAGTCGGTCGAATAATCGTTGCAGTTCTGTTAGGTAATATCTTAAATTTTATTCTAAACGAGTAATTTACTGTATTAATTTACGAAAAACTTAAGTATTTAAATTATTCTTGATTCATTTTGTGTGGTCCAAAGGCTCGAGGGCTCAGATACCGCCCCGACATGGACGACCCTTGCCTTTCGGGTGTGCAGAGGCTGATCGCAGGTCTGAAGAGTACACGCGTAAGTTAGTGTGTAGTACATTGTTTGAGTACACACCATAGGGATGTACAAAGGTGACTCGCTGTCAGAAGTCCTCCAGAAAAATATCAAACGTGCAATAGACAAGTTTATTTAAGGCTGCTGGGTGCGGACTGTGTGATGGATTCCCATTGGCAATAACGGAGTGGTGAGGGGCAGGAAACGTTAGCTGGGAGAGTCTGCAACTGCAGGAGCTGGGCGTCTGTTCTGCATACCGCTCAGGAAGAATTTAGTTCGAAAGTCGAAACATCCTTCATGCATTTGCATTCTGTGAACTAGAAACTGAGTGTTTCTACTCCTGTTTTATAATTCACGTTTAGATGGTTGCAGCTCGTAACAAAATGATATTCATTATGTTTATTTTTTTTTATTTTAGAGTCCTGTGTATTAGACAATGAAAAAACAAGTCAAGATTTTAATAAATCTTCATTTGGATATTCATTATGATAAAGTTTCATTATACGAAGTACAGGTGTTTGACCAGTCACAGAGAAGTTTACAATTGAGAAGTTATCAATCAGTGGTCCTCGTCTATTAAATGATTCGTTGGATTGTGTATATTAATTTGCCATGACAACCCGGGGGGAGGGTAGAGACGGTAAACCGCTCAAGCACCTGTTTCCGAACTCTGAAGAAAACTGAATGCTACAATGAGGACTGTATCATCTATTAAACTGATCGGAATTGAAAACATACTGAACCTTGACATTAAATTAACAAAATTGAATTCTTACTCGACCCGTGCACTGCTTTGAAGCCGGACTGTGCTTATGCTTAACGACTGCCACCTGGCATGCACAGGAGGCTCTCCGCTACGTGACGTTGGCTGAATACTGCATGCCAGCTGCCAAGTAACCGTTCAATGTAAAAGTTTAACTTATTATAGCCATCATTAGACGCAGAAAAAGTACTGCATGAAATACTGTGGAATGTATATTAATTCACTCGAATAAAGTTTACGATACTCACTATTCCTCGCTCGTATTGTGCTATCTCTTCACACTCGTGTTTTAATACCCATCATTACATCACCGTTTCATAATATGCTATTGGTTCTATCAGAATTTGGAGTTTTATCTATAACTACTCTGCCTGTATACTCGAAATGAAGCCTTATAAGTATTTGATGTAAGACTGAGACAGATGTAAGAATATTATGCAAACGCAATATTGTGTTGATAATAATGGTAGCAGTTGCAAACCATAAAAGATCATTTTCTTAAGACTAAAACTTATTTCTGTGCACAAAGTAATAAGCGCAGATAGCAAGTGACCTTAAAAATAAAATATTTACATTGGAAATGAGCTTTGGAGGAAAAATTTGAAACCTATTATTGGAGGTATGACGATCAATGGTTATCAGTTTACCAGTGCTTCATTTGACTCTTCTTTTTACATGTGTCTGCACGAATTTTATGAATTCAAGAACACGTTGACTGCAAGAATTTTCTTGCTCAAAATATTTTTGCGAGTAGCATACATGTTATTTTTTCAATAATTCATCGCGGTTGAATTGAATCTACTTTTTCAGCACTAATTAGGAATTGTGATTATCATAATGAAATATGTTTATATGTTTAAATTGTCAGAAACGAATTTGAAAAACGCTCAAAGAAACAGTAGATTCTCCTTTTCTTGGAGTTATTAAACTGAATATTAAAATTACTGATACTAAACAATAAGTAACGACAATTAAAAATATATTTTAAAAAAGAAGATTATTTATAATATTGTGAGTTTTCCACCATTATTTTCCAATCCAATTAGAATACAATTCTTGCATTTTGACATGTTTTAATTTGCTAACTTGTCAGCGTTTCGGTCGGGAATGGGATCTTTTTCAGGGCTAGACAAACAAAAGGTTCACGTGCGGGTCGAAATGTTGATATGCTAACTTGATTTGATCCCGATTTCCTAACTTCCAGCGTCGTTGCCCGTGAGGTCCGCGGGTTCGAGTGCTCATGATGGCGACATTTCGACACTAGCTATATAGCCGGGCCATTCGGCCACTGATTGGGGGAGAATTCTGATCCACAGTTTTCCGTGGTCTCTTCGATCAGCACCAGGTGAATGACGAAGCAGTACCGAAGCAAACAGACCAAGGAGCGCACACGATCTTCCTTTCCTCATCTTTGACCCCTCCCCTTCCCTTTCCTCTTCTCTCTCTCACACACACATGCACTTACGTGCACTACACTTCCACACAAGTCAGGAGCTTAACGCTTGTTTCGGCTGTGGCGCTGCTCCTCCGCCGAGGTAGATACTGGAAGAGAGAAACTTTGCAGGTTGAAGTGTAGGCCAGCGCCGGATCTCACGTTCTAGCGGGGGAGTAACTCAGCCTCCTCCCTGGATACAACATACTTGCGGGACCAATGACCAGAGTAGTTGACGCCCCCGGAAACAGTACGTACTCACATACGCTCCTGCAATGATCTACGGACACTTAGAGATATACGTAGCAACAGTTTTTGGAGATATCGCAATGTTGGCATACTTCTGGTGGTACGATTCAGTGTTTTACGCGTCGCGGGAAACAATTTTCTTGATACGTTCAACGACAAAGCGCCAAGTTTTAATTTCTATGAGTTGGGGTCAGAGAAAGCGCGGTCCTGATTCTACACAGTCCGGAAGCGTTGCGGTCGTTAAGCACTCTACACATTAATTTGCTTTCCCCGTGTTGCAAAATACTGATAACTTCTCATGTCGGAGAATTATTAACATAAGCAAATATTTACCTACAGTAAAAGGACGATGAATGAACACGAGAAGGGGGATATCCGGTAGTGGTAGGGATGGGGAAGTTTCTTGCTTAATTTACTACAGAGTGTACTACAACTACGACTACTACAGAACCATAAAAAATAGAAGTGTAAGAGCAATAGAAAGAAACTCATGTTTTTGTTCCAGCCGAAAAACGTTTCATATAGTATGTTTTACTTTTAAAAATACAAAGCATTAAACCCGCAGAAATTGCGATACTTTCTGCTCTATTTTCTAACGCGACAATTTCATGTAGTACGTCTCTAGTGCATCATTGTGCCCGGCTCTACCCTCCATTTCTTAGTAAGCATTAAAGTTCAGTGGGTGAATATTTTTTTGGACAATCTGTGACGTGACAAGTTTGATACGTCATGGTGAATGCAACACTACATTCAATGACATTGTAACTTATACTTCGATTAAAACATTAAGTACGTTGATATTTGGTCAACTGTGATGCTCTCATCCAATCTGGAGCGTGAACGTCACTATAGTAACAACGGATTTGATGTTTTAATCGAAGTGTAGGAAAAACATCTGATCTTTCCAAGAAAATGGTGACGTTTACAACCAAACTGAACGTTAGGTTCCTTTAGAATCAACCTTACAATTCTGTATTATTATTATTATTATTATTATTATTATTATTATTATTATTATTATTATTTTTCCATTACATCACGACTAAAGATGTTATAAGTCGGCTGAATATAAAATCTACTCCAGGTTGCAACCAGCTACCTAAGGAGTAGATCTAGGGACTATCGGTGCCTCTACACTACTTTGCGCAAAATGTGGGCTGTTCCAAATAAAGCTATTTCTTGCACTTCCCAGTCCTTTGAATTACCTGGGAGTTTAGACAAGTTCTTACTCAAATTTTGCGGAACAAATCCCAGAGCTCCGATAACTATCGGGACGACCTGTGCTTTTACGCCCCACATTCGGCTGATCTCGATTTCCAAACTCTTGTATTTAAGACGTTTCTCTGCCTCCTTGGTAACGACGTTTTGATCGCAAGGTACAGCAACATCGACAAGTAAACATGATTTTTTCTCCATATCCCGGATGACTATATCCGGTTTGTTTGCTGCTATCGTGCGATCAGTTTGAATTTGTTGGTCGTACAATATCGTACACAATCCAACAGACGTCACCGGTTTCGGTGAGTGTTCGTACCACTTGGGGCATGTGTTTGGAACTTCCAGGGCGGTACAGATCTGCCAGTGGAGGTAGCTACACACCCTGTCGTGTCTTTTCAAATATTCGGTTTTTGCTAGAATTGGACATGCTGAGACAATATGATCAATGGTTTCTACGTGTTCCTGACAAATGCGGCATTTATCATCTTGGGAAATTTTGAGAACCGCTTTATCATAATGTCGTGTTCTCAAGGCCTGATCTTGGGCAGCTATTACAAGTGCTTCCGATTCTGGCTTCATTCTTTCCCTTTTAAGCCACATAAATGATTTATCTTTATTGATCTGCACCTTGTCCATTCTTTTTAGGTATTGTCCGTGGAGTGGTTTGTCTCTCCACGATTTCTTTAACATTTTCTGTGTCTCAAATTTTATGTTAAGTAGCATCAGAAGTTCAGTGTCTCTGTCATTCTGGGTGTCTTGCATAGTCTTGTTCGCAATGCTTCTTGCTACACTTACAATGCCTCTGTTTCCCATTCTTCGATCAGATTTCATGACCTGCCTCATTAGTGGGTCATCTTGATGGCTGACTACATACTTTCCCATCCCGGTTATTGCATTGTGCCAGGAGGCTTCAATTTGTCTCAGGCCTCTTCCTCCTTCCTTACGTGAAACATAAAGTCTATGTACATCAGCTCGGGGGTGGGCGACATGATGCATTGTAAGCAGTTTTCTGGTTTTTCGATCCATGATGCGAATTTCCTGTTCAGTCCAGTCTACTAGTCCGAAACTGTATTCGGCTACAGGCACCGCCAAACTACCAATTGCTGATATTTTATTCCTGGAGTTCAGAGCGGACTGCAGGACAAGTCTCACTCGTCTATAATACTCCCTGCGAATTCTCTCTTTCATTGTGTCGTTCGAGATGGTCTCACATTCTTCAATGCCCTGATATTTGTAAGTTTTACCTGGCTCAAGATCTTGAATCACAGTGTGTCTATCAACTTCAATGTTCTCTGACGTTGTCATTTTGCCTCTTTTTAAGTTGACTTTTGCACACTTGTCAAGACCAAACTTCATGCAGATGTCATTGCTAAATTCATTGATGACAGACAGCATTTGGGAGAGAATCGCTTCATTCTTAGCAAACACTTTAAGATCATCCATGTAAAATAAATGTGATACAGGCCTTTCATCACCATGGAGCTTGTAACCAAAGTCAGTGTGCGACAGCTGTCTTGATATAGGAATCAAACTAATGCAAAACAACAGAGGGGATAGTGAATCTCCTTGAAAAATTCCCCTGTTTATTATTATTATTATTATTATTATTATTATTATTTTCCCATTACATCACGACTAAAGATGTTATGAGTCGGCTGAATAGAAAATCTACTCCAGGTTGCAACCAGCTACCTAAGGAGCAGATCCGGTGATTATCAGTGCCTCTAGAATACTTTACACAAAATGTGGGCTGTTCCAAGTAAAGCAATTTCTTGCACTTCCCAGTCTTTTGAATTACCTGGGAGTTTAGACAAGTTCTTACTCAAATTTTGCGGAACAAATCCCAGAGCTTCGATAACTATTGGTACGACCTGTGCTTTTACGCCCCACATTCGGCTGATCTCGATTTCCAAACTCTTGTATTTAAGACGTTTCTCTGCCTCCTTGGTAACGACGTTTTGATCGCAAGGTACAGCAACATCGATAAGTAAACACGATTTTTTCGCCAAATCCCGGAACACAATATCCGATTTGTTTGCCGCTATCGTGCGATCAGTTTGAATTTGTTGGTCGTACAATATCGTACACAATCCAACAGACGTCACCGGTTTTGGTGAGTGTTCGTACCACTTAGGGCATGTGTTTGGAACTTCGAGGTCGGTACAAATCTGCCAGTGGAGGTAGCTACATACCCTGTCATGTCTTTTCAGGTATTCGGTCTTTGCTAGGATTGGACAAGCTGAAATAATATGATCAATGGTTTCTACTTGCTCCTGGCGAATGTGGCATTTATCATCTTGGGAAATTTTCAGAACCGCTCTATCATAATGTCGTGTTGTTATTATTATTATTATTATTATTATTATTATTATTATTATACAAAAATTGTAAAAAATGAATAAAAATATAATTTGCATTTAATAAACGTTAATAAATGTAAAGATAATTTGGAAAACAATGGTGCTTAAATAAGTAATTTCCAGAGTGTATTATTCTCTTCCATTCAAAAATATTTATTTACGGATCCCTTGGGGATACGGATCACTTGGGATTTATCACGGATCCCTTGGGGATATAACCGGTTCAAAGAAAATGGATTGGTCATCCAGAATTGCGGCCTAGAAATATTGGATCGAAGAATTAACGAACAATGGGTGTCATGCTGCCTCCACGCTCTACTTTTGTGATTAATATTGTATAAGTTTTAGAGTTTTGATAACTGTGAAAGCGGAAAGGCACATCTGAACGTCATTTAATGGTGCTGCATCACACACCCTCTCGTATTATTTGTAATAGTTCCGTAATATTATACCCTTATCGGAACAAGAAATAGTGTTCCCAACTCACAAAAAATATTTACCCGGGCTGAGTTTTGAATAAAGGTACAGGATCATCTGACTCATCCGTTACACCGCCTGCGCTTATTTATTTATTGCAATATCCAACATTTCAACTTTTATAAAATGATATGTTTTGCAATGAACATATGGTGGGAAATTACATAAAACTCAGTTACTTGTGACAGTTGCCCCTGATTGGTAGCAACCCATCATACTGTAGTGTTCGGCAGGTCATGTTTTGACGCAAAGTGATTTCGAGTTATCAAACGTCAGTGCATGGTGTATTGCCTACCAATCAGGGGCAAATGCCACTTCCGACGTGTTCGTTGGCAAAAAATACCATTTATTTTTTACTGATACGTTATATCTCGCTATTGCCTTCGAGGTAGAGTTCGATGTGCGCTGCATATCTTACCTGGATCCAGAGGACCATGGTTACGAGGGAAATATGAAAACACTTGAATGATGCCAGATATTTCCTTACGGAGAGGATTATGAGAGGGAATGATGGGAGGGAAATATAAAAAGACCAACCGAGTCAAGTTAACATCTAATTATTTGTAAATAAGTAAATTTGAATCAATAAAATTAGGTAAAAAAATAAAATTATGTACGTACCACTGACGTTGGTTCTAATGATACTGGTGGACAAGAGTTTCTTCACAAGAAATATGATTAGCGGATCTAGTGCGTTTTTTCATGCTGAATTCAGATATGTATTCAGAATTTTTCCATCAGGCACTGTTTTTTGTGACTGCTATTTTTAAAATCTGATTTTAACATTCTCTTTGATCCGTCGTAGGAACCTTTACTTTATATGTAGCGATTTTATTCAATCTGTACTTAATGAAATTGTATGTAATTTCATGCTGAAACACTAACAGGCAAAACTGTGCAGGTTCATTAATGTTTTGACAGGCTCAGACCAGTTAATATGGCATTGTGATATGTCAGTATTGTGGTATCTATGAACGTGTTAGCACGAATATCACTGGTGATATATTTCCTTCCTTTGTGTTTAGAAGTGTACAGTAGCCAGTGTAAGCTATGTTTTAGTGTTTTGTATTTTAATCGTGCCAAGGAAGCTTCTAAATCATGCAGATAATTTCTGCTGTATTTGTGGTGAGCTGACTACAAAGACTCAAGAGGCGAAATATGACGCCACTTGCGAAAAAGTGTTATCAACATTACTTTGTCTGTCATGTTGGTGATTTTGAAAAGATCTGGGCCCCAAATATATGTTTTATGTGTCTTGGTAGAAAAATGGTACACATCGTATACCATTTGCAATTCCTATGATTTGGAGAGAATCGAAGAGTCATCTAAGTGATTGTTATTTCTGTTTGACAAAAATTAAAGGAATCACGTGTTCCTGACCAGAGAAATGTGTCATATGTCCATTTATTGAATCCTGAAAATATATATATATATATACCTCCATTGCATATTAAATTAGGAGGAATAAAATATTTCGTAAAAGCTATGGATAAACTTTCTGATAGATTCTTATACTTGAATCGAAATTTCCCAAAGTAAGTGATGCTAAATTCAAAGAAGGGATTTTTGAGGATCACGAATGAGGTCACTAATAGCTGATGAATATTTTGAAGATCTATTAAATCCACTGGAAAATACAGTTTGACAGTCTTTCAAAAATTTATATTGCAATTTCCTTGGAAACCATCAAGCAGAAAACTATCGGAGATAGTGGCTGATCTTCTGGATTCTTATAAAGCTATGGGATGTAATATGTCTTTGAAAATTCACTTCGTAGACTCTGACTTAAGACTGCCTCCTGGAAAATCCTGGGGATTTTAGCGATGAGCATGGTGAGAGTTTTCTATCAGTACATTTTTATAATGTAAATCAGGTACTGAGGCAAGTGTAGTTCTAGTATGTTGGCTAACTACTGTTGGACCAAGGAGAGAGGTGTACCAGATTCAGAATGTACAAATCATCATTACCACTTTCCAGGTACAGAATGAGTAGTCAGAATGTACGTCAGGACGAGTAGTATACTATTTAGAATTGGTTAGCTAGTTACTGATTTTATTAAAAATTATAAAAAGTTCAAACGCATATCACACAAAACTCCTTCCTGATTGGGAAAAACTGAAATGATATTTGAATTCAGCCTGAAAAATACTTATAGAATCAGTTATTTTCATTCTTGTGAAAGAAAAAAGGTTATTTTTGTAGACCAGTGTGATCGCCGGCAACAAAAAGCCTTGGGGCATTTTGTCGCCGATCGATCATTAGAACACTTATCACGCCCTTGGTGAATAAATAACTATTTGAACACCCTTACATGTCCTAGATGCTATTAACTTTCATTTCGATGCTCCTATATTAAGTATAGGAGAAAGATAAAAACAGTTTTACGGTGTAGGGACTTTCAAAAAGGTGTTTTGAGTCAAAAGATGGTCCCTTTTTTCTGCTGCATTGCATAACTCCATACGGAGTTAAAGATAATGTAAAAAGTTAATGTAATAAAAGAAGAAAGGTTTCCGAGGTGAAAACATTGTAAAATATTTCGAGTCAACTCTACAGAAACAATCCCCAACGAAATTAAGCAGCTACTTACAGACGTACCTCTTGAAAAGAGCATTAATAATCTGTTTTGCATCATGTCTAATACCTGTGAGCCCACATTAATACTACAGACCAGCGACGATCTTGTATCTGTGTAGCAGCCTATGCGATTGTACATGAGGTTATGACGCAATGATTTGGATAATCTTCTTTGTAGCTGACTCGTCCATGCTGAAAACGTTTACACCATCGTTTCACAGTGGTCAACGATACTGAATGCTTGCCATGTACCGCATACACGCAGCTATTCACCTCGAGTTGCGACACGCTGAACAATTAAGACTCACGCCTCACCGCGCCGTACCACCTCTTTTGGAGCCTCCAATGCGACACGGGCCGGCGATTAACACATACGAGCACCGAAGCCTTTCATGCGCGACCATGCACCGGAGGAAGTGGAGGGGCCACAGCAGCATTCACAACTCGCTATTGGGCGCAACCAATTGTTCCTGAGAAAGGCCGACTCACTTTGATTGACTTGCACGTCCATTCCTGATATTAATTCATTCACTAAGCAAGAGAAATAATCCAGGGAGCTGTCATGCTTAATGTTTATCGCTGCTTGATGAAGTGAGCGAGGGAGTTCATATCCGTTTGGTGTACTGATGAAGTTGATCCTTCCAGTCCCGAGAGTCTGGGGCTTTTTAGGTATTTCCTCACTGCCCTTTTAAATTAGCTGCATGCCTATTTTCATTGGTGAAACTTGGGTTCCATGTCCTAGTCGGTAGTGGAGGGAATGCTTAGGTCGGTGAGTAGCAGTAAGTATGTCGGTAATTTGAAATAATCTTGTATAATTCAAAATAGATAGAGAATAATTTGAGAATAAAGATTGAGAAATTGAGATCCATGAATTTTGTAAAATTCAAGGTTCGACCTCAAGATAACAGAGCTCACTTGTTAGCAGGATAAAACACTGAATATTATAGTTTGTAGAAATGTAGATTATGATAAAAACTGTGAGCTTCATGAGCAAGTTCTATCACTGCGCACTACCCAAAAGAGCTGTGTAAAATTCATGTTCATCACTGATATTATCACAGATTTTTGGTCTTCTTTGAACGCTTCAATTCCAAGTTGAATTGTGAGTGGTTGCCCGAGAGAGGGTTGTTCCACCGAGAAGCCCCCCAAGTGTAGACATCGGAACGCCTCGGCTCCGATGGGCGCGTGGGGCAAGTCGTCTGGGAACTTTAGGTTTTTGCTTTGAAAGAATTATTGCTAGACTTAAATTTGCCCTTGTAATCTGTTCATTACATTGAAAAAGACAAAAAATTCTCTACCGGGCAATGTGTCCGTAATTTACTTTAGTGCAAAGAGGTCGTAAGTGTCATTTTGTTAAAAAGAATCTAGTTACCCAAATTTGTTCCAATTGGCATCGTAATTTGGAAAACATGTTGTAAATTTAATACGTGTAGTTTCCAATGTAACAATGAATAAAGAATCATCAAGAAAACCCAGAAAAGTCTACCGATATGAAATTTCACCATCTATTTATTTCATTTAATTCTAATTACATCCCAATCCGCCACGGATACTGCAAAATATCTCTATATAAAACATTTTGCTCGCACTCTTATAGTTTCAGTAACGGACTTTTGAGTTTTGGGGATCTAATGCTGATAATATGTATCGTGACTCGTAGAAAAGATATGCGGATTCAACACGGTGTAACGTGATTTCTGTGATGTGTCCTATTTTCAGTCTTCAAATATTCAGTACATCTGAAATCTTGATGTTCTGTACTCACACTAAAACATTTTAGAAGTCATCATGGAACTTTCTGGCATCAGGGACATAACTGCTAGTTATTCTGCCGTGACAATTGGCTGTCGGACGTCAGAAGGCTGTAAACTTGGAACTAGTGGTGCTGCTAATGCATATGCATTCTTGCATTATTTGTAAAGGATCCATAGTGTTATACTACTACATGACCTGCAAAAGTATTTCCAACTAGCAATTATTTTCCCCTGCTGCCGAGACACGAATTCTGATCCCTCGTGTTAACTCGCCATGCGCTTTACCACTATACTATGCAGTCACTCCACAGTCCGCACTTTCCCCACACTTAATATTTAATGGTCTCTTCCATTATTTTCAGCACGTAATTTTCGAAAATTCAGAGAGTTCAACGAAAATTAGAACTGCGCCATTTTTTAATTCCTTTGCCTATCCGTGAACCACATTTAAAGAACAATTAAGGGCAGTTTATGAGAAAAGTTTTTTATACTATATTGCAATAACTTCAAGCAAATTACACCAAAAATACATAAACGTTTTTAAAGATTTAATTTCTTAGATCAGATTTCATTTAAGGCAAGAATCTCTACCTTCACAATACAGGTGGCAAGTTTAATCCAACATTTGGAGCCATTTTTGAGAAAATGTTGAGAATATTTTTGGGGCTTCATCTAAAGTACCCTCAAAAATCAAAACATTTGAAACTCCTAAAACCTAAATTTCGTTCAGACCAATCCGGGAATATCATTTTGGAGAAAATACGCTGAATAGTTTGGCCCCTAGCGTTGACGAAAGGAGTGACAGACTTTTTCCTTCGATCGATTTTTCGGTATCAAAGATCCAAAAACATGGATTCTGGTCACACATGTTGGAGTAAGTAATTGACTATAAATAACAAAAGGATTTATCTATTTTATTGTTTCCAGGGTCCGGCAATAAGATATTTATTTTATGAAACATTTCATAGGATATCGTAAAGGATGCTTCAGACAGAAAAGTGCAGGTCCCATTTTTGTTGAAATTCTTACTTTTTCGAAAATTTCAAAAGTGCATGATTTTCGGAGTCTACCGACAACTAGAATATTGAGAAAAAAACATATTTTTTCCTTAATGAAATTTGTTCTTTAAAGACAGATCTTGAAATAAGGTCATGTACAATTTTTCGAAAATATGAGTGTTTTTCGCGGAAATTAGCAGGAAAGATGGCCAATTTTTTAGTTTTTTACTCTAAACCGCTCCAATTTTTTCTTTAATATTCTCTTATGTATCAAGGGACAGTGAAAAGAATGGTGCTAGTCCCATTTTTGGTGAACTCTCTGTATTTTCGACAATTATTGCAAACCGTTAACATTTCAAAACTACAAAATTGAAGAGAGATTTTTGTCTTAACACAATATGTTCTGAAAATAAGCCCATTAAAAAAGGGTAATTATCGCGTAATTTCTGGTCCAAATTAATGCAAATTATAAAAATAACATTTTTCTCAAAAAATGGTCTTAGTTTTTTCTTAAACATTTTTCCATGTATTGATCGAGGGACGGATCAAGGATTGGTGTAAAACTCAGTTTCGTTGATCTTTTTGAATTTTAGAAAATTGCTTGTTGAAAATATTGCATTGAGACAATTACATTTTAAAACAAATACTATTCTAAAATTGCGTCTGATCTCACGAAGGGACTAAAACCCCAAAATTCAACATCTTACGTTTCCCAAAAAAATTCCGATACGATGTTTTTTTCGGAAACTTCTCCCAACGAAATCCTCCGATTAGTCAGTAAACTAAAAAATAAATATTCATCTGGTTTAGATGAATTTCCGGATTGTTTATTAAAAACCTGCGCATCTGCCTTTATACATCCGTTAACTCACATTTTCAATGCTTCTTTATGTACAGGAATATATCCAGATGTTTTCAAAACAGCAAAAATTAAGTCACTTTTTAAAAGAGGGAACAAGAATGAAATTCAAAATTACCGGCCAATTTTTATTTTGTTAGTTTTCTCAAAAATATTAAGAGAGGCTTTTCTACTCACGAATGGAAACTTTTCTCAGGGAAAACAAAGCGATTTCAGACTCACAACACGGTTTTAGAAAATAAAAATCTGCGGAAACGGCCATTTTTTCTTTTCTCAAAGATGTTGCTTCATCAATAGACCAAAATGAAGTACCCATTGGAATATTCTTAGATCTTTCGAAAGCTTTTGACGTTATTGACAATAACATCTTGCTCTCAAAATTACCTTCGTATGGAATTCGTGGTATTGCCCTAGATTGGGTAACTTCTTACTTTAAACATCGGACTCAAAGAGTAGAAATACCATACTGGCAGGAAAGGACATTACATACTTATATTTCCAATTCTTTGCAAATTGAGGATGCGGTCCCGCAAGGTTCGATCTTAGGGCCTATCCTCTTTCTGTTATATGTAAACGATATGCCCTTGTCTATTAAAAATGGAAGCACAGTTCTGTTTGCCGTTGACACGAATGTTCTTTGCAAAAAAGAAGCAGTAAATAGTACGATTTCAGAAGTTTCAAGTTGGTTTAAATTAAACAAATTAATTGTTAACGAAAGAAACGGTTTCAATGCATTTTTTCATTTCAAATCGGCAATCGCATCCATTGAAAATGAACAATATGCAATTAGCTGATGTTGAGGTAACAAAATTTTTAGGTCTTTCAATTCAATCAAAGCTCAAATGGAATGTACATGTATCAGAATGAAACACTAAATTAAGTTCATTATGTTACGCATTCAGAATTCTTTCAAATTCTGTCAGCCTTCATGCAGCTCGTTGCGTTTATTTTGCAAATGTACAATTCGAGTTACACGACGTTACTGTACATTCCCGCCTGAGATATGGCATAATATTCTGGGGAAGCTCATCCTGTAGTATTCAGACCTTCAGATTGCAAAAGAAAATTATTCGAATAATGAAAAAATGCCTTCCACGTGATCCCTGCAAGCCTCTTTTCATTGAGCTTGGAATCTTACCATTGCCTTGCCTATTTATTTACGAATCTGTAATGTTTGTCAAAAATGACCTACTTAACGCAGGGAACATATTTTCATGCAATATTGATGTTTATAATTACAACACACGCCGTAAAAATCACGTGCATCAAGTGTCAATATCAACAGCTCAGTACAAGAAATCATCATACAATACATGTACGTTACTTTACAACGCATTGCCAGATGACATAAAGGAATTAAAGTCGGTACACAAATTTAAGTTAAAAGTAAAATCTTTTCTGCTGCAAAACTGTTTCTATACAATTGGAGACTATACTGATCGTCAAAAAGAAAAATAATGTGTATTTTAACAAAACAATGATATATAATGAATTACTTTACATTTATATTGTATACATTAAAAAAAAGATTTAATACGCTTGTAACAAATAATGTACTTCAGCTTCCGGATCAATGACCCCATCTCGATCAGGTTTCTGTCCAGTTTCCCTGATCCATTGAGCAAATGCTGAGATGGCCCCTTGTTTTGCTTCTGGACGTAAATGTAGCTTCACTGTGCGCACGTTTTGTTGAGCACTCCTTTTGCTTGTAGTGGTAGGAGTAGAACTGATGTTCGTTTCTATTTGTTAGCAATGCAGAAAAATCAAATCAGTAGTTCATTTACCGTTGAAATCGATTTTCTTTTACTCGGGAAAAAAAGTTTTCTAATTTGTATTTTTATAAAATAATAATTTTTCTAAATTCTTGTTCTAGTTTTTCAAATGTTGCTAATTTCGTGTTTTTTTTAAATTTTGGGTCTCAAGAAAATTTGCGCATTTAATCTGTTCCCCCATACGCCATATACAGTTTTTACAGTTTCTTTTTGACCAAACAAATAAATAAAAGCGTTGGCCTGAGGTGGGAACTCACACCGTTTCAGTGGCGTGGAGGTAAGGCGCACAACGAGTTAATTCGGAGAATCTGAGTTCGAGTTTCGGTGTGAGAAAAAATGTGGCTGGTCCAAAACACTTTTGCAGGTTCATGTAGTAGTATAATATGGCGGAGCAGTCAGAAATAACGCGAGAAAGTATGTGGTGTTGTAGCACCACTAGTTTTTAATTATCATTCACGTCAATCAGTAATTACGCAATAAGAACATTTTTTGCGACGATATTTTTCGTATAGTTGATATCTCGTAATGAAGTGTAAGAAAGAAAATGTGGCTAAAGAGAAGGATTTGAGTCGTCTCGGACTGAATTATTATTGCTATTCGATTTTGCGTGGAAATACACAACCACAAATGTAGGCATTAGTCCCTACTGAGAACTTGAATTTCAGACGAAGTCATTTCGGGAGTCCTCGCTTCTGAATTGTCATTTGGAAAACACTTAGTACATTCTCTTTGTTTCCATATCATTCAGGAGCAAAGAAAAATATATTACTAAACTACCAAAAGGACTGTTGTCTTGATTTTAATTCGTAACAACTCTAATCGACGCCAAGATATGTTCATGAGAAAATAACGTGTATTATTTACATTTAGTGAATATTTATGAAGTTTATTATTTTCTCAATGTGCTTTCATGTCACACAGTAGTTAGTGTCGGGCTATTCTTTCAGTCCATTTCAAATATGAATTGTTTGCATTCACGTTTCCCAAATTAGCGCGGGCGTTAGCTCTCACGTCACCGACGAAGCAAGTGTATTTTTTGATGAACTCCCGTCGATATTTACGCAACAAGTCGCATGGAGATGAATGTTTCCCACAATCAAAAAATGTCGTGTAACTCGTCAGAGATCGCATACACTTACTGTGACCGAAGCAAACATTCGGCTGCACATTTCGAGGAAGCTATAAGGCATGAATACAATGCAGAAGGGTGGCTCTCGGAAATAGAACAAAGTTTACTGTCATAGAAATCCTTTTCACTCTCGCGAGACTAATTAAGAGTTAAAGTCTGCGTTATCAGCGAAATTGCTTAACTATGCTCCTTGAAGTCACGGAAATTAAGCAACTCGAGACACCGCTGATTTCTGGACGGGCGACTGTCTGGAAATCCCGGGTACTAAAGGTACCGGGTCCCTGGCCGAAGCGGCTAAAGGCATTGACTGCGACGCACAGAGGGATGAAATGCCTAAAACGTGGTTAAAAATTCAATACCTTTCGCAAAATGCAAAATAATGGCTATATTGGTGTTTATATTGGGGTGTTCGACCTCACTAAATACGAATATGATATCAAAAATAAAAAATTCAAAATGGCGGATCCAATAGGGCGGATGACATTTGGAGAAATGCGGAAAAATGCAACAAAAATGAGTATATTGGGGTTTTCGAATTTACTGATTGCGAATATGACAAAAAAATTAAAAATTCAAAATGGTGGACTCAATATGACGGATTACATTTGGAAAAAGTGTAAGAATGCAACAAAAATGTGTATATTGTTTTTTTTAGCTTTCATCGGTGTAATCTTGGAAGCTAGATGGAAATGGGCCTAGGCCCTAGCTTCTTCTTTCTGCCCATTGTCTCCGAACGCCCCAAAGGTCCCTTTTAACAGCTGATTTGTGTAGCCCTCTCGCACATTCCTCGCGCAGAACATCTAGTCTTTCAATTTCTCCAGTTTCAATTGTTCTTCGCTTCCGTTCTCTAATTTCCTTTTGAAAGGATCCAATGAATCTACTATGTTTGGGTGATTTACAGAAAGCTCCTTAATAAGTGCAACTCGACGACACACGTGGACGTAATTAGTTTCTGGAGCTATGCATACTATTTCGAACGTAATTATCACTTTCCAAGCCTCAGAAGTATCTAGTGATGATTTGCGCGATTATAATGCTTTTCTCCTCGCACGAATCTTTCGAAATACATTTCAGTTTTTTCCGCTAGAAAACTCTTGTACATCGCTTTTACTCTCTCTGCACGAGAATATTGAATATCAAATACGTCCGCTGCCATAAGTAATTTTACTCATAACTTGTATCTTACGTGTGCCGAACTCGTAACTAGGACGTCTACGACAATGAGTAGCATTTGTCTGAACACCTCGATTGTCGGAAATAATAAACAAGTAGCGCTTCTCGCGACGGCTATCAGCTAAGTACCTCGTGGCTCAGCAAAGTCGCTTGACTTTCACCAAGGAGGTCCGGGTTCGATTTCATGACAATCTCATGTGAAATTTGATGAAATTTGTTCCAAAAAAACGAGTTTGCCTGCTTCAAAGAAGTTAATCCAACTCCTGTGAAGCGTTTCCAATCCTAACGCCTTCCCCATTCTGGCCGCTGGGTAGTGACGCAGAAGCGCGTGTAGCAAGAGGCGCGCACGCGGAGACGCCGACCGCGGAGACCTGGCGGTCCTCTTGACAACTGACTCACGAGACGAGACATACAACTATAATGAATATTAATGGAGGATTACTCCCAAAAGCGCTCAATGCTCGACCAGGAGCTCAGAGAGGCGTTGCGTCGATTACGATGATTAAGACGTCCCTTCAAAAAAGTATTAGGAAGCATATTTGCGATCACTGCCTTACATGGTTCTCGAGCAGGAGACCCCTGCTTTGGTTTCACGGGCTTCGTTACTTCAACACTGTTGTCTGCGTCATTCACGTCAGACTGCCCACCAATGGAGGGATCCCGGTCGATTCCAGAATAGTAAATTCTTCTTCAAGCGTGTAATTATTCACGAGTTGATGTATACGACACGAGCGACGTAGGAGCGAGTGCCGCAATTTCTGTGAGTAAAAAATAGCCATTACACCCGAGTAGATGAATATATTTTCACTACGACTTTGAAGTACAAATATTCACCATAAGTTTTCTAACTGATTTTGCCCTCTGTAGCTGGTATTGTGAATGCCTTACCGATTTCATGGTCGAGATTAACCCAGTGCAAAGACTCTAATTTAGCGTAAGTTCACTAATTAACTGATAGGAACTATATCTTAGAACTAGTCGCTGTATCTGGGGGATCTACTTACAGCATAATCAACAGTGATAAGCATCCAATGAATAGTGCAAGCAGTCCATGCTAGTACACGCTAATTTCGCACGACAGTAAAATTAAAATTGTAATTTCGAGTATTGAAAAGAAGTATTTGAGAAGCATAACATTCCCAGTTAAGTAAGTTACATAAATTTCATTTAGTTATATTACATAAGTTACGTTTTCTGGTATTCAGAGTAAGATTTTTATTGTGGCATGCACATACACAAACTTTAAATAGTTTTATGAAATCGTGGTTACGTTACCTCGGTTATAAGTCATGACTCGCTTCTTTTATCCAATTTTTATATCTGAAAATATATATTGGGGAAGTATATTTATTTTCCTTGCAGTATCTTTGTTTAGGAATTGATTGAATCAAATATGAACAGATTTTAATGTTTTATTTAAAAAAAAAACGATTTTTCGTGAAGTGACTATTCTACATTCTTAAAAATTAAGCAAATATTAATATTTTTGTTTTGAAGTTTCTAATCTTTCTCTTTTATAAGACAAATTAGGCAAAAACGGTCACATTTATGAAAATGTCTTAATTCAGAATTAATAATAAATGAAATTACGCTCTTATTCTTTTTCAATAAACAAATGCCGACTGTGATTGCTTATTCTGTGATTCTTCAATTTCTCTGGTAATAAGTGAAGCGTTGCTGAACTTGTTACTTCCAAAATTATAGGTGACGTGCAATTTAACTCTCATTGTCGTTACTATCAAGATTCATTTTCTAGTAAATGAGCAGTAGGAAATGTAATGAGAATTAAGAGCTATGTGCGCATAAAACTGCGAAAGTTTTCACTTGTTAACAGCGTTTCAAAAGAAGAGCGAATTGCAAAGAGAACGCAATTCTGCCCGTGTATGCCGAAAATTCTAGGAACGTGATTGGTCAACAGCTCGTGGATTTCAAATTGGAATCCATGGGATGTGTAATCGATGTCATTCGCCGACTAAATATACAGCAGGAATACGTATATTATTAATTGGTCAAGGAGAAAATCAATTATCTGCTTCGTCCTCGCCGCTGCTCCGACGCGTTCCGCTCCTGTTCGCCCTGTCGCGACATGTCGGTGCGATTCAACGAAAACAGTAGTATTATGTGATGCATGTCTAAACGGCATTTCACGATATAAGTAAATAAATCACGTAAGTTAGAAATTTAATTTTCTGAAATGTAATTTTGGGAAAAGCATTAATCCCAGTTCGCTAGTCTGAGAAGTGTTAAAATTGAAAGAAGCGTCATCTGGTACAAAGTTTTTAAATTGCTCGAAGCATGATTTTTGGAGTAGAGACTTCAAACTTTGATTTCCTAAGAAATAAACTTATTTTTGGATGAACATTTATGAAATTATTGCCAGTGTCTGGCTATTTTCTTTGGGTTTAGGAAAAAATAAAATTGTCAGTTTCTGACTACATAGTATGCATTTTTGAGTCGTGTAATAAGACGTATTTTGATGAAGACTTTCTTATAGGATACAATGGGCACCACCTCAGCCCAATATGCTTTGAAAAATACAAAGCATATTAGGTTTAAGTAATCTTAACGCCCTAGTAAATTAATAGATTCCACAACTTATAATTGGCTAGTGTAGCCCAGATGGCTCTTCGGGGTACTTTGACAGCACCTTCAAAGAAGAAAAGAACTAATGGTACTACAGCACATACTTTCTCTCCAACTTTCGCAATTTTCGAAAATTCAGAGAGTTCAGCGAATATGAGACCTGGGTCATTCTTTTAAGCGTCTTTTGCACTCTGCAAGGGCAAAGTTTAATCAAAAAAAATGTTGAGCTATTTCTGAGAAAAATTTGAAAGTGTTGTTGAGGCTTCACGTAAAGTATCCCCAAATATTAAAATATCCATTTCAAACTCGCAGTCTCGAGGTTCCTCTAAATCGATTGAGGAATGTCAATTTAGGGACAAAATCGGCCAAACGGTTTAGGCGCAAGCTCTGACCGCAGACAGACGGACAGACATTTTGCCCTCAATCAATTTTTCGGTATCGAGAACCAACAAAACATGGATTCTGACTACACAACTTATTAGAGGAAGTAAGTTGCGATATGTAGGAACAAGATATATCCAATTTTATGTTACCAGGGCTCGAAAATAAGAGTTCTTTTGTCGAAAATTCGCCCTTTTCCGGTGCACGATTACAATGCTTTCCCTTCTTACGATGTAAGAGTGAGAAAGTGAAAACGGGAATGGGGATGCAGGCCGCCACCGCCAACTGAGGAGGGGAGGTTCCGACCCATCCCAGCCCGAGCTGAATGGGTTAAATGCGGAAGAGGGCGGGCTATTGGCCCGGGAACCCGCGACGTAGGTGACTGGCGAAGTGACGGGAAGTGCGAGTGACCATAAAGGCCGTGAGGCTAGAGGTTTTCCGATCCAAAAGATGTGCGTTTATATGTGTGGGGCGAGGTATTGTCGATTGCTTTTCTTTTCTATGAAAAATATTGCCGGCAAAGGTAACATTTTTCATTTCTGTGAGGAGATGGTAATTTCTACTTAAAATATCACAGCTATGAAGAGCATATTTATAACGAAATATCTATATTCGCATTTATTGCAAGATGTAAATAATATGGTAAGTTAGGGTCTCTAGAGTTTTAACTCCGCTTCCGAGCAAGCGAAATTGCTGTGTCTTCCTGACGATTTCCTTTCATGTCGCTCATCACTTGGCGGCGAAAACCTTCTTCAATGGCGAGAAAAAGCTTTCAATGCCGACTTGTGTCCGTTCTTATGTAACATGAACTTGGCACACTTTCAGATTGGCTCATGTTGAGAGGGGGCACTATTGGAGCTTCCGCCCTCACATCCGCTTCGCATAGCATGGCATTTTACAGGAACAGGTCAAAACTCTAGTTCGATTTGATTTTATTCATTTTTCGTCAAAGAACAGTAAAAACTGAATGTAACGGGTATGGGAGAAGTACGAACTGCGCACGTTTTCTTAAGCTCCAGAATCTCTTCTACACCTTTAACCGTTGATAGTCGAATGATGAATAAGAGGTACCAACAAATCGAGGCTAACAACATTTGAAAACTGGACATTTCTCGCTCCCGAGTTATAGAAAACTTATTTGCATCGCTGAGCGAACTACAAATTTGATATTTTTAGTACTGCTAACAAAATAGTAACTCTCGGCACCTCCCGCCACAGCGAGCGGAATGAGAGATCAACAAAACATGCGCATAGTTAAGCTACGAAAGAAGCGAAAGAAGGTCATCTCAGCATTTTTCTCGATGGATCACGAAAACTGGACGAATACTTGATAGAAAAGCATTGATCAAGAACCTGAAGTACATGACTTGTTACAGATATATTTAGTCTTTTTAAAAGTATTCAATGTAAAGGGGGTAGCGGATTAAGACGGGCAAAACTGTCCCCAGGGATAAATATATTTTACGTTGCGAATCGTAATTGAAGTGTAAAAAAAACGAATTTTTCGAGTGATTCATTCAATATTCAAATTTCAATAGGTTATAATGTTCTTAAAATTTTATTTTTCATTATTTATCTTTCCTAATAAACATAAGACAGAAAAACTATGAAAATTAATAAAAACAAAACCTAATTTTAAGAAAATAAATAAGAATCTATTAAATTACTGTTTTATGTATATTGAGCTGTCGGATGCAAACTATAAAATAAAAAGTTGAATTTTGGGAAACTGTAGAGAATTTATAGGGCTACAATTTGTTTTTAGCCTCGATTTGTGTCAGAACATGTGATATTCTTAAATACGTAGGAAAAAGTGTTTTTTTTTATTTTTTCCTTCTTTTTTGTTGATTGTAAGGGTCAAAATCGGATATAAACGCCTCAAAAAATTCAAAAACATCTTCATCATCTAAAGAAAATCGTAAGGATAATTAAGATCACTATTCGTTGGCGTAGTGTGGGTAAAAAAATTAAACTTATAATAAAAGAAGTAAAAACACTTTTTTTCATTTGTACGAAGTACTCCGGGAAAATTGATTTAAATAATTGTATTCATTATATATCATTATTAAAACAAATATTATTTTAATTTTTGATGATCAGTATACTCTACAGCTCCATAGAAACAGTAATGAAGCAGAAAAGATTTTCCTTTTTATTTAAACTTG
The DNA here is from genome assembly GCA_031308135.1 of Acheta domesticus. Lineage (NCBI taxonomy): Eukaryota > Metazoa > Arthropoda > Insecta > Orthoptera > Gryllidae > Acheta > Acheta domesticus. The sequence continues at coordinate 178,397,407 of JAHLJT010008446.1, read as the reverse complement.
TGCATCCAGGTAGTGGTAAGACTTATGACTATTTAGCTGATGTCGAAAAATCCTTCTACAAATGACACTCGAGCCTAGTCCCTCCCGGTCAAGTACGGAGCGGTCTTGAAATTACACACGTTATCGCAGCCGGTGCAAATGAAATCTCTAATTACAATACAAATTCCCCACAGGCCTCGTCTGTTGCTACAGAATGAATGCTCTCGTTGCACATTGCGTGCCGATGAGTCACAGCTTTTATGGCAGCTAATTCTGAGAGATTGTGAAGACCTGTGACTCAAGACTTATATTTAGACTGTTTAGACTGACCGCCGAAGCCAGGCAGGGCGTACCTTCACTCTCATGTTTTCAACCTAAAATGTGCAAAACTAGAAAAGATACACGCGTAATTCATACAAGTTATCTTCTTGTACGGAATTTGAGCTATGTACTTTTCACATTTCCATTCCTGTTTCAGATGGTAATTGTTAAATTTGATTTTCGATTCGTATTTTTCTGTTCGAACGTGAATCATCGCCATCTGCGGCACTTTTGTGGTTGCAAATATGAGTAGATTCTATTATATGGAGGCGAACATTTCTTCCTATTAAAAATTGCGAACAACGGTCGTTGTTAACTTCATTCATAATTCAATAATGTACAGAGGTTGACCCAGCGAATTGGGAATTTTCGTTTTTCTTCTTCGTGTTGCTGAGTTTATTAAGGAAGAAAACGTCAGTATTTCATTAAGTTTTTTAAACAGAGAATACTGATGACTTGTAGGTTGAATTCACATATTAAGTCATTTTTACACTTTGTTGGCCCCCGCTTAGTTTACGTATGGACTTTTATTCGCTACAGCATGAATCTAGCGACTTATCGCATATGTTAGAGAAGTCTTTCACCATGGTTTTGTACATTAAACAATCCCTTCACTAGCTACTGTTTACTTGTAGAGTAATTTCTGGTAATATGACGTTTTGCATAATAATAATAATAATCCTGTTATTATCACGATGCATTAAATCAGTTGTATATGGCGTAGATGTCTTCCCATCGTGGAAAATACCTTTATTTGCTGGAAACCATTCTATAATTTGCTGAAGTACGCAGTTATTCAATATTTCAGTGCATTGTTATTGATGCGGTATACTGCCTAGAGTGTTAACTTAGCTGTGTCTGAAGAAATAATACCGCAATATAATGATTTGTCAGAATACTTCTTAATTTATTTCATTCAGTAATTATTAAGTTTTTCTCGAGTCCAATGTTTACGTTACCCAATATTTCCATCTACACTTAATCCGAGTTGCGTTGTAACTCTTAATTACGAAGTAACTCCGACATTTGATATAAATATATACTAGCGTACCAGTGCGAGAACTCTCGCATGCTATACCCCACCCTCTTCCTCATTTTCCCATTTCCATACTAAGCCTGTAATATATATTTTTCTTCAAGACCCTCTTATCCTCCGTCACTTTTTCTATATGTCACCTTGTAATTGATAACAATATAATACACCCTCGTAAATGCAAACTATTCTTATTTAACTTTATTATAGAGCAAAGAGGTACACCCGTGTAATTCAATCGCATAGAGTATCAAGTAATTAGTGATTTCACATACAGTTGCAGATTCTACAGGCTCTGAACAGGTGGGTAGAATAGAGAAGCGTCGTATCAACAAAAATGAAATAAAATGGTCAAGAAGATCTCATCCTGTAGATTACGGTGTAAGTAGCGTTTCTTTCAGGCCCTTGGCTTCAAAATTTTAGTTTTGTAAATTTGGTTCAATATAATATCAATTGTATTTATTAATTGTATCATTGAAGTTATAATTCAATTCTTCTAGTTGTTTGTTTTATTTATTTATTTGCAAAATATACCGTATAATAGTGGTGCTTCCAAAGCACATACTTTCTCGCATAGTTCCTAAATGCTCCGCATTATTATACTACTACATAAACCAGCATTTTTTTCCCGTTCCGAGACGCGATCCCAAATCCTCAGATTTAACTTGCCGGCATTGATGCCACAACGCTACATAAGCGCCCATGGACCGAACTCTAGCAAAGGCATAAACACAAAAGTCCGATTGTCCGTGTAAAAAACAACAAATAATTCAGGGCAAACATAAAAAAATCCACCGTAGAAACATTTATTCCTTTCTCATTCATATTCAAAACGTCAAATTCAACACGGAGTGCCACGGAAGCATATACATTTTTGAATTATACAAAATGCTCCGCAATTACATACACCTACATAAAACAGCAAAAATGTTTAACCAGAAAGTTTTATTTCCATTCCGACACCCAAATACAGTTCCTCAGAGTTAACGTGCTGACGCTGGTACCACTACGCCACACTAGTGCATTGCGTTGAAAAGATCTTTTTCCGGCGCACGATTACATAACTTTACCTCTCATAACTAATCCTCTTCTTAAGATGTTTTCGCAAGGCGAGAAAGTAATAATAATTTCGGAATTGTTAGGGATATGCAAGTTGATCACATGGGTTCTGGTTAAAGTGTATTTCAATTTAATGTTGAAATATAATTTTACTTAAATCGGTTCATACAGATGCACACAAAACAACTTGATTTGACATGACATACGTTTCAGAAATCGAATAACAGAATTGAAAAAATGTTTAAAAGATGCAATTTGGGAAAACACAGACAAGTCCTGTATATATATCTGCATTAATTCTATTAGTGAGTAGAAGTACTTGAAATTATTTTCAATAAATTTTCTACACTCTTCAATAGTTTTTTCTGCAACACATTCATCAAATTAAAATTCCAGTTAGGGATTCGAACCCGGCATCTTCCGAAGTGATGCGCTCAGTCCCCGCACGCCTTAACCACTTCGGCCATTGGAGTGAGTTGTGGATCGAATACTTATATATTAGTCAAAACGTAATTGTATCAGCTGTAGCATTAGGAAACCGGTAATTGTCAACATGCGAAAAACAAAAGTGTTTTGGGCGACAAAGAAATGCAGCCGTGAAGGGCGTACTCCAAATTCTATAACCAAATAACGAGATTAGAAAAATAACTACTGCGAGAAAGTCTGTGCCATTCTATAGCACCTCTAGTTTATTTATTTATTTACCGTCCCTTTTTACACATGTAGAAACAATTTAAAGAAAACATTGCAGCGGTTTTTGAGATTTTTTTTTGTAATTTTGAAGCGAAAATGACGCAAAAACGACTCGTTTTTCCGAAAATTCTACTTAACCTTTTTTAAAGAGCTAATTTTATAGAGCAGACTTTGTCTGAGGTAAAAATCTCTATCTACAATTTTGTAGTTTTAAAAATATTTTTGGCAATTTTCAAAAAGCCAAGTGATTCCCGGAAATATGACTATATTTTATCGTCCCTCATTACATAAGTGAAGAAAATTTAAAGAAAAAATTTGGAGTGGTTTTTGGGATTTTTTTTTTAAATTTGAAGCGCAAAAACTTTCTTCAAAACGTTTCTTCAAAAAATTGTACCTGACCTTATTTAAAGTGCTAATTTTGTACAACCGACTTTGTCTGAGGCAAAAATCTCTGTCTTTAATTTTGCAATTTTGAAATTATTTTTTGCAATTTTCGAAAAATTGGGGATATCAACGAAAATTATACCTACGGGTCATTCCATATTAAATCAACACAGTTTTAATTAAAATTTTACCTCACCATTTTAGATTGAGATGAAATTTGACACATAGGTAGTATGCATGGAGAAGAAGAAAACTACAAATTTTGAGTAAAATATTTCCACCCGTTTCTGAAATACAGCCATGTAAAATTTTGCAAAATTGGCTTCCCGAAAATTTTTAAATTGATGTAGAATCTCACCAAATTAAGATAGAGAGCTGGAACAGGTGTCATTTTGCAGCTTTCTTTATGGCCTTTTATATGATATACAACTCAATAGGGGTTGCGTTCAAAAAGATTTTCAAATTTCAATTTAAAATGTTGATTTTGAGTTTTTTCAAAATGCTCATCTTCAAAAAAATTGAAAAATCTATAATAATCCTTGTATATATCCAAACAGATGGTGCAAGTTTAAAAATGGGACTGCAATGGGTTCATATGGTAATCTTTATTTAAAATGCACAATATTTACTTCCTCTAGATTTTACTGATTTAAAATGCATTTTATTTCAAGTTATAAGACCTAATATATACAAATTATTAATTTAGTGTTTTTATTGGCGAGTGTGTTGTATTTTATTGTTATGAATTTTCTTCTTCTTCTTCTTATTATTATTATTATACCGCGGAATGTCATGCAATTGTATATTTTTACTGACTGTGCATATCGAAAGGAAATGTATATAACTTTACCTATCACCAAAAATAACAAACCATGGTCACCTTTCAGTTGATGAACCAGAAACGTGGGAACCTAAATATTTAAGCGAAATGAATCGTTGAGGTATGAACACCAACTTTGAGCAGCGTCAGCTGGTTATTTACCATCATGCAAAGGGTTAATGATGCCCAAAATTTTGCAAAATGCTATTAATGAAAAAAGCACAGTGAGTGACAATCTCATGGTCCATCAATGAATAGGCGATTGAACTGCAACCTGGAGGAGAACGTCCGAAGACTTTCTGATCCAGAAGAGAATCTTGTTGAGAAAATAATAAAGAAGGACCCTCGTATTAATGCGCCAAAAGTTACTCCACAGTTATAAATTGGAATTGGCAAGAAACTAAATCCCGAAACCGTGCGAAGGGTACTAAGGAAGTTCAATTTTCCTAGCCGCGTTGTCAGAAGAAAGCCACTTCTTAGTTGAAAGAGAAATACCCGAAAAGATCTGACCTCGATCCTCTTCTCCACAAAAACCTGGAATACATGCACTAAAATATACCGCATACATTAAAATAAGCATTTAAACTAAAAAATTGCAAACATGCAAAATAAAAATAGAGTAGATTTGTTTTATTTTTGGTGATAAAGTTATATACATTTCCTTTCGATTTGCACAGTCAAAACATTTGCAATTGCATGAAGTTCCGTGGTCTAATAAAAATAATAATAATAACAATAACAATAAAACACAACACACTCACCAACAAAAACACTATATAATAATTTGTATATATTAGGTCTTATAATTTGAAATAAATGCATTTTAATTCAGTAAAATCTAGAGGAAGTAAATATTGTGCATTTTAAATAAAGATTACCATATGAACCCATTGCAGTCCCATTTTTAAACTTGCTCCATCTGTTTGGATATATACAAGGATTATTATAGATTTTTTTCAATTTTTTGAAGATGAGCATTTTGAAAAAACTCAAAATCAACATTTTAAATTGAAATTTGAAAATCTTTTTGAACGCAACCCCTATTGAGTTGTATATCATATAAAAGGCCATAAAGAAAGCTGCAAAATGACACCTGTTCCGGCTCTCTATCTTAATTTGGTGAGATTCTACATCAATTTAAAAATTTTCGGGAAGCCAATTTTGCAAAATTTTACATGGCTGTATTTCAGAAACGGGTGGAAATATTTTACTCAAAATTTGTAGTTTTCTTATTCTCCATGCATACTACCTATGTGTCAAATTTCATTTGAATCTGAGATGGTGATGTAAAATGACTGTGTTGATTTAATATGGAATGACCCCTACATCATTTCCCTTAAATGTCCTTCGCACTATTTCACAACAAAATTTAATCAAAAAATTTGGAGCCATTTTTTTAACTTTGAAAATCTCCGACGAACTTTATGTAAAGTACCCCCAAAATTAAAATATCAGTTTCAAATTCCAGGAGCCTTGACATTAGTGAAAACTATTGGGGAATATAAATTTTCAAGAAAATCTGCTGAACGGTTTAGGCGCTAGCGTTGACCACAGACGGACAGACAGACGGACGTTTTGCCGTCAATCGATTTTGCAGTATCAAGAAGCAACAAAACATAGATTTTGACTACACCACGAGGTATAGGATTTTTTTCCTAAATTTAGCAACAGGTTTTATCCACTTTTTCCTTACCAGACCCCAGCTAAAGAGTTTTTCTGGCGAAAATTCGCCTTTTCTGACGCACGATTACATAACTTCCTCTTCTTACGAAGTATTCTTAAGGCGAGAAAGTGAAAAGTAAATTAAAAATGAAAAAGTAAGAAAATGGGCCTAGAAATAAACTTGCCTTCCTCTTGTTTAGGCTGCGCACTCCTAAGTAGACGCTTCGCCACCAATAAGGACATTTTTTCTTCTCCAATCGCTTTTGAACGCCGTTTACTTAGTGTCCCGAGTAGGTAAAATTACCTGTAGTAAAGTAGTTATCAATTGTCATGATAAACAACAGCAAAACTGCTGCCAGCAAAGTGAACAATATGACGCACACAAAACCTTATTTTATTGAAAAAATGAATAAAATGTACGTAGAAACACCTTTATACTTAATAATTTATTACTGAAAATGACACATTTACTCATACTAGTCATCAAATAACAAAGTATATTACACACTTTCGTATACGTTCCTATGAACTTGCATTATTAAGTATTAGTTCGCTGCAAAATAATGTAACTCACTCGCATACGTTGCTAATATTTCTTTCTCTCCTCCGTTCCTTGAAATCTTCCACAACTTTTGCAGCTTCACTTATAATACTTTCAGGGGTATCTTCCATTTTCTCGCGTTAGCGATTGTCACTCAAATACACCCTCCAACCCCTCCAATGTACCGCCGAAATCAATAGAATACCATTCATCATTAGGTACATCTACTTGTAGAAGAGAATAATCTCAAACTATTGCAATGGCGTTCGGATAAGGTAAAATATTGTATATTACGTATGGCTGAAAGACCATTATGTGCTGGCGCTGACGCGCTCGTGAATAATTAACTCACTTGCCCATATGGTCCAATTCAGCCACTTATAAAATAAACAAAATTATTTATGTATAAATCAAGTGCCATTATCAACAACATTATTTTACAACATAGTGTCAGATGATAGTAAACATAGAGGCAAAGGCAAGTAATATCTTTTCTACTGCATGACTGTTTCTACACAATTAGAAACTGTTCCTGAATATGAAAAACGCAGATATTTATTTGAAAATGACAGTCCATTAATGCATTTGTTACCTTTTGTACTTTGTAATACTATAAAACTAAATATGCCTGTACAATAAACTTCTGGGTCATAGACTTCCATCTTCTTTAGGACTTTCCTCGTTTTTCCCTTGATCTATTGAGCAAATGCTGAAATTGCCCCTTGTTTTGCTTCTGCTTGTAAATGTAGCTTCACTACCTGCGCATGTTCTTTTTAGCTCTGTGGGGGTGTTCATAGGGAATTGCTAGCATTGCCGTTGACTGCAGTGACTCTGGTTGCTCTGATCGCTAGTTTCTCGTGGTTTCTCCGACCAGTACCCAGTGAATGCCGGAACTCTAACAAACGGACCACAGACAGCGCGCTATCTTTCCTTGCTCTTCCTTGTACTATCCTTTCATCTTGTACATACACACACACATTTACATGCATTACATTACCACACTTTTTTGGAGGGCAGTCGGGAACCTAGAGTTGGGATTGTGCCCCCGTGCAAGGATATATATAGTTTATTTTTCAGTACAAAATGCACGTGGTATGCTAGCGGCAGCCGTGCTAGGTGAGGGTTAGAGGCACTTGGGCATCGCCCCTATTCTCCTTCCCCCACCTTCACATCGCTTTTAGGTAAATCTACATATCTGTAGGGAAACTAATATGGGGTGTTTACATTTTTTCTCTCCGATGGACCGCGGGATGGTTGCAAGGAGATACCTGGAGAGGGAAATCCCCTTCCACCGCAGGGTGACATGTTGGTCGGTATCGGATCTCAACATCCAGCGGTGAAGGAATTACCGCCACCACCACCACCACCACCACCACCTGTATATAACATTCACTACACTAACGGGAGAAATGATCACAGCAGTGGACGTGTCCGAAAATTAATCATTCACATGGGGCACGATAAGGGATAAAAGTATTTTTTTCCCGGTGCAAAAAGTGTCTAGAACACGGGGGCGAATAATTCGTGATATCAAATTTTGGCGAAACGCCCGGTGCCAACTTTAGACAACTCGCAGCGGGGATTGGGGACTGGGATTCCGGACGTCAAAAATCGCGTAGATTGTACTCCCCCCCCATACGTCGCTCACAGTTTTTTGACGTTCAAGAAACAAATACAGCTGTGTTGTAAATATTGAGCGGCTTCTTAAACGCCTAAGACATTCGAAAAAATTACGTAGGGTGTGTAATATGTAAATTAAAAAAAAAATAATTAAAGGTTTTAATTAGAATAACTCGTGTCGTATTACGAATAACGAATATGTACTTGTAAAAAAGGTTAAAGAAAATCGAGGGATTCTACAACAGCACATACTTTCTCGCAGTACATTTTTAATGTCATTCATTCATTCAATATCAATTTCGGAGAAAATCGTTTGAGATTTAGGCGTTAGCGTTGACCAAAATCGGACAGAGACGTTTTGCCGTCAATCGATTTTTCTATACAAAGGACCCACAAAAACAAGGATTCTGACTACATTGCATGTTAAGGGAAATAATTTACAATATTTAGGAACAAGATTTTACTTTTTCGTTACCAGGACCCGGAGTTGTTTTTCGAAAATTTGTCGTTTTTGGCCCATGATTACAATACTTTCATTTCTTACGAAGTAAGGCGAGAATGTAAAAAAACGTATATACGGGTTACACACTAAAGTTGTTAACAGACATGCTTTTGAAGAATATTTTCTTGTTAGCAGCGACCGGTAAACGAATATTTCCATCGATATGGGCACCTTTGTCTAACTTGGAATAAAGGAAAGTATTAATGATGTCATGGTAACCATCAAAAACTTCATTAATGTTCAAGAGAGACTCATTAAGTCAAAATAACGTCCCCGAAAATATTAATTGGGAATAATACTGTAAAAAAATATTGATTAATTTTACCAGACTTGTCAACTGTTAAGGTCATTTTCCCCGTAAGTGTAGAGTATGTTTTATCGCGAGGGAATCAGTGATCATTCTCCGTTGGATGGCGAGGCCCGGCGCCGACATACATGTCGGCTAGAGGGATTTTCCCTAACCGTGTATCTCCCATCAGCGGGACAAGTTGTGAGCTCCGACTGGATTCCAGACGTGTATTGTAGTATAGTGCATGTCAGTATGTAGTGTAGAGAATGTGTGTGTTATGTAAGGGGCTGAGGATAGGACAAGGAAAGGAAAGAAAGATCGCCCGCGGTCCGTTTGTTAGGGTACTGCTTCGGCATTTGCTTCGTATCGGAGAAACCACAGAAAACTACGGATCAGGGCAGACGGCCGCTAGAATTATCCCCAAGACTGCTGCTAAACTCGACCAAGCTGTCGAGCCAGTGACGGAAATACTGCCACCGTCAGGACTCGAACCCCTCGAAGGACCTCGCACTGCAGTGCAGTTGATGCCCTGAGCAACAGAAGCCGGTACTTTTAAATGATCTAAATATATCCTAAAGAGTAAGTTGCCCCTCAATCTCCTTGATTTTTGTTTAATTTCTTTGGTCGCAGTCGTTTCTTTTATTTATTTATTTTTAGTTCATCTACAGAAGTTCTGTCATGTGTTATTTAACATAGAATACTCATTCAGAGTAGTTTAAGGTGTGAATATGATGAAAATGCCCTACCAGAGGCAAACATTTTCTGTCACCAAATAGCGCCCTGTTCTCGTAGTGCCTTGCTAAATTTGGAAACTGAGAAACCTCAAACGGGAAGGTCTGTGTTGCTCGGGTGCTTTATATGTGATCACAGAGTACTGCAGTTTTCTTCTGTGGAGGTCAGCTTTCCGTGGCCGGAAGTCGCTGGCAGCGTGAGCGGCGCCAAAAGGAAGTGCGCCATTAATCCCCTTGCGATGGTAACAGGTCACCTGCTTCCGGCAAAACTTCTTTAGCCATCCTGCACAAGGCGTGCGTGGCCGCTCAGCGAGTGCGTTTTGAAAGGCTTTTCCAGTCCAAGACTCCTTTACAAGCAGAGCTACTGCTTTTACAGAACCTGTAGACACGCCTAAGAACGGCCAAAATATAATAGTTACGGCAGACGTAGTATTTTAAAATAAACGAAATGCTTGTTTAAACTAGTAGTGTTAGAACTGTACATACTTGTATTTACTTACTGGTCAGGCTTTCGCCTTGCTTCAGCTCGAACATGGGCTTGCGCGGTACAGCTGCCTTAAGCCGCAGTCGTGTGCCCACCCCATTGTCCCGGGACGGCCGGGGGGCTCCAGAAGGCGTCGGACTTCCACCTCGTGTTATTTGTAACGGTTACAGTATATTACTACTTCCCGATGCGCGCAGCAATCGAAGTAAAGTGTGCACCCTCCGGCCGTATGAGACATACCTATGGTTTCGTTAGATACCTAAGAATTCGAAAAAATAGAAAAGCAATGAAACAGTTTCGATATTGACTGAAAGTGAAACTATTTGATTGTGTAATCCGCCTATTATCATACTGCGCGCACTGACTGAGTCCTCATTGTGCGTTGCTGCTTACGGTACAGCCGTCGTCATACGACAGCAGGCGCCAACGAAGAGGCCGCCCGCCATTAAGTATTTGCTACTTACGTGTTGCGTTGTGGAACGGCAATTTTTTTGCTCTTCTTGGTATATCAAAAACTGTTGTACTATATTATTAAATGAATATGGCCACAGATTTTTTCAACAGACATCATGTTTATTACAATATTCTTATTGAAGTGTTGTACTATAATATATATATATATATATATATATATATACATATATATATATATATGTTGTGTGTGTGTGTGTGTGTGTGTGTGTGTGTGTGTGTTGTGTGTGTGTGTTTGTGTGTGTATGTAGCAAGATAGAACACCATACTATGTTATTGCATTATTCATGAAGACAGTTTTAGTTAAAATGTTTAATTTATTGCAATGATATCCGAGATAATTTTATTTGTTGTTCTTGAGCAGTATTTGTGCTATGTTTTGGAAAACCTTTTTGTGTGTCTGCAGCATTTTTGCTGCTGCAGGCCTCTTATGTTACGAGAAATGGTACAAAAATTCCCCACCTTTAAATCGACTGCTTGTGTATTCGCGACGGGATTCTTCTCTCGGGGTTACGGCTCATTGATGTGACATAACTCATGACTCCGCAAGGGGTTGCAGAAATATTTGTGTCCTGGGATTTTCACTTGAGAACGTAAGTTTCTCAGACCAACGCACTCACATTACATCGCCTAATCCATCAGCTCAGAAGCGCAGAGCCATCCTTATAAATACATCAGATTAGTTCTTTAAAATTAAAAAAAGGTTTAATAAAATGGCAGTTGTGCTAGGCGTTTGAAACGTATTGTTCTCCATCCTTAACTAGTGGTGCTAAAACCGCACGTACTTTCTCGCCCGCATTTTCACACAAAATAACGCGAAAAGTACTCAAAATGTCGAAAAATTGTACATTACCTTCCTTCAAAATCTGTTTTTAAGGAACAGATTTAATTAAGGGAAAAATCTTTCTTTAATATTTTAGTTGTAGGAAGACTTCGAAAAACTTTTGAACTTATGCAATTTTTGAAAAATCAGAGTTTTCAACGAACATGAGGCCTTTCTCTGAAACGTCCTTCACGCTATCCAACAACAAAATTTAATTAAAAACGATGGAGACATTTTTTTGAAAATTTGGAAAATGTCCCAGGGGGATTCATGTAAAGTACCCACAACATTAATATAGTGGTTCCAAATTCCAATTCCTGTCCGTCTGTGAGCAACATAGCGCCAAAAACGGTTCAGTTTCTCCAAAATTTATATTCCGCAATCGATTTGGCTGATGTGGTCTCTGGAATTTGAAACATATTTAATTTTTGGAGGTACTTTACATTAAGCCTCTGGGACAAAAATGGCTCCAACGTTTTTGATTAAGTTTTGTTGTTGCATAGTGTGAAGGACGTTAAGAGGAAGGTGCAAGTGTAATATTCGTTGAAATACCTGATTTTTCGAAAGTTGCAAATTTTTTCGGAGTCTTCGTACAGCTAAAATATTAAAGACAGATACTTTTTCCCTTGATGAAATTCCTTAAAGATAGGTTTTGATATAAGGTTATGTAAAATTTTTCGAAAATGTGAGTACTTTTTGCGTATTTTCCGTCAAATATAGGCAATTTTTAATGTTGTTTAAAAACTTTTTTCTTAAAAAACGGCACCAAAAATTTTGATTAAATTTTGAACTTGGATAGGGTAGAGGACGCTTAGAGAATGGTGCAGATTTCACGTTTGTTGAAAATTCTGATTTTTGAAAATTGCAATAATTGATTTTTCGGCGTCTTCCTACAACTTCATTATGAAGATACACATTTTTTTAATGAAATAGTTTCATGAAAAACAGATCTTCAAATAATGTCATGCATCTTCAAATAATGTCAGCCAATTTTATTTTATTTAAACCATTGTGTCTTAAAATTTTGCTATGTATTCATAAACTGAAACTCCGCGGTAGCGCGGCCTTTTTTTCGGAGAGAGGATGGCTTCGCGATATGGCATTCCGGCCCTCGCGTCACGCCGCCGCGGGAAGTGACCCCGCTCGTCACTCGGCGCCGTCGCCTGTCCGAGGGATGACACGCGAGCGATTCGCAGCTGCCCCTTCACATCTGAGCCGGCTCAGATGCCGGAGGCACTGGTCGCGCCGCCACCTGGGGAAGCGGCGGAAGAAATTCTGCAAACTGCACGCTGTTTCTGTTTCTCTTTCCCTGCACGAGTCGCTGGGTCCTCCCTCTCCCCATCAACTCGCGTCGTGGAAGTAATTTACTACATATAGAAATAAGATATATCCGCTTTCAATACTAGCATTGCAATACTTTCTCTTTAGTTCGTAAGTACGTGAAAGGAGAGTAACCGAAAACTTTGGAACATGAATTCTTCTTGATGTGCCGATCACTCGGGATTAATGGGAGTACTCTGTTGGAATGTCATGGATTAAGAATGTGATAGTTGCTTACATTTGGTTAATTTACAAAACAATATTTAATTTTGGATGCCTTGGTTCCCCCGTGCCTCCACTGGTGGTGGGGGAAATTATGTGTTCGGTATTAAATATATGTATATACAGAATCAACTTTAGAGTTTGCTGCAGAATTAAAATGTTTTTTTTCCTTTC
>JAHLJT010008446.1:178342578-178384179 GCA_031308135.1 Acheta domesticus | reverse complement strand
CAACACTTATGTTGTGTGCTAATTATTTTCTGGTTGACCATTCTTTTCCAGTGTAATGCTAATCATCTGCCGATCTTGTAGAGAGAGGGAAGAAATAGGTAGATGGTTAGAGCAACCACAAGACAAGAACAACCACATGACACACAAGGAGCCTATGTGACATTTTGTTCTCCAACTGTTATACCAAAATAAATTTTACTGAACTTTTCCCAAATTCAATTTTAATTCCATAGTACTTGTTAGTCCTGAAAAAATGTGTAAAGACATTACAAAATGTGCTGTTAATTTATAACCATTTGGTACTAACATTTCTATAATTTAAAAAACAAACACTATCGTATTTATAATCAAAAGAATTCCAACTAAAACACAAATAATAAGATGGGCTTCTATAAAATATCATTAAAAATGGATTGTTAAAACTGCTTATATATTGAAGTCTTTAGCTTGAGACTAATGAAATTGAACATTACTCTACTACCATCTACTCTTAATTGTTTTTGACAGCTTCTATTTCTAACAAAAGCTGTAAATTTTAACTAATTCAACAATCAGTTGAATTTGAAAATAATTAACAATTGAAAAAAAAAAGATATATTTGGATTTAGTATCTTTGTTTTATCAGGGGATACTAAAAAACACACAAACATTTGTTTGTTATGTGAGTACCTCATTACTTAAAAATTACACTGGAAACAGCAGAGCTTACAAGAATCACTGAATTATATAGGTGTGTGCTAACCACACGTACCTCTAAACCCATGGCCAACAAGATTGGGACTGAAAAACATGATTACATCATCAACATCATGAAAAAAAAATAGATTTCCTTGTAATGAATATTCTGTTAAGCAAAACAAATTCTTTTATAACTGTAATTCCTGTAACCTAAATATTTAAGTTATTGTATAATATTAATCCATTTCAAACTCTAATCATATTTGAGAAAATATTTGTTTCAGCTTACTCATACATGCAAGTTGCTTGGTGGGCACTGGCTAGTGAAGCTCTGGAAGTGTTCACAATGAGTATCATGTGGGTGACAGTGATTTTGTATATGCGGCAACTTGTTCCCCGGCATCTTACTGTCACATCTCAAGGCATGGCTGTATTTTTTCATTTCTGCCTTGGTAAGAAAACTTTTTAAGAAACTAATGACATGTGAATATTATAATTTTAAATCTGAAAATATTCACTTTGATTCTCTATTTATGTTAAGGACGATGCTTTGGTGCTGTCTTTGCTGCTTTGTTAAGCACATACACTAGCAAGGGTAATGGATCATTTGTACCTGTGTATCAAGTTGGAGCCCTTCTTTCAGCAATAGTTGCATCAATATATTTTACTGTTTATCATTGTTGCCTGAAGTGGTTTTGCCAGCCTGTAGCTGGGCAAACTTCTCAAGATCATCAAGAAACTTCCCAAGGTAAAAAGTATTACTTTTGTTGATCTTTTAACCCATTACCCAACATTGTCCCAAAAACGGGATGCAAAATAAAAATGGAATATTTCTGTACATATTCAAAATTTTGACTTGTAAATTATTTGTGTTATCTCAAGACTCTGCTTAACAAGATTCTTTGTTTAGTATTTTTTTACACACATTTACAACACGTTTACACACATTACAACATGTTAATGACAATGCAAAAGAATTTTCAGTTTGATTTATTTGAATCAGGTTGATAGTGTGCTTAGTTCATTTTACATGGGCATTGCAGAAAAAGGACTTCTATGAAGGGACTGACTGCAAAATTTTAAATGAATCGCCGATGTCAGTAGCCAAATTCCTTAACTACATTCTGTAAAGTCACAGAAGTTAAGCAAATTCAAGACCTCACGGGTTCTTGGTTTGGTGACCACCTAGAAACCCTGGGATCTGATGGTGCTGAGCCCCTGGCTGAAGGGATAAAGGCACTGACTGACTACGACCTGATGAGACTAGACAAAAATAATAATGGAGGACTACTCCATGCCCGGTGCTCAATGTCCAACAAGGGTTGGCCCACCCCCTTCCTCTCTTCTTCTCTCCACTGCTATATTGCATCTCCTCCTTCCCTCCCCTTCTCCTCCCCTAACTGTCTCCTCCTTTCCCACACTTGTCTCCTCTCCTCACCCTCTCTTGCTTCTTCCTCTCACCCTCTCCTCACATCTTCCTCTCATTTCTCCCCTCACTCTCTTCCCTGCTCTTCTGATATAATGCTCTCCTCTCCCTCCGCTCCTTCCTCCACTCTTCCTCTCTTCAACTTCATTACACTTCCTTTAACTCCTACTTCTCCTCATCATTTTTGCAATGTTTAACATAACAATAAAAACGACTCATTTTTGTGCTGTTGTTCCAAAATGGATGTCTAAATTTTCCTAATTAGAAAATATTATTTTGAATGTTTTCACATGAACATTACTAGTTAACATAAATTATTCTACAAAACCAAAAATAACACATATACCATTATCACATTCATTATGGCAGATAATGGGTTAACTTCGACTTCTATTGATCATTCATATTAGATGAAAAATATTTGATTTAGCTTTTATGATCCATTAATTAGTAGCAATATATGTAGATTAATTGCTGTAGAATGCTCTTAAATGCATTAACATAGGCTATGTTGCAGGACCAACATCAAATGGAACATATGCACCATTACGGATTTATCACAATGGAAGTGGACAAAAGGAACAAATCAGCTATTAGTTCATCCTATGAAGATAAATTCCTGATAATGAAGTGCAAAGTGGAAAACATGATTACATTTTTAATATAGTGCATTTTTAATGAGAAAATTTTATTATATTTTCGCGTGGTCTTCTCTAAATTGTTTAATTTGTGTTGTATTGTAATAATTACAATTGTGTCATGTTGTTTACTATCTGGCAGTTGATGAAACTTCCTGAGATCTGTACAGAAATTGGGCTCTACTTTTATGGAAAAAGCTGGCCTGACAAATAGTCATATTGTGTATATCTTTTACTTCAGTCATGCATTTTAACCATAGATTGCCAGTCTCCAACATATGCATGTTATTGAGAGAAATATCATGTTGAAGAACATCTAGTTTTTTTAACCTAGCCAGAAGTAAAAAATATCCACCTTTTTCAATAATTCTTTTGAGGAAAATTTAACAGTTAAGAAACGTGTAAATCTTTTGATAACTTCACATTTGCAAAATTTTTCTAAGTTATCTTGCCTCACCTTAAAGAACAATATTATCAAAATGGGTTTTCTTCCTCATCAATAATAACTTTTTATCAAAACTATATTTTTCCATTCAGCAATGTTAAAGAAAAGATGAATATTTATTTCTGTTTAGTAACAATATAAACAATTTTTTTAAATAATATTGCAAAAAAAAAAAATAACATTTTAAAATTTATTTTGAAACTTTTATTGCTAATTTCTGAATAATTTTTTGAGGCATGATTTTCAATACCAGAAAGTTAAATATTTATAATGTTCAACATGATTGCATACTCTGTTTTTATAACACTATTCCCTTGTGATTTGTAACTGCAGCAATATCAATGTAAACTTTAAAAAAATTGTTTTGTTAAAGAGTTTACAGGGTTACATATGATATAATGATTTAAATTCTCTGATGATTATATGGCATATGGTTTTAATTCCCTTTAAAATTACAAGAAAGTCATAGTGTTTCACAAATGTATACAGGTGTTTTACAAAAAAGTGCACAATCACAGAATAGATGTACAGAAGGAAAGCAGTATTAACCAATGAACCATGGGTCTACAAGGCAATGGGTTTATGATAAGCCATTAAAAAGACCTGTTTGGTCATCCTGCAATGTTGTGCAGGGTGACACAGAGGTTGCATAGGTGATGACTATTTGAGGCAAAGAGAGGTAAAGGTGAACTGAAAGGGCATGTTCATTGGAATTGGATTCCCTAAGAGGAACACATATTATGAGAACAGAACAAAGGTAATGGAAAATGAATCATGGTTTGAATATTAATTTGTATTATTTATAATAATTCAACAGGAAATGATTCAGTTATTCGTATAAGGATTTTAAAGTGTAACATTTAAGTCATAATTCATTTTTCAGTGCCTATGTGCGCTTTTTTCTTAAAATGTTGACTTTTACTGCATTGATTATGGTAATAACATCTGCCCTCCTACTCTCAGCCTGAAATAGTGGCCACCTGTGTGACTCAAGTGCACGTGGGTGGGTGCAAGTGACTTGCAGAGGGATGGACTCTGTCCAACACCAAGCCCCATGCTCTTAGACCCACAGTTCATTGGTTTAAAACTGCTTCCCTTGGCCCACTCTTCATATACTCTGCATTTGTACACATTTTTATGAAATACCTTTTATGCATTGCCATTAAATTTCCTTTCAGAAGATGAAAATTCACTTGTGAGTAAATATGAGGTCATCATGGGACTATCAGTGGCAAAACTACTGACAAGACTGAGGGCTAAAACCACAGATGTGAGTGAGAGGGGGATTCATAATAGAAATGGGGAAATAGTAGCATATACCCAGCAATAGATAGGTGAAAAAATGAGAAAAGGAATGGGTGGGTTGGGTCAGTGAGACCTGGATTAAACAAACAATTACATCAAAAATTTTGTGTTTACTTCATTATTAGATGATTGCCATTACATTAGTACCTATATTATAAAAGGAAGCATTTGTGTTAATATCTTATATCATTTTTCTTTTTATCTAAAGATGTTTCTTAAATTTATGAAGGAAGCACAATGAGGCTTTTCAACACCATCCTTTTTCACAAAACTTCATTTATTACTATTGGTCATTTACATTTCACCTATTTCTTGCTTAGTTGGGCAATTGTATTATAACATTACATTATGTTTTAGAACATTTTCTCTATTTTGCAATTTGAAATAGTACTTCTAAACAAGAATATGTACCATCTCAATCACAGTTACACCAATGGATGGGTTGGCTCTCAGAGACCAAACACAAAACAAATTACATGTAAAACATCAATACAACTTCCACAATAACTGGTGCACCAAACTACATTTGCAGACAAAAGAAAGGTAGAGGGCAGAAGAGGTAACTGGTGCCATTCATATGTCACTGGCAGATGTGTTTGTTATTTCGTAGGTCTCACAGACCCAACACATCTTTTGCTGTGTGAAGCTAGAATATGGTATCTGGCAATCTAAGATTAATGGAGTTAATGCTTCTGATTGTTTAGTTTTCTATTATGCATAGAGAGTAAAACCTTCTGTTGTAGCAAAGAATAAAATTAATGCTCTCTATTTGAAAATTGCCTTTGATCTCAATTGAATCCTTGATTTCATAAATATTATTAATCATCATCATTGCCCATTTGTGAATTTCCATTTAAAATTAGAAGCAGAGTGTGAAAAGGAGTTATAGCATATGTGGTACATGATAGTTCATAAAGAATTACATAAGTGGCAAAGCATAATGTAATTTTTAAGATTGCACCTATATAAATTAACTCCTAGCTACTTATTTAATTTATGGGTTGCACTTATGTGTATAAAAGACTTTTTTAAAATATATTGTTTTGTATATATCTGGTTTACTGTAAAAATGACCATCATTTTCAAAAATTCTCCAAAAGAGGATAATATCTGAAATTGTAGAAAAGATACTCCATTTACATTGGTAAAAAGGTATTTTTTTCTTTATATGTTCATAAAAAAGTGATTTAGAGTAATGGAAGTCTAAAAGAAACTTTTTATAAACAATTGAATTGTAGGGACATATTTACAGTGAATCCAGAAATAAAAGCATATAATTGAGATAAAATGTTATTATTTCACTTCTAGAAACTATAAGAATTAGAGATTTTTTTAAATTTAAGTTTTTGCTATTTTTATTTGTCTTTGTAATACAATTTCTGTGCTGTGATTCTGAGAAAAATGTTGCTGATGCTTGTAAGAAATTCAAGTTGTAAAGATTACTATCTATTTTTACTATCACCTACATTTATTTTGTGTAAAAATATGTCAATAAATATTTAAATTTTGATACATCTGTATTATTTCTATATAATTTTAATATTTAAACCCCACAAATTGCAATGTTCAGATTAAATCTAATTTGCTTCTATAGCATCCATTTCAACTTTGCACAAGCCTACACACTTGCATTCACAGCCATATGAAGCTCTCCTTTGTAATTTTTAACTGAAATGTTAAACACCAATTTTAGTACAAGTTGGTAAAATTTAATGTAATATTTTTGTGTGCAAGTAATTGCATAAGAATTAAGCACAAAAGAACAAATTTCACATTAAATTAGTGCATTACAACAGCACCTAGTTTCTTTCATTATTTGTAACTGTTCCACAATATTATACTACTACATGAACCTGCAAAGTGTTTCCAACCAGCAAATTCTTTTTTCATACTGAGATTTTAACTCAGGTCCATTGAGTTAACTTGCTGTGCGCTTTACTGCTGCACCAAGCAGTCTCTGTTGTAAGCTTACTAATTTGCGCCAATCCTTAAAAATCTAATTGTCTTTTCCTTTATTTCCAACAATTTTCGAAAATTCAGAGAGTTCAATGAAAATGAGACCTTGTGAGTGAACTGCATTAATTTCATACCAGAAATTACACAGAAACTATTTGTGTGTACATGACCTTTTTTAAAGTGATTTTTTTGGACAGTTACTGTTAAGGCAAAAATGTCTATCTGTAATTTTGTAGTTTTGAAATGCTCACTTTTCCAATGTTCGAAAATACAGTTTGCCGAAAATGCGACTAGCACTACTTCTTTTACCACCCCTTGATACATACGAGGAGAAAAATGAAAGAAAAATGGAGTCGCTTTTAAGAAAATAATTGTTTAAAAACTACCTGTATTTTACGCACTGCCTTAAAAGAACGGATTCTATAAGGGAAAAAACCTCTATCTTCAATATTGGAGTCGTATGAAGATGTCAAACAAAATTGTGAATTTTTTCAATGTTCGAAAAATTAAGGATATCAACGAAAATGAGGCATGCGCCATTCTTTAAGCGTCCTTTACGCTACGGACAATATTTAATCCAAGCCGTTTTTTGAAAAAATGTTGTTAATGTAGAGGAGACTTCATGTAAAGTACGTCCCCCCCAAATCAAAATATCCATTTCAAACTCGGGGGACCTTTAACCTTTAACACTAGAACGCCCAGAGGGGTCAAATTGACACTTTCCTGTTTTGAAATCTTATCTGCTTGTCATAGGACGGTTCATGTAAGACTTGTTGTTATGACTTTTATTGATTTTGAAGGAACATTCATTATTTAATATATTCACACTTTTCCTATAATACAATTTGAGTTATATAAGGTTTTACCTTTATAACGCCCAGAGGGTTCATATTGACCCCTTGAAGGTAATATGACTATTAAAGTTAATATGACTCAACAATGAACTTTTTTTACATTATTCACATCATAATATAGCATTGGTCATAATAACCAACAACAATGAGCACAAATACGAACAACAATGGGCATAATAAAAGTTATTTTGTCATTCACTTCCAAAACTGTCATGTATATATGATTGGGAGCTGAAGCTGGAAATGTATCGGAAACAATATTTACGGGAAGAAGAGTTGCTTTCAGAGCTACTAAGAGTTCTCGATGATAATTCAGATGGAGGTGAACATTCTTCTGATGACTCAGATGAGTTTTGACCGCAAACATCTAGAGAAGTAGTAGATGCATCATTGAATGGTAATGATACAGATTCTTCAGATGTTGAAAATGAAAATCCACAGTCTGTATTATAGTCATTAGTGCCAATTTATTATAACTACAATTATATTAACTCTTAGTACAGCTCTATAGTAACAATTCATGGCTTCATAACCTGGTATGGGCAAAAATATTGGTTAGTAGTAGATGTTGATACCGAGTACATTCTCAATGGTTTCTCTTATCTTCGTAAGGATAATGCAAGGTCCCAAAAAGTTTATCATTATGTAGAGCTGTGTCCCATTTATTTCTAAAGGAAAATGGCACTACAGATAATTATTGCATTTACCTTCATCCTGTCGAGAAATTGAAAGCGAAATCAATCTCCATCATGGGAACTGTGAATAGAGTGAGAAGGGATATACCATCTGCAGTGAAGACTTCAAAGGCCTCTCTCCGTTCAACCAAAATTTTGAAAAATGATTTTTCCCCAACGAATTATCAAGAAAAAAGCAAAAAAATGTCCTGGTAATGAGTTCTCTCCATCCTACTGCTGCTGTAGATACAGATAACGAAAGAATTCCTGAAACTGTTTGTTATTACAAGACAAAATTTGGGGTAGACTTAGTGAACAAAATGGTCAGGCAGTATTCTGTCAAGGTTTCTTCAAGAAGATGGCCTGTATACTCGTTTGATAATATCCTTGACCTATCTGGAAGAAATGCCTGTGTATTATTCAGGTCCATTACCGGGGGAAAAGTGAAAAAAGAAGAGAAAAAAAAAGAATTTGTTCACCAACTTGCAGAAGAAACACGATTCGAGTACTTGAAGAGTCACTCACATCCTAGGACAACAGATGATAATGAAGGCAATGGTGATGACATCAAGGAGGAAATGACACCAAGACAGAGGAAATATCAAATACTTAAATTCTGCAAATGTAATAAACCTAGCTCTAAATGCATTGTAAGTAAGAAAATGATTTGGTGAAAAAGCACAAACAAACTTCAGTACAAATGTGCCAATTGTGTATAAGTATGAACTATTCAGAACTTAAATAAAAATGAATAATTTCATGGATATATTCATTTAAAATTAAGTAAATTGGCCAATTACTTTTGTTTGTTTTCAATGGACACTTATTTATAAGATATATAGGTATTGTTCAAATAATATGATTATGTTATTTGTTCTTCCTTTAGTATTCATATACATTCATGTACACTTAATTTACATGTAAGCAATGTGAAAGCATTAAAACATAATAAATTTAATTTTTAAAATAATAATGAATAACATTAAATTTACACACCAGGGGTCAAATTGACCCCTCTGGGCGTTAGAGGGATTAGGGAAAGGCTGGGCGTCCTAGTGTTAACTGGTGACGTGTGGTCTCAGTGACCGGTGATGAAAAATAAATTCACTGTCCTCTCGACTTGTGCAACGCGGGAAGTTTTGGCGTACAGTACCTTCTTATCTCTTTCTAGACAATGTTTGGGCGTGGGCTAGCTTATCTAATTGCAGCCGTTCACTTCTGAGAATCAGTTAAAGCTACGGATCGGTCTCGATGACCGCACCTCACCAGCAGTAGAAGTTTATACTTGGTAATGCACGTTTATACTTAGTAAATAATTTTATTTAACAGTGTATTTTCTTATTAAAATACAGGTTGTTTTATGTAGTCAATATCGTTTCAAAGCCCTTCCATGCGTATTTCAATCATCAGGTGTGAAGAAATAATATGGAGCAATATATGACCTGAAATTCTCTCAGTGAGTAACTAAAAGTTATATTATTTTCTGTTAATTTTATAAACCACAAGCTCTTCGATTTTTCGCTTTATTAAGCCTCTGTTAACGTGAAAAAATTGTGAATTCGATGCGAAATGAAATAACGAATACAATCAGTCTAAAACTTTCCCGATCACAATGACCACGCGTCACCGGTAACAGAATTTCGAAGGCACGTCACCAGTTGATGGTTAAAGAGATGTGGAATATCATTTTTGGAGAAAATACGTAGGTTGAACGGTTTTGGCACAAGAGTAGACGGTAGCGGCAATGGTAGACTACAGACTGACAGACTTTTGCCGTCAATCGATTTTTTTTATACCAAGGATCCTCAAAACATGGATTCTGACTACACATGTTAGAGGAAGTAATGTACTATACACATCGTAGGAACAAGATGTATGCACTTTTTCGTTAGCAAGGCTCTGCAATAAGAAAATTCACCGTTTTCCGGCGCACGATTTCAATATTTTCTCTTCTTACGAAGTAAGAGTGAGAAAGTAAAATGGCAAAGTAGGTCTTCGCATGAGCAGAGCCCAATTAAACGCGAAATAGAACCAAATAATACAAAATCAGTAAACCATTTACCAGGAGATTAAAAATCAACTTCGAAGTAAGATACTTCGGTGCATTTGCTACATTTATGAATAATAAGCATTAAAATAAATGTTAATAGCGGAGCAGATCATCACAAATTAACTGATATAATAGGTGAAGTGAACCAACAATAGCGAACTTACGATAATAAACAAGAAAGGCCGATAAGGACGGTCAGAAATCTGCATTTTTTATTGAACAATTCAGTTATTTATTATCAGGTTATACATCGGTCAACCTTTCGGCTCTACAGATGATTGATGTCTTAGTCCAAACTTAAGAGTAAAGTGAATGGGGAAACTCATTCAGCACCACCAGAGAATCATTGGGTGATGATATAAATTGATATAGTTGTGACTTATTAGTGGAACGTAGAGCAACATTTTTAAGGAATGAATGAAGTGGATATCTTGTCTTTTATTCTCAGGAAGGGAGGGTTATCTACACCGAAGTTGTAGAAGGATGGTCCGGTTATGATAAGTAGGTGGAAGAAGAAATCGTGGGAGGTGAAAATGTCTTTTATTAATTTTAGGATGAAATCGGAGTGAGGGGTTGCGTTCCTGACAAACCGTGCGGCTTATGTTGCAATGCAGAGTATTCTGTTTTGGAAAATTTGTATCTTGTTTATGTGAGATGTTGCTGTATGACAGCTAATCAGGCATACATAAAAGAGAATAGAAGTGGACGGAAAACAGATTTACACAGCCGTACTGTTTTCGGGGCGGAGGCTACTTTTGCGGTTTATAAAGGGTCGAAATTGATGGAATTTCTTATTACCTTGCTTCACTTCTTTTTGTTTCTATATGATCTTTCCAGATTAGTTTTGTGTCTAAATGAGGTCTAGGTATTTGACTGATGAAGTGAATAGGGACCATGAACTGGGGGAGTGTTTAACAGTAGTGGATGTGGATGGGAAGGATGTCGGAGAGAGAACATTTTTGCGACTGATTCTGAGGGATTACGACTTCTCCAATTGGTAGCCCAATGTTTGATTTGGTGTGTATCCAAAGGTGGTCAGCTAGTATGTTTAGTTCGGGACCAGAAAGAAATAGAGAGTTGTTTTAATAAATGGAGATGTGGGTATGTTGGCAGTAAAAATGTTAAAGAAAGGAAGTAAGGGAACCTAGGGGAACGCTCACTAACACGAGACGAGGGTTAGAAAGATGTGTCTGAATTTTTACAGAGATTAAGCAATCCGATAAGAAACTATGAATGGTTAAAAGAAGATAGATTGGGATGCCGAACTTTCGTAACTTATAGATTAGGTCGTTATGCCAAATTCGGTCGAATGGTTAGCTCACGCCAAGAAAGGCTGCTATAGTGCGACGCCCTTTCTGAAAGCCGGAATGAATAAATTCTGTTATTCTGAGGAGTAGATGGCAAGGAGAATGTTTGGGAACAAAAGCAAATTGATGATAAGAAATTATCTTGGACTTTTTTAGGAATGCGTTGTCTCTTTAAGATGACTTTTCTGCTGCTTTTGGCAAGGAGAGGAATCGGATTTAAAGGGCGGAAGCTAGATGATATGATTTTGAGAGTATGATTTTTGTCGGGTTTCGAGATTGGAACTATTATTGAGTGATTCCATAGTTAGAAAAAAGGAACAAAATCCGAAAATAGAATTTATTACATTAGTTTTAAAAGCAACAGCTCTACGAGGGAGGTCTTTTAGAGTAATAGGTAATATAATTTCATGTCCGAGGGATTTTCTTCTAAGTAGGTTTTTAATAACATACGAGTATATGTTTGTGGTTGTAAATTTAATTGGGCTAGAGACATGGGAATTGGGCAATGGAACAAGTGAGTTAATTTCAGATGAAAGAGGAGGGTCTTCAACTTTATGAGGTTGGAAGGTTGTGGCATAGAAATCAGCTAGAAGTTCTGCTTTTTTCGTTTTGAGATAACACTTTCTGCCGGCTTGACAATAGAGGAAGGATAGTTGTCTTTTTGAGTAGTGGATTGTGGTCGAAATTGAGTTCGTGAAAAAATACTAGGTTACAAACAGTGGGAAGTTTGAGATGGCGATATCTAGTACATCTGGAATAATATTAGAATATTATTGAATGGGTAATAAGTGGGTTTAGAGGGAGAGTAGATTTTGAGATGTAACTGGTTTTTGATATTTGAGAGAACCGAACCTGCGGAATTACTGACTCGGCAGGCCCATGATATACGGAGGCATTATTTTAATAGTGGTACAACTCCCTTTTCTGAGAAATTGAGTTAACTCCATTTTTATGTTCGCACAAATGTTATACAATTATTATGATGTGTTAGAACTCCACGTTCTTCCTGTGGACGACATAACTCGTCACAATAAAAGTGAATCACAGGAGATCTCAATCTATTTATTTTGATAATGGTACAACTACGTGGTTTTCTACAAGTCTCGTAATGAGTGATTTTCAAGATATTTATAGCGTCTGCTGCGGTATGATGATAAAAAGCTTGATCCAGATTTGGTAATAGGAACAAAAAATATATAATTAAATCGCACATTTTTAAGACAGAAATTATACTCCAAAAGTTTGTAACAAGAAGGAAGAAAAAATAAACAAAATGGTGTCTGTAACTAGCTAAAAATGAGATAAATTAGATTTCATTGTGGGAAGTTGCCGGGCTTGCAGGCCGTGGTCCACGGCCTGCAAGCCCGGCAACTTCCCACAATGAAGAAACCGGCCGTGAAAGCCTACATTGTATGATAAATTAGATTTGTCAAACAGGAGTCTTTCGTAATTATATAGAAGTAAACCTTAAATCAAGACATTGGTTTCTACCCATTAAACTTTCAAACCACCAGTGGATGAGGAAGAACTAAGGTTTTCAAAAACTTAAATATCCCGCTTCTACAGCCACAATAAAGGAAGGTTATTGAGAAGAAACAGGATATGCTTGATTTGTTTCCATTCATTTCAAGCGTTAATTGCTCTTATTTCACTGTCTGCAAGTAGGAAACGGACGATTTCAAGAAGATGAAGAAAACTGAATGTACGTCAACAGTAACATTAAATTAATATTTAATGTTTTAATAAATCGATATTGTCATTTCCAACTTTTCTTAGAACGACATCTACCGATCTGAGTTACCAACCTCATTTGTACGGTGGCATAACTCCTTTACACTCCCCAATATTCTACAAAGCATACAATATGCTTATTTATATCATCTTCAGACAAACAAGTACATATCTTATAGAAGAAAAACAATTTTTTATCTAATTCCATCTCTGATATTTTTATAATCATTTAACTTTAGAGTTCAATATCTCGAAATGAGAGTCCATGGAGTTATACCACTATTAAAATAAGGCCATCTTTAGCATTGAGATCACCCATTACGATCGATGGTGAAGTATACTATAGAGTAAAAAGTGATTCGATATGGGATACCCAGATTTTTTGTTTGGAGGTTTATATGTTGCGATAACCATGATATTATTTTGATCAGGAAAAGGAACGTGTTTAGGAACAGTTTCTAGGCGGGGGAGGAGGAATAAAGGACAGATCTATTTAAAAATGATTTATTCATTTTCTGATCAGAATTAAGACACTTCCTCCTGTAGTTGGTCCAGGTCTGTCCTTGGGTATACAATTGTAGTCTTCAATTATAAAAACAACTTATGATAATAATAATAATAATAATAATAATAATAATAATAATAATAATAATAAAAAATTGCCTTTATTAGTGGCGAGGCTCAGGCCATTTGGCCCTCTCTTCCGCCTAACCACATGATGTCAAATGAGTTTTGGTGATACATGCTATGTCAACGGATTTGAGCATTTATAAACTCAATGACTACGAAGCGTTTTTCGGGGACTCCGTGACTGTTCCAATTGATAATCCAATTGATCTTAATGATTTAAGGAGTGGCATATTTAACATTTCCGAAAAGTGAAATTGCGAAATTTCGAATTTCACTTAAGACCATAAGGGGTAAGTAAGTACAAAATATTAGTTGTTTTTTTTATTTTTTTATTAACACCATTGTGTTTACATGTCAAAACTGGTCTTTAAAGACCAACCATCAACTTTTCTTTGATAAATCTTAATCCTAAACTGCTTAAGAGCTAAATTCAGTGCAATGACATCCTTTAGTTAGTTCGGTTGTTTAAACTAAGCACTATCACTTGCACAATGTTCTGCTATGATAACACTACACAAGATCAAATGGTTTGGTCCTCTTCAATCTTCGGAACAGGTGTTGGTTTTCCAGCAGTTGAAGAATTTCTGCATTTTCATGTGGGCGAAGCCTTTTTTCATGCTTCTTAGCGAACCTTTTAATTTCTTCTTTAATTGTTGGTATTCCAAGATCTCTATGGATATCAACATTTCTTACATACCATGGTGCATTCACCATTTCTCGCAGAACTTTGTTTTGGTAAGTTTGTATTATTTTGATGTTGCTATCTTTTGCGCATCCCCATAGCTGAATTCCATATAGCCATATGGGTTTAAGTATCTGATTATACAATAATATTTTGTTATATAAGGATAAGCAGGAATTTCTTCCTATTAGCCATTTATATTGACGAAATTTTATATTTAGTTCTTCCTTTTTCTTTTTAACATGTTCTTTCCATTTCAGTTTGGTGTCCAAAGTCATACCCAAGTATTTGGCTTTATTTTCCTAAGGAACTATCTTTCCGTTTATAATTACTGGTGGTGGATTGTTTGATCTTTTATTGGTATAGTTTACATGTACCGATTTTTCTTCATTTAACTTAATATTCCATTTCTTGGTCCAATCATAGACGACACTGCTAGCTTCTTGTAGCCGTCGGGTAGAGCTAATTTCATCTTGTGCTGTTGTTATCAAGGCTGTGTCGTCCGCAAAGGTAGCTAATTTTCCTTGTTCTAGGTTTGGTATATCACTGGTGTATAATAAATACAATACAAGCCAAAGGACACTACCCTGTGGCACACCTGCTTGGATATCCTTCAGGTCAGAGTAAGCATCTTCTTGCTTTGTTCTGAACATTCTCTCAGATATATATGAAGTAAGGATTTCATCAAATTGTTGGGGTAGCATTTTATTTAATTTATACAGTAATCCTTCATGCCAAACCTTGTCGAAGGCTTTCGCAACATCTAAGAATAAAACAGAACATACTTGTTTCTCTTCTAAGGCTCTTTCAATAACATTTGTAATTCGGTGCACTTGGTCTATTGTCGAGTGTCTTTGTCGAAAACCAAACTGATGGTCAGGGATCAATCTAGCATTTTGTATAATTGGTTTTAACCTTTTAAGTAAGAGTTTTTCACATAATTTTGAAATTACTGGTAATAGCGAGATCGGTCTATATGATTCCACTTTGTGGGGTGGTTTGCCTGGCTTGGGTATCATGATAATTTCAGCCATTTTCCAGCTTGCTGGAAAATATTTCAGTCTAAAAGCTGCATTATACAGGTATGTCAGCATGGCTATCCCTTTTTGTGGCAACTGCTTCAATATTTGTCCAGTAATCAAATCAAATCCTGGTGCCTTCTTTGAACTTAAATTGGTCATAATCTCATCAGCCACTTCTTATTGAGTAACCGGAGTTATCGTTCCTGTTACAGTATTAATTACTTCTTGAAGACTGTTATTATTGCTCTGCATAGCATTTGCTGCAAAGACGTCCACTAGATGTTCTGCAAATAAATCTGCTTTTTGTTTATTATCTCTTGCCCACTCTCCTTGGCCTTTTCTTATTGGAGGGACTGATGTGATCGGCCTTTTGATTCGTTTAGAGGCTTTCCACAGTGAGTAATCAGTATCTTCATCAGCTGTTACATTTGTAAGGTATGCTTTGATACTTTCGTCTTTTAACTTACGAATTTCTCTTTTCAATTTTTGCGCCTTATTGTTGAGGACAGTCTTATCAGCTGGTGTCGTGTTTGTTGCCACTTTCGTCTCGCTAATCTTTTTTCTCTTACTAGGTTTCGTATTTCAGCTGGATAATTAAATCCTTTTGTCATGCGTGTTATTTTTCTGGTGTTATTAAATGCAGTTGTTTGTATTAGTCTGGTAAATTTTTCTACTTCTATGTCTAATTGTTCAGTTGTTTTTAGATTGACATTTAAATTGATTTCGTTCTGTAAATCAATTTTGAAACTTTCCCAGTCTGTAGTTTTATTTACAAGAGTTGGTCTCGCATCTTTTTTAATTATTCGTTCACTCAGCGTTAAGATAACAGCTGAATGATCAGAATTTAAATCAAAACTTTCGTCTACATCTATAAAATTTGATGAAATTTTCTTCGAGATGAAGAAGTCCAGTAAGTCTGGTATTTTGTCTCTGTCAGAAGGCCAGTACGTCGGCTTTCCTGTTGAATGCGTATTGCAACCTGTTTCCCTGATAGCTTTTTTTAACTCACTTCCTTTGGTAGTGATCAACCTTGCTCCCCAATCAGTGTGTTTGGCATTCATGTCGCCATCCATTATAAACCTTTCACCCATGTGTTGCAATATTTCTTTGTAATATTCAAGTTTCAGGTTGTGTCTTGGTGGGCAGTATATTGAACCAATTTTAAGATCTTGTTTGGTAGATTTGATCATTACTGTGGTAAACTGCATCTCTTCACACTGTATTGGGTTATCTTCATAATGATTTATGCAATCTTTGATGATAATCGCTCTCCCTCCCTTCGCATCATTGTCTGGATGGGTAGTATGATAAATATTAAAGCCTTTTAGTTTTATATAAGATTCTTTTGTACAGTGAGTTTCTGATATCAAGCACACATCTATATGTTGTGTATTTAGAAAGATTTCTAGTTCATATGTTTTATTCTGAATGCCATTAGCATTCCATGTTACTATTCTCAGATCTTTTTTTCCCATTATTTTGATCTTTCCCTGTTGCTATGGCTTCTAAACGATCTAATCTCTCCCCAAAATGGTTCATCATATGCATCATCTGTTGTAACATCTGTTGTACTGATGTGCCGTTATTTGGTTTAGGTTGCAGTGGATTGCTGTCTTGTTTCATTGCATTCCCTTGAACAGCAATATTATAAGGGATTTGTTCGGTTGTCCTTTTAGATGTAAAAGTTTTTGTTCCGGATTTCTCTTGTTTATGTTTTTGTTGATTTCTTCTTTTCTGCAGTTCTTTGGCAATAACGCACCCTCTGTAATTTGCTGGATGGCTTCCAGCGCAGTTAGCACATTTTGCTGGTGTGTTTTTTGATTTTGTACAAGCAGATGTC
The DNA here is from genome assembly GCA_031308135.1 of Acheta domesticus. Lineage (NCBI taxonomy): Eukaryota > Metazoa > Arthropoda > Insecta > Orthoptera > Gryllidae > Acheta > Acheta domesticus. Next base: position 178,366,941 of record JAHLJT010008446.1, on the reverse strand, counting down.
AGGTGATTTCCCGCGCACTTGACGCATACTGGATTTCTCTGACAAAATTTTTGTGTGTGGCTGTAACATTGGCATCTTTTACATTGGGGGATTAACTTCCCAGATTTGTACATTTCAGTTCTGATTTTCATGTTTGCAAGAAATTGTATTTCGTGGATTTTCTTAATGTCTTCATCCTTGTCAAAAGTTAACATGAATAATGGGAGTTTAATGTATCTATATTGGTTATTCTCTTTAATTCTTTTTAATTTGTTTTCTACCGATAAAATTTTGAACCCTTCTTGTTCTAGTTCCGCTTTAATTTCTTCTGTGTCACAAGATGGGTGCAGATTTCTGATCATAATTCGTATAGGCCTCTCTTGTTTATTTTCATAAGTATGCCATTGTTGTTTGGCTTCATTAATTATTTTTGTCAGTTCGCGGTATTCTGTTCCACTACTGACATTTATTTTAATTTGGTTGTTATTCATAAATGTAGCATTATACTGTACGTTTTTACTTTCCAGCTGGTTTTTGATCTCCTGGTAGTTGGTGAGATTGCTGATTACTACTAGAGGTGGCTTTTTCTCTTTCATGGTTTTTGATTTTTGTTCTATACCGTGTTTAATTGGGCTCTTCTCTGGTGACGATGTGGCCTTTCTTTTCTTAGACTCTCTTTTGGTATGATTCTTGGGTAATAACCAAGCTGTTTCTCTGTTAACAATTTCCTCTTCTTCCTCCCAGCTGGTTGGGATATATGAATACTTTGTCTTGGCTTGAACACTTTCTATTTGATTGCGTAAATAGTTGATCACCTCTTCCGCTTTTTTTAATTCTTCTTGGAGAATTTGTTAGCGTTTCTCATCTTGATTTGTTCCTGGTATCGCATCTTCGCGATTATTTTCAGCATCTGTTGTTTGTGCAACTGTATTTAAGCGAGTTTCTACTAGTTTCAAGTATTCGCTCGTTGTGTTCTCAGTTAAAGAATCTACTTGTGTGCTTTTTTGTTCATTTTTCTGTTCATTTTTTTGTTCATTTTTTGTGTATTTTTTTGTGCATTTTTTCCTGTTTTATTTTCAGTTTTTGTATTGTTTCCATTATCCATCTCTGTCCCACGAGCAGCTAGGGATTTACTATCAACCTATTCAGAGCCCCGCATGAATAGGAAGGACTTATTACTGTGGGAGGTCGCAAGGTATCCCACAGGCCCCGTTCGAGACGCAGAAAACCCCCTGCGCCACTTCTAGCCCTCAGCACGGGTCGCTTTACACCTTGGCTTGGGGATGAGTGGAGAAGAAAGAAGAAGAGGAATACAACATTGAAGATTAGAGTAGCAAGAAAATAAGAGAAATAGAATGCAAGAGGAAAGAGAAGAAGGAAAAAGAATGACTCCCTAGCCCTCGAAACCTAATAGCGTCGGGGTCGAAAAACACAAGGGGTCAAGACAGACCTGCTAGAAAGATGAAAGAAGTGGGTCACAAAGTAAGTAGAGCCGTGACACACTAGTAAGGGAACCACCTATCAGTAAGTACCGCAGGTGGGAGGATGGGGAGGATATAGGAAATTAATTTGAAAGGATTTGGAACATGTGGAAAAGAACAATGGGCCGTTGTGAGACATCCCTTCGTCTGGCTCCTCCATCGAGACCTATACAGCATGGGTGACCCTACCGGCAGCACAGCTAGTCAGTTCGCCAACTCAATAGCAATGCTACCCCTGCACTGCCCTCGACTTCATTGGAGCACGCAAACCTCCTCGCCCACACGGTCAGTGTTACTTTAAGGCGGTGTCTCCTGGAGGAGGAAAATATTAGTGATATGGTTTTTAACTGCTTGAATGACATTGTTAGTTAATGTATTAATTGGATCAGGGAGGAATGGTTGGGATGGGAGAGATTGCTGGTTTCCGATACATGCATAAGATGGTGAGGGTGAGAGATAATAGTAGGGGATTTTGTTTGCTTTTGATAAGGAATGAAAATGTTCAACTTTCTTTAAGAAAGGCTGAAACAACCAATTATTAATTTATCTTTCACTAAATCTATTCCAATTTTTGTAGTTTCCTGGACTTTAGTGAAATACGTACAAACTGATGATCTAATGCCTGTTCGATGTAACTTGTGATTGAAACGATTGTAACCTTTACAATTAACACAGAACGGTACATATATTGTACTTCTGCATCTAGCCGAATTGTGGTTACGAGCACATTGAGCACTTTTCTGTTGCAGCTATTTTTGCTGTGACCGAAATCTAGACCAGAGGTGCACAAGCGCTCCATTTTAGCCCCTTCTTGGGGCGCCGGGAAGCCCGCGCCCCACGAGAACTAGGAAAGTTGGCATAATCCCCGACGGCCGAGCTGTCTCTTCACTTTACTGATCAGAATCGTCGGTTCGAGGCTAAGTGCGGGCATGAATTTTTATTCATGGAGAGAAATGGAGCAACAACGTGTCTCGTATGTCAGAAGATGATGCCGGAGGAAAAGTAACAGCAAAAGTAAAATAAACATTTAAAAAAGTATGGTCAAGTGTAATACAACCAGAGATTTCTGAACTAAATTTATGAAGTGTGTATATTATTAACAATGAGAAATGGTTAAATTTTCTGTCCTTGTAATTTGTATTAAAAATATTTTCAAAATTAGTTGCAACAGTAAAGATTAACCGTGAAATGCGTGGAAGTTGTCGAGCAATTTATTCTGAAATAACAGTATACAGAACTTCCCCTCTCTACAAACTACAGCCGTAATTTCAAATTTTAGTTCAACATAATTCAACTCATTTCCGTCGCAGGGCTTTCCTTCCCCCGAGGGCTCGAGCAGCGGTTACTTGCCCCAAAAGTGAAAGTCTCTCACTAGAAGCAGGTGGGGCGCGGAAGGGACCGTCGTGGGGCGCGTTGCTGGGGCCCTTGTCTAGATAACGCACACACTGATCTAGACAACGCACACACTGTAGGAGAACATAGTGTCTTTTTCTTTACCTTGATTTTGACACAAAGTATCTATTTGGAGAACATTGTCAATAGGATGGGTATCAGCGAATTCTACAGCAACTACAGTACATGTATTGGTGAACTATTTTAAAAGTCTTACAGTATGTCTTTCGACTTAGAATTAAATCATTCGAATTTAATCATACGACATGATTTTAATTAAGAATAACTTTCTTTCTCTGAAATTTCAGTATGCACATTTTAATCAATATAGAGTATTATTTGTTATTGATATAACATAAGTATGGAATTGCTTTTGATTTTCGAAAAAGTTTTTTAACCACTGCAAAAGTCTTCAATCGTGGTCATCTGAATTTTCAGTTTGTTTGATTTTTTTTAATTACTTCATCTTGCTTTTCATCTCCTAAGGTCATATAAGTAACTTTGGGGGTAATGGTAACGGTATACGGACACACATAAACAACCATGCCCCGGGCGAGATTCAAACCCGCTAACGGCTCTTCAGCATACACAGGACACACATAAACAACCATGCCCGGGCGAGATTCAAACCCGCTAACGGCTCTTCAGCATACACAGGACACACATAAACAACCATGCCCCGGGCGAGATTCAAACCCGCTAACGGCTCTTCAGCATACACAGGCACACATAAACAACCATGCCCCGGGCGAGATTCAAACCCGCTAACGGCTCTTCAGCATACATAGGACACACATAAACAACCATGCCCCGGGCGAGATTCAAACCCGCTAACGGCTCTTCAGCATACACAGGGACACACATAACACAACCATGCCCCGGGCGAGATTCAAACCCGCTAACGGCCTCTTTCAGCATACACAGGACACACAAAACAACCATGCCCCGGGCGAGATTCAAACCCGCTAACGGCTCTTCAGCATACACAGGACACACATAAACAACCATGCCCACGGGCGAGATTCAACCCCGCTAACGGCTCTTCAGCATACACAGGACACACATAAACAACCATGCCCCGGGCGAGATACAAACCGCTAACGGCTCTTCAGCATACACAGGACACACATAAACAACCATGCCCCGGGCGAGATTCAAACCGCTAACGGCTCTTCAGCTTTAGCGATCCAGGCGGGCCGTTTTTTTGTTTTAATTCAGGAGAAAAGTTACTTTTTGCTATTGGTTTAAGGGTTATCACTAAGTCAATGACGTGGATTTTTCATATGTGTATAGATAGAACAGAGGTATTTTCGAAACTTCAGCTGGTAAATCTTCGAGATTTTGTTCGTTATTTAAATCTCCAAATCTCTTGGCAATTGTGACACGATATATATTTTGCAATGACCCTGTTTAGTTTATCCTCCACCTACTGTTGACTGCAGATCCTCGGTTGGCGAGATCGCTAAGACAGTAATGTCGTATCCGAAGATCGCGGGTCTGAGTACCATCTCAGGCATGGTTGTATTTGTGTTCGTCCTTTCACCCCCTGTCCACCACCATATTATGTCATCTTCAGTTTACATAACGTTAAACCCAATAGCGGTCGCTAATGACCTTGATGTTGATGCGACCTTAAATAACAAAAGCTTCGCGTTGATTTGTCACTTTCTCGGGCCTATGTAGTATTTGATCGTTTGCTTTCGCTCGAAGCTGTTTCACAAATGAAGGCTAAACTCGTTTTAAAACATTACAAAGTATTCTAGAACTTTCAAGGGAAAAATGAATAGTTAATCTAATCACATTTCGTGACTATACAAAGCACGGTTACACTCCTAATAGAACTCTCATCTCCAACCGTAGTTAGTCAAGTAGGGGGGTCTAAAGGCACTCGAATCGTCGAAACAAATTCTCGCGCGATGGTTATCTCGCCGTGATCTGCTCTCCCGTAGACATAGGGGCGCACTGTCCAGTATCACCACTGCTACTATCTTGCCCGAACACACCACACGCTCCCCCAGTGCACACCGCCGCAAGTCCAGCCCTTCGTGCCCCGCTAACCTCCCCTGGCCACACCGCCCTGTCATGGAATGAGCTCTCTCCGGGCGGGCGGCGGCACGGTGTAAGAGATATAGGTGTGTTACACCCCCAGTCTAAAACTGAAGCTAATGTGAGGCTAGTTCTCACAGCTCTCGCTATATAAGCGCTGCGAACGACTTGGGCATTTATTGGGACAAGATGGCTTCTATTGATAGCACGGTGAATAGTACTAGTAGACTTGACTGATCTCTTCGTAGTAAAACCTTTTATTCCGGAGTATGAAGTAAATTTAGAAGTTTACAAAGTGATCCCGATACATTTTACAGTAGCGATTCCCCAATTATGTGAATTCAGTGACGGCTATAGCTTTCTTGCAACGAAAACACCAGAAAATACTAAGTGCACGAAAACGCCATCAATGCCCAATCCGATCGTGCGCACCGTACGGATAAGCGAGGAACTAACCTCAAACTGGCTTCAAAAATTTTGCCCAAAAGGCGGCTAGTTGACACACCTGTATATCTTACACCGTGGCGGCGGGCAGAGGCAACCGGGCAGGCGGAGACAACCGGGCGGGGCGGAGGCAACCGGCCGGGCGGCGGATTGGGGCCAGAGAGGGGGGCGGCAGGCGGCAGTGTTGGAGGCGGCGGCGGCAGCGGCGACGGTGGCGGCAGCGGCGACGGTGGCGGCGGCGGCTTCCTCTTGAGCCAGCGGAGGGAGAGGCAGTAGGCCGCTACGGCAATCGTAGACACGCCAAGCGGAGATAGCGGGAAAATCAAAATTTATTTATTTATTTTTTTGAAGTGGGACGCGCGAAATTCATATTCGCTCCCCCATAACACACTGCAGCAGCACCATGGAACTCCCACAAACTGGCGGGAAGATTCCTCAAAGAGCGCCCAACTGGGCGAAAATTAATGTTTATAGGGAGCGCCGGGAAAAATGTACTAACAATGGGCATATCTTAAAAAGACTACCTAACAATTAACTTAATCCTAACTTAAAAATTATTTTATATGCCATTTTGGGCAATGATTCGTTAACACTCGCATTTTTGCTTCAATTTGCCTTAAAAGTTCTGAATATGTTCTTTTTATGCGGAGGACACGAGTAGGCCATGTATCTACTCCCACACTATCCGCGATGGAGCTTCAGCGGACAATGTGGAGGAGTCTCGAGACGACTCTTGGCCAGCCGGTGTCGGCGGTATTCTGGTATTCGGTCTCCCGGTATTGTGGAGTTTTCTATCCAGAAAATATTCTTATTTCAAATGCTTAAAGCTTATGTTCACAAAATTGTCCAACCCAAATAACACCCACTATTGAGCGCAGAGCTCGACTCTCAAGTTCTAAGACTTCTTCTTTCAGTCTGGGCCACCGGAAGTGCTACCGGGGGGACGATCTTAAGCACCGGTGAAAGAGGCGCATTGGCCACTTTTGCGGGCGGCGGCAGACCAAAAGAGGAAAACGTGCGCGGTAATGGGCGCGCGATGGGGGGCACTCCCCGCCCTATGGCTAAGAGTTGGGTTAGGCCAGTGGTCGCCAACTCAATGCTCTTTAACGTCACAGAAAATCTGCTCTCTTGCTCCGAAACAACCGACCGAGCGAAGGTAGAGGCCGTCGCGGCGGCAAGCGCACAGTGTTCGAATGGTGATATGGAAGTGGGGGGAAAAGGTTCGCTTGGAAAATCGATAATTACGATTTTTAACTGGTAATTATTATTAAGAATGTTTATTATTTAATAACAATATTAAGGATTATATAATAGAAAATACATTATTACATAACTCAAAACAATATCCGACTCTTTATCATAACTAGTACTGTAATTCCACTTCCATTCTTCTATTAAATTACAGTTTTGGAAAAGACAGTTTTCACATTTTAGGACAATAATATTTTATACAATAGTATATAATATAACGAATTAGTTCGTTCTGAAACAATAATTAATGTTAACAAATAGGTACCCGGTATGGGTCACGTAAGAGAATTTTGACCCCAGGTTTGATTATTATTGATGTATTGAGAATGGTGTAAATCCTCGTGATTTTCAGAACTTCAATCTGCAAATTCCTTTACTTATTCCATGATTGCGATCTGTCAATTCTCAGAATTTATTTTAATCTCGCAGATTTCTCTGGGTCGCAAAGCTACGTAATGCATCTGTAGTTTGGGATTGATAACATACTGCAATTCTTTCGAACACACTAGACACTTCACCATCGTTCCAGTATCTACAAAAGGATACCTTTCTTCCCTAACAGAAAGAAAATTGACGGGTGTTTCCCTCTCATATTGTCTGAAACACCGGCAAAGGCCCACTGCTAAGGTTTCGGTACCGTCTGCCCCTCCTTCCTTCCCCCATTCACTCGCATTGCTTCTCCGAGTGTCTTAAGGTATCTCGGAGGGGAAACAGTGCTCCGACGTCATTCCTTGTCCAATTGGCAATCACTGGGCTGGACAGATGTCGCCCCTACTGGGTCGCCTGCGCCGTTTACCATTGATCAGACAAATCAACCACTGCTTAGGGACTGGGGCGGCCTAGCTAAGCACGACGCCATAGCTCGGATGATAGCAGAGTCTCCGCTCTACGGCTGGCAGAAACTTGACGCACATCTCCAGTTCGTCCTCTCGGCAACAGCATTCCTGCTTCGTATTGGCAGATACACCAAGGCTAAGCTTGACGCCGAGGACGGGGCGCTACGCGCGTATACAAAATAATATCTGTCCCTGCACGAACGGGCCTCTACCTCTTTCATATACAGGATGTCCGCGGGGGAAATGTCGAAACTTCGAAAATAAGCTCTTTAGACAATTCTAGGCATATTTTTTCTAATAAACTACGCGGATATTCCGAATGGTTGAGCAGCAATAAGCTCTTACGACAATTCTAAGCATATTTTGTCTAATAAACTACGTGGATATTCCGAATGGTTGAGCCGTAATAAGCACTCAAAAGTTGGTTTGAAAAAATGATTTCTAGGCAAAAATTTGCATTATAGAAGCATAGAAAATCTCTAGAAATAAGTCAATTGTTTATTATTTACAAAAGAAATGAATATATTTGTTCAGAAAGAAAAATGAAAAGCTAGAAATAAAAAAGCACCCAATTTACATAATTCGACTCCTTTTTTATTTCTCGTTTAATTTTTCTATTTGAGCAAATATATTCATTTCTTTTGTAAATAATAAACAATTTACATGTTTCTGAAGCGTTTCTATGCTTCTATAATGCAAAATTTTGCCTAGAAATAATTTTTTCAAACCAACTTTTGAGTGCTTATTACGGCTCAACCATTCGGAATATCCACGTAGTTTATTAGACAAAATATGCTTAGAATTGTCTTAAGAGCTTATTTTCGAAATTTCGATGTTTCCTCCCCGGACACTCTGTATTGAAGCCGGGGTGACGGGGCAATAGGACTCCGAAACCTGAGTGTCAAGTCACGCACGAGCGACTTCTGACACCACCTTCTATAGTTTACTCTAGGAGGTGGTGCTTCTGGGCGGTGGACTCGGCATTTTAGGTTCTAGTAAGCCCTGAGCTCGGATCAAATTCTCTCATCTTCTAAACAGAACGATCATGACAAAAGGGGAATTTTACGTATTATTATCTGGTGGAAGATGAAAAATTATATCCGTTTTTTAGGATCTCTCACGATAAAATTGAAGCTAAATTGGACATTTTGAAAAATATAAGATATAAATAAATATGTTGGTAATACAATTAAATTGAATAATTATAATTGCATTACTTTATTTAAAAACTTACGAAAATAATCGGCACTGATAAGACATTAATTTACGAAAGACACATACAAAAAGAATTACATTGATTAATGAACTAATACATAATTTCAAAACATGGAATTGTTTATTCACCGTGCACAAAGTGTACCAAGTTTCACCAATATAGCACAGCTTGTTATAAATACCTAGAAATTTAAATTTGGCAAATTTTACTCTCTGATTCAGAGAGTAGCTAGATCTCTGATTCAGAGCTAGCAAATTAAACTACACTTCCTAACAAGGCAATACATTAAAGAAAAACTTAATATCACGCCTTACAACTCTGGATAATTCTGGATCAACAGAATTAAATTTAACGCATTTATGATCGCTCCACACACTTCACATAACCTCACAACTGAAGCGGCATAAAGGCCGTTCCGATCATGCCGATGACGTAATGGCACGTTGGAATGTTCAAAAGGTCTTTCCTTCGGAGTTTTGCAAATGGCGGAAGGTGCGGATCGTCCCGTCGCGTCCGTGACGCGCGCGCAACCTTACGGAAATCAATGTAATCAAGTTTTAAAAAGACTCGTCAGTCCCGTCTTTTCTTGCCGCACCGACCCAGTGCACGCATAGCTTAACGATGCGAGTGTAGTGCCAAATGCGCGAGTGAGCGCCTATCACTTTCGCAACATTCTTATTGCGTGTATTTATTATGTGTATGTATTTGCAATTGTGTGTTTCTTTTTCTCTACTATATATTAATCGTGAACTTGATTTTGTTGAATAAAAAGTGTTATATAGGTTTGTAAATAGTAAATTCACTAATCAATCAGACCTTGTAAATAATAAATTTTCTAGCTTTGTATTCATTCATCTTCTTACTAGATTAGGTATATTTGCAAATAGTAGTTTCTAGTTTAAATCAACTTCTTAATGCGTTTTATTACTTAGATAACGAATTTACATAATTTTAAATTCAGTTCTTAGCTTACTTAGATTCACTCACTGTTACTATGTAAACGCCAATCTAGAGGAGATAGTCTATGTTACTTAATAATAAAACTTATCCAATTTTATTTATGGCAATCCTTTATTGTTCTTATTTGCACACAGAACACAACGTTTCGTAACTTGTTTTAGTTACATCAGCAGGCTCCTTAATAAAGGGAACTGTTGTCCCATATTTAACCGTCAAACACTCGAGAACACATAGTCAACTCAACGGCAACCTCTCAAGTGGACACAAGAATATAAACTTATAATATAACTTATATGGCTTGGTGATGAACAGCTTCACGGATAGCTGCCGTTAAGCGATGTTCCTGCACTAGGAAGTTTCCTCCTCTATGCAGCGCCGTCGCAGCGCCGTCGCAGCGCCGTCGACTGAACGTATCGACGCCAGCAGATTGCTGTGTGCATCATGCAACTGAACGAATCGCGGCAGCCAGATCGCGGTATACATTGAGCGCCTCAGGCAGAATGAACTCGCTCCAAGCGATGTTCAACAATAGCGTCCTTGGCAGAAAGTCAATCTGATGAGTCCGACAGGACGAATCGCTGATTGTTGCTAATTACTCTCTCAGGTCCGTTTTGGTCCCCGAAGGCACAGAGGAAGAGACTTCCTAGTGTAGGAACATCACTAAACGGCAGATAGCCGTGAAGCTGCTCATCATTAGCTGATGCACTGATTAGTGCGAAAAAACACCAGTCACGAGGTTTGTTCGCATCGGAAAAATCCAAACAAGGCAAAACTGGGGCTATCCAGCCATATCACCTGCTTGTATGTAGTGACGATTTCTCTGAAAAGAGCCCATGATTACCGCATTGCTTTACTTCTATCTCAGGGGCGCGACTTTGAGCTTTGGTACGTTTTGACCGAACAATCATTCTGGTCCAATGTAAACCTGAAAGGGTCCGGAGAGAGTCAGCGCTTCGTCCTGTCGGACTCATCAGGTAGGCTTTCTGCCTTCGACACTATTGTTAGATAAGGTTCCATTAAAAAGCTGTGAACTGTAAAGTGGGGCATGGTCAGGCGCCTCCAGACCCGAGTGTACGCGCTGCCGCGTGTAGCACCCGTTGAACTTGCTTCAATAAATAATAAAACAACAATGCAACTGTTTTGTCTGGAGTAAATTCATTATCCCTCATCCTCACCTTTTTCATATTGTACTATTAAATATACAGTAATCCCTCGACATCCGCGAATTCGCTATTCGCAATTTCCGAACATTCGCGATAAGAGAAATGCTACCGGTTTTATCATTCGCGACTTCAACCTACGCGAGGGCGTCTTTTGATCGTATTTGATATGATTATATATTTATGATTATATGTATATGATTATTTTTTTAAAGCGAGCACATTCCATTTCCTTTATCATTGTCATTTGGAAGACAAATTCGGCAGACACCGGCGTTCAAAATACCACGTTATGCAAAAATGTCAAAGTTGGAATGTCAATTCACATTAATAAAATATCACAATTGTAAAATAATTCAATTTAGTTGCGTCAAATTGGAGGTAAGGGTGTTGGCTACATGAACAGAAAAGACATTCAGGATCTGGGAAACTCTGTTTATAATGACTTCACTGAAGAGGAACTTTGGGAAATCGTCAGTGAAGAAAACCTCCTGGAAAGTAATGATGAAGTAACGGAAGGTAAAGTGCATCCTGGAGCAACTTCAAAGTCAAAACTATTAATGGGGTTCTAAAACTTCAACAAGCTCTGGTACAAAGGACATTCGAATTTGACCCAAACACATGGAAATATCTTCGAAATTTAAGAGAGATATAGAGGTAGCAACTCCTCCATATTTGGATATTAGAATAACGAGGAGGGTGATATAACAAAAAGTAATCAAATCCTACATTCAATCACTTTAAACTTTGAAATAAGTTTCAAATATTGTTTTATTTCTTCTCTTTGGGATGTTAATTGTGAATTCTGTTTGTAACAGCGCTTATTCAGTTCTATTGCAATTATTGTTTACTAGATATTTTTTTCTTTTTCAAACAGTATTTCGATATCCAGGAACCAAAGTCACCTTTCTTTTTTAAAATATAGATTCAACATTCGCGAATTTGGCATTCGTGATGCTTTTTGGGAATCTAACTCTCGCGAATGTTGAAGGATTACTGTAAATGAAATTATCGAAGAAAATATTTATTATCAGTGGCGGATTTAATAGGTCAGCATCCAGCATTAGATGGGTTTCATGCGTATGGCTCCAAAGGAACTTTGTAGATTAATTAAACGAATTTTTTATGAACATTTTTGTTTTTAGTTCTTCGAAACAACTTTTCTTAAAAACTTTTTTAAATTTCTTTATTTTTAGTCGCATCAACGACTAAGGTTATTAGCGACTACATTGTTTATACAATTATAATTTTATCCATAATTATATTAACAAAATGTCATAACATATATATATATATATAAAATTATATATATATAATTAACATTGTATGGCATCATATATTACATGTAATTGTAGTAGATGCAACACGGTGGGAGGTTCCGTGCTGCGAATGCAACTACATACAGGATCGGTACGGGTTTCAGGGGATTGTTTCTTTAGAGGCAAATGAAAGGCAATGTACAGTTGTGAATGAATTTAATCCTTGAAAATATATAGTTAGTTGTACAAATTAGTAATTTAGCAGTAAGCCGGAGGACCAATGAATGTTTATACAGTATAAGTTAAGTTAAGAACTTCAGTTAAGAACAGTTAACAGTTAAGAACTTCAAGAAAGATCTTGAAGTTCACATTTACTTACAGATTGATGATGGTGTACAGCAAGCACCAACCCAGGTCACACGGCTGAGTGTGTATGCCGTAGGCTGAGATTGGCTGCAGATGATACGGCTGGAGGCCTGGATGGCGCAATGGGTGCGTACGTGGCCTGACTGGAGCGGCCCGTTAGGGTAGACTTGGCCAGCTGAAGGCTGATTCACGGATGGCCCGAATGTAGATCGCGGCCTGTTGGCCGCGCTGATTGATTGCTGGAGCCTTGATAGGCAAAGCAAGAACTGCTGACTCGTTCGCAGGCTGTCTGACCAGTAGAGCGAGCATTGACACTCGTCCGGTGTATTGAAATATGTGTTAACCCTCCAAGGACGAGTGTGACGTATACGTCACAGCGAACAAGTTGTGGCACGTCTAATTTCCTGTCTCTGCAAGTCGATATTTCTGTGCGTGTCAGGGCATTGTAGTCGCAGAAGGGTCTGGTTCGTCAGTTCATAGTGCGATCTTGTCCGAGGAAGGCGTTATAAGAGTTTTTGACGGTGTTTAAAAATTGTGATATATTTTCGATGGACCCAGATGTTAGGTAAGTTGAATTTATAGCTTATATTGTTAGCAATTCAATTTATGTCAATGGTTTATTTATCACAGATAGTATTAAAAGTAATTAAAATGATTTAATTAATTTTATTATTGTTACGGGAAGGTGTGGAGGCGTGAAAATGTCAGTGTGACGTATACGTCACACTCGTCCTTCCCCGTAGCTTTTCACGCGTCTCCACATTTTCCACATTTTTTTCATTTTGTTCCATTTCAAAGTCGAAAATTGAAATGTTTATACACATTTTCATTTATCAGGAATAACGACCGTTTTAGAGACGGACTGACTGTCGCAGAGATAATTCAGTTGCTTGAAGAAGACATTCAAGGCATCGTTGGTAATGATAATGGTGATGATAATATAGAAGTAGAGGATATTTTTATTGCACCACCGCCCGCAAACGAGCTGACTGATGAAGACAGTGGTGATGAGGACACAGGAGGTCTACTGGACAATCTGTGTGGCAATCAATTGGTGAGTGAAGCCGAGGCAGTTTTGTCTAATGGAATTCGCATTGGAGGCCCGGTACACGATTTATCGGGGTATTCCGCAAAAAGGGAACGTGAGTGGATAGATGGAGATCTAGTTGATTCAATAAAAAAAGATGGGATATTTCCAGAAGACTATGCCGACAAATATAAAAATATGACACCCGTTCAAATTTTTGAAATCTTTATAGATGAAGAGGTGATTTCCCTTTTCCTTACGGAGACCAAGAAATATGCTTTGTCAAAAAATGAAAGTAATATGAATGTTACGGCAGAAGAGATAAAGGCTTTTCTGGGTGTACTGATCCTTTCTGGTAATAATGTTTTGCCAGGGAAAAAAAGTTACTGGGATACCAAGCCAGACATGAAGAATATATTAGTATCTGAATGTATGCGGAGGGACAGATTTTTATTCATAGCCAAATACTTTCATGTTGCTGATAATTCTGATATTGACAATAATGACAGATTATTCAAGCTCCGCCCACTCATGAATCTTCTCAAGAAACGTTTTATTGATAACTTTCTTGATTGTGAATTTCTTGATTATGACGAATCCATGGTGAAGTACTTTGGCCCACATCCTTGCAAGCAGTTCATTCGTGGTAAACCCATAAGGTTTGGGTACAAAATATGGTGTCTGAATACATTCTACGGGTATTTGATAAATTTTGAAGTCTATCAAGGGAAAAATACACCAGTGACAAACTCTGAATATGAAAAGATTTTTGGTAAAGCCACTGCTCCCTTGATTTCATTCTTAGATGAACTGCCAGATCATAAAAGAAGTTATCCTTATCATATAATTACAGACAACTTATTCACCAGCTTCAACCTTCTCAAGCATTTGAAAGAACGCGGATACTCAGGGACTGGAACCATTAGGAAAAACAGGATTCCTAAAGATTGCCTGTTACCATCGCATGAACAAATGATGAAGATGGATCGTGGGATATTTCGAAGCACAATAGAGAAAAATGATGGAATTCTTGTTGGGAAATGGATGGACAATAATGTGGTTGCTGTTGCATCAAATTCGCTCGGAGAATCTCCAATCAAGCATGTTAAGAGATATTCTTCGAAAGAAAAAAAACATATAAATGTCCCTCAACCAGCTATTATTACCACATACAACAGAAACATGGGTGGTACAGATCGAATGGATCAAGACATCAATCAGTACCGTATATCAATCAGAGGGAAGAAATGGTACTGGGCAATACTGACATGGCTTATAGATGCAGCTATAAATAATGCTTGGCTGATTTTCAAGAAGACTGGAAAAAATATCACTAAGCTGGAATTCAGAAGAGAGATTGCTATCACATACCTCACGAGATACAAAACACCTGTCAAATCTGTGGGTCCAACAGCTCTGTCGTCGAACAGGTCAACGCGAGTTTTAGACGACATTCGCTATGACAGAGCTGACCATCTACTTGGGGAAGTTGAAAATAAAAAGAGAAGAAGGTGTGCTAATGATGGATGCAAAAGTGTCGTTGCTTCAATGTGCACAAAATGTGACGTAGGTTTATGCTTGAAATGCAATGTACCATTTCATACAAAAAATGAACACTATTTTTCTGCTGTGTAAGAAGTGTAATATGTTTACTAATGATATTGTAGTCATTGACTAGTCATTTAACCGTATGCTTCGAAAATAAATGCTTTCCTCGTTAAATATTTTCTCTCTTTCAACCCAGCACAGTTATCACCCCCAAAGGACGAGTGTGACGTATACGTCACACCCTCCCACGCCTCGCTGAATCATAGAATATTTTTTTCAATACTTTTTGGAGATTAAACTAAAGTAGTTAAATTAAAAATGTAACGAAGTTTAATTTTTTTGATAAAAAATAATTTTCGTCCTTGGAGGGTTAATGATAGTTGATTGTCCTCGTAGAAGTTAACGGTAATAGTTTGACCGTGATAGTTGACTGTAGTAGTTTAGAAGTGACTGTAGAAGTTTCAGTAGTAGCGTAGAAATGACTGATAGAAGTTGACTGAAGTAGTTTGACTGAATGGTAGTAGTGATAGTTGATTGGAAGTTTGACTGAATAGGTTGACTGGAGTATTGACTGTAGACGTTTCAGTAGCAGCGTAGAAACGACTGCTAGAAGTAATTGATTGAAATAGTTGACTGAGAGTTTGACTGAAGAGTGGCGCGTGGGAGCGAAGTTGCCGTATTTATTGAAGCGTATGTTTTCGAGTGCAGTGGGGGAGACACGTGACGTTTGCAACTAGCCTATGATATGCGGTGAGACGCAGGGTGGCGCGAGAGTTGCTCGCTATTTGCTGTTATTGTCTGGAGTGTGTCATGTGACTTTGGCGCGACACTTGAGGTGCCCGCGATGGCTGCATCTCATTAGCAATGTTAGGGTATGTTTCCCACGGGAACCGCGGTGCGCCGGTTGAGAGAAGACGGGGCGGAAAAACACGGGCGGCCGCGCGGGCGCGGCCGCCTTGCAGATGTGTCCGTTGTCGGCGAAAAGCTTAACGCCAATATTGGTGAAGGAGGCATGTAGCAATTTCTATGAATGTTTGTACACATGTGGCTGGCAGGTAGAGGAGAGATGGGGCCGCCGGCCACCGGCCGCGCGCCGGCGTTGAACCATCTCTTGTTTAATGACCCGTTTGTCCCTTCCCCAGCACAGTACAATGGGTAGCGGCGGTTCGGCGCTCGCGGCAGAGAGGTTCAACGAGAATTGTTTTATTGCCTGTGCATCTGTGTTATCAATAAGCAGATGTGCTAGACTCCCGTGAGAGGCTTTGAGGGTGGGGCAGCCGGAGAATGTTGGCCGCGCGGATGAAAGACTTTAGAGGCTGCGCCCTTGTAGGGAATTTCCTCGTGAGATTGTTCACGAGATTGAACAGAAATACATAACTTAATTATACAATATCATCATATGCCATTAAAGATGTTACAATTTTCACAAAACTTGATCAGTTGGTTCTGATATTTGGTCGAATACAATAAGGCATCTAAAGGTTTATTTAGATTAGTAAATTGTCTTTGATTATTGAATTTAGGGCAGCTTTCTATAATGTGGTATATTGCTAAATTTGCGTTACAAGTATCACAAAGTGAAGGGGGTGCTTTGGTAATTAAGTAGAGATGGGTTAATTTTGTGTGGCCTGATCTTATTCTGGACAGTGCGATTTGTCCTCTTCTGTTCAGCTTTTTAGAAGTTTTAATATGATAAAAGGTATTAATTTGGCTGTGGAGTTGACTTGCTTTACATTCTTTCCATGTGCTATTCCATTTCTGAGTCATGCATTTTTCTACTGTTCTTAATTTATCATGGGTAGTATGCATGATGTTGTGAATATTATTCTCCTTCTGTAGGTCTATTAATGTTGTAAAAGTTTCTTTGTTATGTCCTCTAGAATTTTGAGTTGACGTGGAATCCAAGCAACAATAATACTTATTCCAGCAGATTTAATGTGGGAGTATTGTTCTTGAATCATTTTAGCCATTTCAGTAATGGAAATTTTGTTGCAGGATTGTTGTATGACTTTATTATTGTATGACTTGTATGACTTGTTATTGTTGTATGACTCGGAGTTATTATTATATTAACTTTTATATTAAAAAGTTCTTTTGAATATAAAAATACATTCATTTTTTAAAGTGTCTTCTGTTAATGAAATTGTCTTTCATTTTTCAAAAGTCATTACAAAACACTCCCATAAATCAAGACTCAATAGCAATGAATTCTCCTGTGGATTCTGCAATTTTTTTAAACACCCAATATGTAACACGGACATCCGAGGCTCGCCAGAAGTATACAATTACTCGTATTGATATTGCGATGTAAGTGCCTACTACGTACTCATGCAGTAAAGAGAAATTATTGTGACGCTGCAACAGAAAGTGGCAATATTTCGTCAAAAAAAGGGCGTCATTCTGGTGCCCTGATGTCGAAAAGAGGATAAATCTTCTAGTAAATTACTTCATCTAATATGGGGGTCCGATGTCGCCCAGGGTCTCGGTAGTGTAGGCGATGCTAGTAACCTATGCCAATAAGTAGCGAGAAGCCCTCCTGTAATGGAATCACAACCGGATGGCCGTAATAGCCACCAGTAATTGGTTTGCCATTGCGTGGCCGACAAGTCCACTCTCTCACCTCCTCGCGGTGGCCCCTGGTAATGCATCTCGGGGCAACCTGAGCTGCAGCCAAGGGAGATGGGCTGAAGGCGAGTCTCCAGCGCCTTGAAACGGGAACACCTAGCTAAGGGAAGGAAATCCCTGACAGAAAAACCATCTCGGAGACCCCACGTCACAGGAAAGGGGGTCGGGGTTCTGCAGCTCACGACTCCGTCGTCCTCATCGGAGAGACTGGTAGTGGACACTATGGACGAAGCCTCGGACGCGAGAGCGAATGGTTGCGCGCCCCGTGAACAACAGGCCACAATTTATGACGACCATAGCTTGGAACGGTTCACGATTAGGATTCCCTTCGAGGCGAGTCGCTGTGCACATGGTGCCCAGAAAGGGGGTGGTGGCTATATGGCCACCGATTTGCATAACAGGATTCGGCATTACGATACTATCCATAGTCATGTCCCCCTAATCTTTTTATGCTCCAAATGCAACAAGAATTACAAAGGTCCGCTTTGAGTCATCCGCTTTGAGTCATTTCTCTATGTGCCCGGGACCGAAAGCTTCTGAAGGAGACTTTATATGTGAGTTATGCTCCGTCAACTTCGCAACCAAATCAGGGCTCTCAGGGCAACCAAGCAGTTAATAAAACTCGAGCTACGAAGGCGCAGCGTAGTGGTAGGACTGCTGTGCCTAGAGCAGGGAAAGTCTTCTCTTCGGAGGTTACTATGAAAATGGCTGCATTGGAGAAAGAGCAACCAAAGACGTCGAACGAGAATTTGGCTGCTCTGTTAGGTAAGACCGTTCGACAGGTGGGTAAGAAAAGAGACTACATATCGAAGATATTTAGCAGCAATTGGAGCTGAATCTACTGCGACTCCAGAATCATCTTCATCATCTGATGGTCGGAGATCCGATGATTCAGCTAGACATCTACTAGTGCTGCTGTTATTGCTTCGACTCCCAGGGTCATTAGCCCTCCGAAGATTCCAGTGCGTCAAATCCCTATGCTGATTTCTTCTTCTCTCCTGTAACGAAGGCCTAACCTTAAGGCAGGAAGAAAGCCGGTGATACCCTGCTCCGACACTTGTCGAAAGGGGGCGGAAACGTCTTTACAGGCAGAGATAAGCAAACAGACTTGTACCGATTCCCTTCCAAAACCTCGGCCCACAGGCAATGGTCCTGAGGAACTTGCAATGGTAGACATTGCCTCTACGGAATCAGATAGGGTTCGATCCCCTAACGAGGAGCCTGCTATAGTTTCAGAAATGAATCAGGAACTTTCGACTGTGCCCGTCATTGACTCTGTTTTATCTGCTATTGACACGGCCCATTCCGCCACCGCTGGTCGGTTAGATCGGGATCAAACATTTATTGAGTCCCCGCCTGCTATGGCTCCAGGAGACGTAACTACTGAAACGTCACTCAACAGGGCCACACCAGATGCCAAGCCTAACTGGAAGGAAAATATTTCAACTTAGATAGGAACCTGGGGTACTTCTCAAACTAATGTAGATTAAGAACTCGTTGAAGTGGGAAATAAACTTAAAAGAAATATTCAATCGCGAGACCGATTGAACGAGACCTATGCCAAGTTAGTGGAGATTTTTGGCGGCTCCTCTGCACCCACCACCGCCACCAGTCCTAAAAGGCCCCGTAGACATTGAGGCAAACGCGCTAGGAAGGGCTACTGTTACGCTAGGGCGCAGGACCTTTTCAAGAATGACCCAGCGCTTTTGGCAAAGTGCATTAGAACGGGCATTGACTGTACTAGTGTCGATCAACAGCCTCTTAACAGAGATGAAGTTAATGTCCTATACAAATCCATTTGGGATAACACGCTTCCGATTCGGATTTCCGAATTAAGAAAGGGTGATAAATTGTCGGCACCTGAAATGGACCCAGACAAAATTCTGTACGTGGAACAAATTGCCGAAATTAAAAGTCGTCTGGCTGGGATGAAAAATGCCACGACTCCAGGACCAGATAAGATAAAGGTGAGCCAAATATCTTCAGGAGCACAAATTGAAATATTGTCCTTATTGTATACCCAAATTTTATACAGTGGCTTTGTGGCTTCTGGGTGGAAAGCTAATCGCATCATCCTTATACTAAAAGAGGGTAAAGATTATAAGTTTGTCACTAACTATCGCCCCAACACAATTAGTTCTCTGCTGTGCAGAATCTTTTGGGGCATTATGGACAAACGCATTCGATCCGTGGTGAAGTTCAACCCATGACAGAAAGGGTTTATCCATGAATCTGGCTGTTTCGCTAACGTTCAGATTCTTCACGAAGCAGTCTGTGACATGAAAAAAGCTGAGGGTGGGGTCCACGCTGTGCTAGATACATCCAAAGCTTTTGGCACTGTTCCTCACGCGGCGATTCGGTGGGCTCTGTCCAGGAAAGGGCTCCCTGACGCCTTTATCAATTTGGTAATGGACTCTTATGCTGACGTTTACATCGTCATTCAGCACCCCTCGAAAGCAATTGAGGTGCCAATTCGTAGAGGAGTAAAACAAATTGGAAAAGATGTCAGGATACCGCTCTTGGAAAGGAGTGTGTCAATGTTAGCAAAAAATGACTCAGGAGCTCAATGATTGATTGATTGTTCGTGATTCCGGGCGCGACAACTACCGAGGTCATCAGTCCCGGAAGTGTAGTATGTGTTTTTTCATCGGAAAGTGGCGGTGATCTTTCCCTGCTGGATGGCGAGATCCGTCGCAGACCTGCCGTCGACTAGTGGGGTTTTCCCCCACCTAGTATCTCCCACCAGCGGGGCACCGCCACAGCCGGGACAAGCTCTAAGCTCCCGAACGGTCCTCTGGCATGTGGTAGTGTAGCGCATTTTAATGTGTGTATTGGGTTAGGATAGGACAAGGAAGAGGAAGGAAAGATCGCGCGCGGTCCATGGCCCGTTCCTTAGGGTACTTATCCAGCATTCGCCTGACGTTGATTGGAGAAACCACGGGAAACTACCGGTCAGAGCACCCGGCCACTAGAATTCTCCTCCAGATAGCGACTGAATTCGACCTAGCTGACTAGCTAATGTCGAAAATCCTGCCGCCCTTGGGATTCGAACCTAGGACCTCCCGGTAAGAGGGACTGGAGTGACATCAGTTGATGCACTGAGCCATCTCTCCCAGTCCAGGAGCTCAAGAATTGGTTGATGTTGTGGTAGAATATCTTGGGACCCTCGGAATGACATTGTTTCGAAGTGTTCATCATTACAAATTACATCCTTCGAAAGATCCTGGTTCATTGAGGACCCCTGTCTGGAAAGGTTGGGGGAGAGAATTCCTCTGGTCAATAATGATCATACGCTAACATACTTAGGAGTGAACTACCCTATCTGGAACGGCTTCCAATATCCATATCGAATTTGATGGAAGCAGTGACGAGGCTTCAGAAGGCGCATTCAATGCCCACTCAGAAGTTGAAATTACTTCATACTTATATAATCCCACATTACCTTTACCAATCGGTTTTATGGATGCCATCTATGTCGATGCTCAGGGAAGCGGACGGCCAACACAGAGTGGCAGTCAAACAGTTCTTACATCTGCATATGAGTACTGCAGATGGCTTATTATACCTGGCTAAGAGAGATGGAGGACTGGGATTGCTGCGGCTCGCCCGACATGTTCCTAGGGTAGCGCTGAACCTAGGATTACGATTAGAAAAATCTTCAGATCCTATTTGCAGATGGCTGAGCTCCTGTCCGAGTTTCTACCAACGGACATTAAAAACCTCCAGAACACTGAGACTCAACTGGCCCTATACTGAATAAGATTTAAGGGCTTATAAGAAGAAATGCGCCGATGACGAGGTCAGCGCTTGGGAGAAGCTGGGATCCCAAGGGAGAGCGGTTAAGGCGTTTATAAGCGATCCGATTGGAAATACCTTTTTGAAAGATTATAATTTTCTGAAACCTGCTCTTTTTATAACTGCACTCCAATTGAGATCAAATACCGCTGCCAATAAAACTACTCTTAGTAGAGGAAGGCCCAGGGAGAATGAATACTGCAAGAAGTGCCATACAGCGGTAGAAACCATGAATCACATCCTCAGTCAGTGTATTTTTACGAAGCCAGCAAGAATAAAGTGCCATGACGAGATCAAAAATTGGGGGGGGGGGAGATGCTCCGGAAATCGGGCATTGTGATGTCCACGGAAGCCACTTGCTCTGTTGCCGAAGGGGTTAGACTCAAACCTGACCTGGTAATAAAAAGCCAGGAAAAGCCACGTGGTCGATGTGACTGTCAAGAGGATGGTCTGGCCTTCTAAAATCAGGAGAGGAAAAGGTGGTAAAATATCAACCAGTCATTCCCCTGGCAGCCCAACTTCATGGAGAGCCCAACGCCATAATCCCTGCCAGTGGTGGTTGGAACCTCTGGGGCTATGCCAAGATCCACAGTTCCCTCGACAAGTTCCCTCAAGTCGTTGGGGATCACGTCTTGAGGCGATCTACTTACTATCTCCGTTAATTGCTCTCAGAAGCTCTATTAAGTTCTACACACAATTTGCAAATTATGATGGAGCAATTTAGCATTTCTGGTAGTAAATGCAGAAAAGGAACGTCTTGGTCCCGTGGGGAAGTCTAGGAAACCCAGGGGGTCCTAAAATGCCTAGGAATTACTTAATTAACATGACTTTAAGTGGGAAGTGTATGCTATTTAATGTTTCATGGAGTTTTGTTACCGAAAAATCGAATGACGGCAAAACGTCCGTCCGTGTCAACGGTAGCGCTTGAATCGTTAGTCGATATTCTCCAAAATTCATATTTCCGGACCAATCTGGCTCAACTCAGAGCCTTCACAATACAAAAGGGATATTCTGTTTTTAGTGTACTTCACAAGAAGCAGGAAGCTTTACAACACTTCTCAACATTTCTCAAAAATGGTTCCAAATTTTGGGATTAAAATTTTCCCTTCCATAGAGCAAAGTACGCTTAACCTTCGTATCAAATATGCAATTTACAATAAAGTACTATAACTGGGGTCTTTTTTGGACCCCAAGCTGTAATGACAATTGCAAGTAGTAAACACGAAAATGTACGGCAATATACTGAGTGCAAATAATTGTTTTTCAATAACATAGCAAATATAACTTATTTATATTAAATATTTCATATAAAAAACAACCTTTACCGTAGGTAACCTTCATTGTTGATACATAATGATTCATAAATATTTATAATAGTCTACGAAAGTTATTTCGAGATAAATCAAATATTGACTGTATTAGATACATTATTTGAAGCTCATGGCAAGATATTTCGAATGAGAATGGGAAAATAATAGGTTCTACCTTAGGTGAAACCAGTCTCATGTAACGAAAATAATTAATAACTCTCTAATAAAATTTGGAAAATGTGTGAAAATGGTTTGGTACCTTCTTAATAAGTGCATGAAAGCAAACCTAGTAGACTGAAATTATCCTGCAAATATTCAGGAAAATATTAACGAATTAATGATGATGGGATCCAAAAAGACTCCAGATATGCTAGAGGACTCAAGATATGCTAGTCTAATTTTCGTTCATACCTCTAAATTTTCGAAAATTGCAAATGTTGAAAATGTTTTCGGCGTCTTTCTACAACACAATACTGAAAATATGCATTTCTAATCTCTAGATATGATCTTAAAGAACCAGTGTTAAAATAATTTCGTGTACAATTTTACGAAAATATAAGTTGTTTTCTAGTAATTTTGCGTAAAATATCGACAATTTTAAAGCAACCACTTTATTAAAAGCTTCAGATTTGTTCTCTACATTTTTTACTCGTCAAAGGACGATAAAAAAGTGATGCTGGTCACATTTTCGCACGAAACCCTATATTTTTGAAAACTGCAAACAATTAACATTGTAAAAGAGCAATTTTGATAACAGATTTTTATTCATGAAATCTCTTCTAAAAATTTAAATCTTTAAGTAAGGTTATGTACAATTGTTTGAAACAAAGAGTAATATACAGGTGAGTCACGTAACTTTAGCACCTCCTGTAACTTTTGAACGGTTGAAGGTATTGCAATGCAGTTTTCACGGAAGTGCATGAGGGGAAGGGGCTAAGAGATACGTGCATTAATTTCTAGTTTATCACTTGTATTTTACGAGATTTTTAGGTAACTTTGTTTTTTCAAATAAAACTATACATATTTTTTCAGTCCACCATGACGAGCGTAAAAAGACGAATCCAATGATGTACATATTGTCATATGTTAGATAAGCATTTTTTTGATTAATTTTGATTTTTGCGACTGCGGTTTAACGGACATTTTGAATAGTCCACCACGCAAGGTCACGCAGCGCTCCACCAGCAACGAGCGCCCGGGCAAGGGAAGGGAAATTTGAAGATACGAAACATACTCCAAATATTCACAAAACCATTGCAGTTTTTTCCTGAACTGTGCTTTCCATCCTTCCGCATTTTCAGATTTTCGACTTTCTTGATTGAAGGAATTAAAGGATGGAAAATAAGGATTTGTCATAAGTTTGTATTGTAATAAAATTGTTTATAACTTCAACTCCATTTAATGGGGTTGCATAAGATACATATTAATGGGATCTTGAAACAAAGCACAATGAGAATAAATAATTAAAACTGCACAAAAATATTGCGTACTTTGAGCAAACAATTTCAATGTTAATAAGAATATAATAA
Organism: Acheta domesticus; assembly: GCA_031308135.1. NCBI lineage: Eukaryota > Metazoa > Arthropoda > Insecta > Orthoptera > Gryllidae > Acheta > Acheta domesticus. The sequence goes on along the minus strand of JAHLJT010008446.1, from coordinate 178,342,717 downwards.
TAACTTAGGGATAGAAATAATCTTATTGCAATAAATACTACTTAAGACAAATCCGTATTTTCAATCTCTAAGAAACACAAAATATCTGAAAATGGATCAGGATGGAAAGGAGAGTTCAGGAAAAACGCAACAGTTTCGT
>JAHLJT010008446.1:178281495-178341578 GCA_031308135.1 Acheta domesticus | reverse complement strand
ATTAACAGGTATTTTTCAAGGAGATTCACTATCCCCTCTGCTGTTTTGCATTAGTTTGATCCCACTATCGAGACAGTTGTCGCAAGCCTGACCTTTGGTTACAAGCTCCATGGTGATGAAGGCCAGTATCACATTTGTTTTACGTGGATGATCTGAAAGTGTTTGCTAAGAATGAAGCGATTCTCTCGCAAATGCTGTCTGTCGTGAAATGACTTTAGCAATGACATCTGCATGAAGTTTGGTCTTGACAAATGTGCAAAAAATCAATATAAAAAGAGGCAAACTGACAACGTCAGAGAGCATTGAAGTTGATATGCACACTGTGATACAAGATCTTGAGCCAGTTAAACTTTACAAATATCTGGGCATTGAAGCATGTGAGACCATCTCGAACAACACAATGAAGAGAGAATTCGCAAGGAGTATTACAGAAGAGTGAGACTTGTCCTGCAGTCTGCTCTGAACTCCAGGAATAAAATATCTGCAATTGGTAGTCTGGCGGTGCCTGTAGTTGAGTACAGTTCCGGACTAGTAGACTGGACTGAGCAAGAAATCTGCATCATGGATCGAAAAAACCAGAAAACTGATAACAATGCATCATGTCGCCCACCCTTGAGCTGATGTACATAGAGTTTGTGTCACGTAAGGAAGGAGGAAGAAGCCTCAGACAAATTGAAGCCTCCTGGCACAATGCAATAGTTGGAATGGGAAAATATGTAGTCAGTCATCAAAATGACCCTCTAATGAGGCAGGTCATGAAATCTGACCGAAGAATGGGAAACAGAGGCATTGTTAGTGCAGCAAAAAGCATTGCAAAGAAAACTATGCAAGACACGTCAAATAACACAGACACTGAACGTCTGGTACAACTAAACATGAAATGTGAGACACAAAAAATGTTAAAGAAGTCGTGGAGGGACAAACCCCTCCATGGGCAATATCTAAAAAGAATGGACAAGGTGCAGATCAATAAAGATCAATCATTTATGTGGCTTAAAAGGGGAAGAATGAAGCCAGAATCGGAAGCAGTTCTAGTAGCTGCTCAAGATTAGACGTTGAGAACACGACATTATGATAAAGCGGTTCTCAAAATTTCCCAAGATGACAAATGCCGAATTTGCCAGGAGCAAGTAGAAACCATTAATCATATTGTCTCAGCTTGTCCAATTCTAGCAAAGACCGAATTCTTGAAAAGACACGACAGGGTGTGTAGTTACCCTCCACTGGCAGATCTGTACCGCCCTCGAAGTTCCAACACATGCCCCAAGTGGTACGAACACTCACCAAAACCGGTGACATCGGTTGGATTGTGTACAATATTGTACGACCAACAATTCAAACGGATCGCACTATAGCAGCAAACAAACCGGATATTGTTATCCGGGATTTAGAGAAAAAATCGTGTCTACTTGTGGATGTTGCTGTGCCTTGCGATCAAATGTCGTTACCAAGGAGGCAGAGAAACGTCCTTAAATACAAGAGTTTGGAAATCGAGATCAGCCGAATGTGGGGCGTAAAAGCACAGGTCGTCCCGATAGTTATCGGAGCTCTGGGATTTGTTCCGCAAAATTTGAGTAAGAACTTGTCTAAACTCCCAGGTAATTCAAAGGACTGGGAAGTGCAAGAAATAGCTTTATTTGGAACAGCCCACATTTTGCGCAAAGTATTGTAGAGGAATCGATAGTCCCTAGATCTACTTCTTAGGTAGCTGGTTGCAACCTGGAGTAGATTTTATATTCAGCCGACTCATAACATCTTTAGTCGTGATGTAATGGAATAATAATAATAATAATATTAATAATAATAATAATAATAGGGTAAGTTGTCGAATTTGGACCGTTGTCTACGTTGGATCGCATCCTCGTTTCCAAATACTCTTGAGAATTATTGCATATGGTGCATAAGACTTCATATAAGTTACTTTGTTACATCACACTGCTGTGGGATTGTTATTTAACACTCAGTGGACAGGGCAAAACGAAACTGGACGAATACCCTAATCGTGATAAAGGTTATTGACCCAGAAGCTTACGTATAATAATTGCCATAGCCATATTTAGTATTTTAGAATTCAACAATACAAATGGAAATTGATGTATTATACTATATCATTGTTAAAAATGTTATTTGTCTTTCTGATGCTCAGTATTATATATAATTGTACAGAAAACGTTATGCAGCTACAAAGATTTTACATGGCACTTGACATTGTCTATTGTTTTTAATTATTTAATGTCATCTTGCAATGTTTTGAAAAGTAAAGTAGTAGATGTCTTTTATGAGAATTTCTTGTATTGAACTGTTGATACTGACACTTAATAAGTATGACTGCTACGACGTGTGTTGTAAATGTAAATAGGAACTAGCGTACTCGTGCGAGAACTCTCGCATGTTAAAACCCACCCTTTGCCTATCCATTTGTCTATCCTTTCAATTAAGAAGAAAAGTTGTTTATGAAACGTGTTTATTTTTTTAATGTATAAATGTAACTTCTAATCTACTTGCAGAATATCAAACAAAAATAACAATACAATTGATGTTGGAAACAAATTTTCAATAAAGTTTATTCAGCATTGTAGAGAGATGTTCTCGGAACAATTCACACTTCTTTAAAAACAACTTTGAACAAATTATTCACTCCTCCTTGAGAGTTAGCTTTTTCGCTTTCCTTGATAGTCACAAACATAATAGAAAAGTTTTTACTCTTTAGAAAGCAAAGCAAAGTAGTGTGTAAATACCGATCGAGCAAGTACAACCCTACTCTTTGCAATATTATTTGACTTTCCTTGATTTGTTATGAGGAACAGAGGGGGTTTTGGGGGAGTCAGTGTGCCAGCTTGCTGGGGTGCGAACATTGAAAATTATTCGTGTATTAAAAAGTATTGGATTATTTTCAGCGTTCTTACGTACCTCAAGAAAAGCAATTCCGAGCCAAAAAATAAACAATTTTCTCCGTTGAGTACTAAATATAATTTGTTACTATTGGAAACAATTTAGTAGGCTTAGACTTCACTTCGGTACATGGGAATGTTACTCACACGATGTTTGCATATTGAATATCTTAACGAACCGACACCTTGTGTTTAATATCAAACGGTGTATTATTTACAATATGAGTTTGCATCTGGGCGTTGGTGTACATACCTCTAGACACCACCAACATTTATATCGTGCCTTTGGACTGCGAATGTTGGCAGTTGTCGAGTGACTTCTCCTATTCTTTCTATAATTTTAAATTTACTTGCTTTCTTTAATTAATTCACGTAGTATTGTAGGCCAGCGCGATTTGATTTTTGTTTTTCATTTATTTCAAGCTATTTTACTTTAGCTAATTTGAAACATTTGTTCTTTGTGTTGTGCCATACACAAGTTTTCCCCTACTACCTCCGCGTACCCGTGCGAGAACTCTCACATGTTAGACCCTCTGTTAGATCCCTATCCTATATTCCATTTTAAGAGGGGAAGTAATTAATGAAACGTGTTTATTTGTTTAAAAATATATAAAGGTAACTCGCAATGTACTAACACAATATCAAATAAAATAAAAAACAATGCAATTGATGTTTAAAATAAATTTTCAATAAATATTTATTCAGTATCATGGAGAGTTTTCTTGGAACAATTCACAGCACTTCCTTAAAGACAACATTTGAAGTAATTATTCAATATTCTTTGCCAGCTAGATTTTTAGCTTCTCATGAGTCACAAAAATATTAGAAAAGCTTTTTACTTTTGAGAAAGTCACGTGTCTGAACCCGCTGACTTTAAAATTTCATCGAATGATAACGAAAATACTGGTACAGGTAAAACACAGACACAGTCTTTACTCTTCAATGTACACCCACATCCCTCCACAATTAAGTACACAGCACTTACAGACCATGGCAAAACGTTAATTGAATAGTTTCTCTACACGCATACGAAACAATCTTCATAGGTATCAAGCAACTATAATAGTACTTCTAGATGTTGCTGGAAAGCAAATCTTGAATTAATGATTCTGCAAATAAACCTAATCGGACTGCTGGGCGTTGATGTACACACTTCCAGATACCGCCAACATTTAAATCGTGCGTTTGGACTGCGATCGTTGGCAGTTGTCGAGTGACTTGCGCTATTCTTTCTATAATTTTAAATTTAGTGTTTTTTTAATTAATTTATGTAGTATTGTAGGCTAACGCGTTTTGATTTTTATTTTCCATTTATTTCAAGCTATTTTACTTTAGCTACTTTAAAATGTTTGTTCTTTGTGTTGTGCCATAGCACAAGTTTTCCCTCACTACCTCTGCGTATGCGAGAGCCCATCGCATGTTAGACCCCACACTCATCCCTATCCTTCTACTTCTATTCTAAGATGGACAGTTGTTAACGGAATGTTTTTTGTTTAAAACTGAATATGGTAACTTGCGATGTACTAACACAATAACAAATAAAAATAAAAAAGCAATGCAATTAATGTGTAAAAGAAATTTTCAATAAATATTTATTCAATAGCATGGAGAAATTTCTTGGAACAATTCTCAACACTTACTTAAAGACATTTGAAGTAATTATTCAATATTTTGTCAGTTAGGTTTGAGCTTTTCGTGATAGTCACAAAAATATTAGCTTTTTACTTATGAGAAAGCTACGTGTCTGAACCCGCTGATTTGAAACTTTTATCGAATGATAACGAAATTACTGGTACTGGTTAAAACACACAGTTTTCACTCTTCTCTGTGCATCCACATCCCTCCTCAATTAGGTAAACAGCACTTACAGACACCGGTAAACCGTTAATTGATTGGTTTCACTACACGCGAAGAAACAATCTTAATAGGTATCAAGCACCTATAATATTACTTCTAGTTGTTGCTGGAAAGCAAATCTTGAATTAATGATTCTGCAAATAAATCTCGTCAGACTGCACAAACTACGCTGTTAACAGAAAGCGTAAATAAATAGTGTCGAATCTAAGCCTTCTAAGCGTGTCGCCACAAAAATTGCTACCAGCAGGAAGGGCTGAAATATTAAGGTGGCCTTGATAGTATTGAAGCGTGGAACCGAAAAGTTAATTGAATGGATCGGGGAATATCTCATCATGGTGTGAAAAACGTTCCTTTGAGGCTTTGGCTTCAAAATTTTAGTTATTAAGGCCTTAAAAACGCCTTGGTTAGGGGTTATTTGACGAAAACTTTGAAAAGTGTTGCTGGTTGCATTTGACTTGAATAATTGGACGCGGTTTTTAAACAAATACATCATATTTTCAAAGTAAAAGTGAAATTCGTCAAGTCTCCGTGAAATTATCTTTCTGTAGAGCCCTCATTTATAAAGATTGGTTGCGTGTGAGAGCCGAAACGCAAAGGTATACTACTGAAATAATACAGGAGACGATCTGTAGTGCATGAAAATAAGTTCTCACCCTAAAACAAAACTAATGAGTAGAAAATAAATAAGCAAAGTAATGGAAGAATTACTAGCTCAGTGAAGAGAGGCTTGCAAGAATACGTGAACATCATTTTTTACTTTTTTATTGTTTGATGATATGTTAATTTAATTATAATAAAATGAATAAAGATTTGTTAATTAATATTACTAATAATGACGATATTACTGTGTTAATATCTCTTATGGGCTATTATTAGAATATTGTAAATAAAGTGTTATGAGTTTACGAGTATATTTCATCACATTTTACTCTTACTAGAATTAACTGCTTTACGGTATTGCACGTTTGCTGCTCGTAACTGCGGATATTAATGTGGACATTAATAATAATTAATAGTTTATTCATATAATTTTGAAAAGATTTTTTTCTCTAACCTATGAGGAATATAATTGTTAGGAGAGACATACGTATTTTCAAATTAACTTCTGATATTGTCACGTATCCGCTTGATTCAGATGGATTCCTTGAACTAATATTGACGTGGTTACTAACGTTGACGTGTGACTAACACAGACGTGGATCGACACGCCAAGTTATTTAAAAATAAGTGTCGTGTATGGCAAACGTTGATATCCCTTGAAATAAAATATATATTCTCAACTAAAATATATTGATTTTTTTTCACGATTATCTCTTATTTCAGACCTAATAAATTAAATACTGGGAAGATTGCCTAGTATACGTCGGAAAAATTTCCAGAACGGTTTAATAATTTACAAAAAAAAATTAATGTATAATTGTTATGGTATACAACAATAAAATCAAATACGAATAACAAGGAAAACTTTACAAAAGTTAATAGGCCTACTCAGTATGCGGCCTTCAACGTCATTTCATCGAAATTGAGATTCTGTCGTATGCGGCTGGCTTTCCCCGATGCCCGTAGTTCGGCGTTTAGCCGCTAGAGTGTACTTCGCGAAGCGCACACGGTGGTCGACGCCTACACTTCGGTCGACTCAGTCGCTGGCGGTTCCGAACACGTCGAAGGCGGTCAGCGGCATCCAAACTAAGCGAAAGCAACCCTGCCGCGCGCGCCGACTGCAAGACACAAATACAGTCAAGCAGGAGTGTGGGAGTGTGTAATAGTGTTGCTCATAGAGAGAAGACATCTCTTCGACGGTGTGTCGCATCTGAACAGGATTTTAGTTTAATGAGGTGAGTTACAATTGAACAAATAATATAAATGCAAATTGCAGGATAAAGCAGTCAAAATGCTTCCAGCTAAAACTGTTATTGTGATTTTCATATTTTTCTGTCGTGCTACAAAACCTACCAAGCTGTTTCTATCCACGTGTAATGTCCATTCTAATTAGAAAAATATACGAGAAATAATTTCATACATGTATCTGCAAACAAAATGAAAGACGAAATGAAAATTCCATGAGCAATTATAGTTTGTTCTAATTGTATTTGGATAATTATGAAATGAATCTATTGTTCACGTATTTCCGACAGAGTGATTTTGGTCCAAGTTTCGAACACGTGTTTTGTCGTCGAAACACGTGTTGCACGGATTTCTCCTTTCCCCCCTCCACCCTCCACCCAATAGCCACTCGAAGCCAAGCCAGAGGTTTACGAGGGACATAGAAACTGATTTGCCGGTATTTGATATAATAATTTCCTTCGCAGAATAGCTGCTAAATGTAATTGCATTTTCGAAGAAAACTTTTAATCTTAGTAATCCTTTTATTTGCACTGCCGAATGATACATGCAGTGCACAAATAATAAACGTTTGTTGGGAAAGAAAAATGTATTTCAATTCGTGAAAAAATATAGAAGTAGCTGTCATTAATGTATTTACATTTAAGTTTGATGAAAATAAAAGATATACTTTACAAATAAACTCCTGCAATCGTAACTAGTTTATTGACGTGAAGAACATCTGAGGAGAACCCATACAAGAGCAAAACTGCAAATAACTACCAGGTACATGTTTCCTTAAAATAGTTTATGCCTCTCGAGGAATTTAGGGGCTAGCCGATTACACGAAACAGACAGCGCCCGACACGAACTGATGTAACGAGACTGACCATGAATGCACTTTTTACTTTCTCGTATATTAGTAAAGAGGTTGGCTTTTTTGTGCAGTCGAGAGATAACATCCCTAATTATCTGTTTGCATCTCATGGTAGATAGTAGACTCGCAGTTGCAGATAATTAATAGTGTATAACCATTAACGCGCACATTAGTGAACATGCTGAAATTGAAAATGCTTGCAAATACTGACAGTAATGAATAATTACTTGCTTTCGTTGACTTATTTTGTTTGCCTCTAACAAAATACGTATGCAAATATTTAATTTATAATTTCTTTAATAGCAGTTATAGTTTTCCTTATTTAAAATGTTATAAATATTTTCGAAATATATTTAAATTTACTCCTTCTGGGTATATCCAACAAAAGCAAACAAAACATGAACAAATGTTCTCGTTTCAGGTGATTTAACTTGTTGACTTTTATCGTGATTTAAATCAAATTTTTTTTTTTAAAAATCCACTGATTTAAATTAACAAAACATTTTATACTTCTTACAACCTCCTCCAATTTTAAGGTTATTTGCATTTTTTTTTAAAAAATAGGTAATTGTAGCCTAGTTTTTGCTTGAAGTAAAGGCACTTATTTTTTCCAAAAACGTCTCCAAAGTTTTTCTTCAAACTTTTCTCGGTTAGAGTAAAGGTCTCTTAAAACTTGGCGCAGACCTCATTTTCGTTGCACTCTATTCAGAAATTGCGAAAGTTACAGTTAATGCAAAAAAGTATGTACTGTTTGAGCACCGTTATTTTAATATCTACAATGATTGTTTTATTAGAATGAATAAAATGTCGCACTATACTTGAGCTACTTTTGCTACTTCAGGTTACTGGAAAGATTTCCAATATATTTTTCAGGGTTTTGCTCATCTTCTGGATATGTTTTTCTGCTGTACTGAAACATAGGACATTGAGTTAAAATGTGTTCAAAGTTAAGAATGGTATCACAGTGCTGGCAGATGGGTGGGGGATTTCCAGTTAGTAAGTGTTGATGACTGAACATGCAATGAGCGATTCTTATTCTTGTTATTGTCACCTGATCTTTTCTTGAGAATTTTTTGGAGGTTTTCAGGGAGTAAAAATTGTTAACGTGTTTGTGTAGAGGGCTGGATTTTTATTTATAAAAATTATTTATTTAATAAATATATTCTTATTTATTAAATTATGTAATATTTGAATAGGTTTAAATTTAATTGCGTGTCAAGTGTTGGGTTGTGTGCTGCATACAAACGGGACTCACGAATCTTCTCAGACTGTTAATAACTCCCATAAAGAACCACATCGAATTCATATAGCGTTAACATTTCGTCGCCACAAATTATTACACTTGCGTGTGTGGTAGTACAGTAGAATCTCCGTTAACCGAAATAAACGGAATGGAGGTCTTTTCGGATAACCATTATTTCGGAAAAGGAAAAAATTACATATTTAAAGCTGATGATGACGTTACCTAACAAGCACATACTTACATTAATTCCAACTTTTCCAATGTTTGGAAATTAAAAAAGTTCAACAAAAATTAGGCCTGCACCATTCTTTTAACACAATTTTTCGAAAATTGCAAAAGTTCCAATTGTTTTCGGTGTCTTCCTACAACTACAATATTCAAAATAGAAATTATTTTCGAATGAAATATATTATTTAAAGATACATCTTGAAACAAGGTGATGTTCAATTTTTCGCAAATATGCCTGAAATCTGAAATGCGCGAAATCTGAAAGTATTTATTTATCTATCTGCACAACTAACGTGCTAGATTGCACAATAATAATCCACTGGATTTCATGTAAACAAATAACAGATTTATTCGAGATCCAGTGCTTCCCTCGTTACTTTCTGAGAACAATCTTTTTTTGATAACTTTCTATTCAAAACGTAATATTCGGTCATGACCTATTACTCAGTTCGTAGCTACCATACCAGAGCTCTCTTGGTTGTAGTGGTATGGCACCTCGTAGAACCAAACCCAGGCTTCCGCGACGTCCTTCCGAGGTCATCTGCTTCGCTCTTCTTGAACAGTTCAAATCTTTCCAATTAATACTTCTACGAGAATGAATTAATTAAATTTTCTCGCGTAATGATTATCTAATATACCAAAACTTAATAATCGTCATACGATCCGGCATTTGCGGCACCCAGTTAACGCTCAATTGTTATAAACAAGCCGAGTGCGCGCCATAGCAACGCCCCAACAACCGCATAAGTTCAAACTCCACGTCCACTTCTTGACGTTCGCCGTTAACTATCCAACCCGCCATGTTTTGTATGTCACAGCTTTTCCCTCCCCTAAAGCGTCATTTTATTTGAAAACCCTTTTTAAATAAATGACAGGACCCAATTTTAAATAAAATTCAGAATCCACCGAAAACTTGGTTGATGGAAAACCGTCCGCCTCAGTTCAACGCTAGCACCTAAACCATTCAGACAATTTTCTCCAAAATTAGTATTCTTTATTCGATTTGGATGAACTTGAGGCCCTGCAAGTTTACTTTTTGGGCTTCTTTACATTAGGCCTCAATATTTTCAATATTTTCTCAAAAAAGAATTCCAAATTTTGTAATTAAACTTTGTCCTCGGATGTGGTACAAATCGCTTAAAAATGACACATATCTCATGTTCGTTGTAATTTTCAAATTTTTAAAAATATGATTAATTTTTAGGTAATTTGGAAGAATAAAGGCAGTTTTGGAATAATTACTGTAAAACGTTGCTCCAAATTTTCTTTAATTTTTTCCTCAGGTAGAGAAATGAACACTTAAAACATGACACTGTTCTGATTTCGGAAAAATCTCTGTATTTTTCAAAGTTGCAAACAAAAAATTAACATTATAACACTACAACATTATTGTTAGAGATTGTTTTCCTTAATGAAATATGTTGAGAAAAATTAAATATTTAATTCAAGTCATGTATATTTTTTAAAAAACAAGTACTTTTCGCATAATGCTTGATAGTATTAAAGATAATTCGTAATTTTTGTTCTAAAACGACGGTACATTTTTCTTTAAACTTTTCTTGGATAGAGCAAAGAATAAATGAAAAAGGGCGCAGGTCTCATATTCTTTGAACTCTCTGAATTTTACGGAATTACAAAAGTTACTAAGAATGCAAGGAAGTATGTGCTGATGTAACACCACAAGCTGAAAATTGTATTACCCAATTTTGGACCATAAAATTCGAGACATCAAACAAAGCCGATATTGTACCTTAAACAGTTTAAAAGTCGTTTCAGTATAGAGATTGAAATTGAAACCGTTTTCCTTCCATAATACATATATTGCTGGGAGTGAAATCTAAAGATACGGTTTCGGTTCCGCTTTCGATTTTGAAAAGTTCATCACAATTTTTTTTACATGTTACGTTGGATTCCCGTTTCGAAAAGCGATTCATTGTAAGAATATCAATGTCTGCAAGAAACATGTTTTTAAACAGAAGATATTTATTTTGAATTCTGAAGATGCCGACCCGATGTGGCTAAGAGCGCTAGCGACCCAGCGGTTCGGTTCGAAGGGTCGCGTGTTATTTGTCCCTTGTCTCTCATGCATGTGTTGTCGCGGAGGGTCTCGCGTTCTACGGATCCTAGATCAGAGGTGCCCGCAAGTTGATGTCTAGTGTACAGTCGATTATGCGTCACATCGGAACGTAAAGTTTCCTTGTGTTTACCATTCTGTTGATCTTGACCTCTTATTATAAATACAGTGTGGATACTCGTGAAGGTAGGTCAATGAAATTCGGTTATTATTACAATGCCAACGTTTCGGCCATTTATTTGGCCTGCTTCAGGGCTATAAATATACAATCAATACAAAATTACAATAAATTTACAATCAATACAAAGTGTAATCGGCGCCCCGGTTACCCTTTACACCCTTTATGCCACGACGGGCAGCTGGAGAGAAGCCCTCGGAAGCAAATTATGGACATTTGGGCACTGGAAAGGTGACGAATTGTCAAACGGTTTTTTAAAATTTATTTAAGGTCGCTTTATGACAACTATGTTATCAGCGACCTCCATCATTAAAGAACGGTACAAACAAACACAATAATTACAGATCAAAAACGTTGATATATCAAAGTTCCTCAGAATGATTATTTTTTTCGAATTTATATAATAAAAATATAAGCAAAACATTTGCAAATATTTCATAATCGAATCCGATATCTGAACCGACACCGAATTTATACCTAAACGGAAAACGAAACTTAAATCTAAATATTTTTTAACGGATACCAAACCTGGAACGTAATTGGAAACTGTTAAATGCCATGGCTCATGAAAAAATGATTTCGCGTTTCAGGGATTTGGATTCAGATAACCAAATTTGGAGATATGTGGCGGGAAAGAAGTACTCCATTGCTCTTTGCAACATTGCAAATAATTTTCAGTCAAAGAACATGAGTGAAAATTGAACAACAAAAGGTGATTAAAAGTAGTCGCATTTAACAAAATACATTTTACATCTACATGATGACATTTTTCTTTTGTTTTTTTCAAATCGGCTAATTTTCGGAGTTTTATTAAAGCATGTAATGGTAATAATATAATCTCGTATACTCATATGTCTCTGAAAGCGATGTTAAAGTTTAAAAATATTCCAGAACATTTATGTAAATACATGTTTCAAAGACAGTGATCAACTTTAAAATCAAATCATTATTATCATGATGGTCATGAAATTGGTAAAATTTTATCCCCACCTCTGCTAATGATGGACGTATGCGTGATCATTTTTCGGACGTCACTTTCTTGTTAACCCTTCATTATTCGCATTGCGGAGGTTTCCTCCGGGTATTTTTTTCTTTGCTATTATGTTGCTTAACTCAGAACGGTCCTGCTGCCAAAGTGTTTCAGCCACGTTTCAAAATCTTTCAAATGGTGGGGTGCGCACCAGGGCAAGTTAAAACCTCGAATAGTGGCGACGAATCTCATAAGAGCTTGCGTTGATCCGGACGTTATCTACGTTGCCGAGATTAAGATTTTTCATACCAGTAATGTGTGCTTTATTGGACATTTATTGTTTGTCATATTTGCCTTACAATGTGAATGATAAAGAGGAGTGATAGAGAAAAAATGCTTTGTGTATCCTAAATGAAAGTATTGATTGTGAAATTGGTGACACATCCGACTGGGAAGACGTAGAAGACAGCTACATGTTCTACGACGTGTTAGACCAGATGTTTGGCATTGAGATGGCTTTTTTGTCGTTTTTGTGCAAAGATAAAAGTGGAATCAATAGCTTTATTATTTACCTTGCAAATACTAAAACGTAAATTTCTTGACGCCAATATTTAATAATATTAGCCAGAGTTATTGAATTGAATTGAATTGCCTTATTTTACGAGGCGAGACTCAGGCCATGAGGCCTGCTCTTCCGTCTGACCACGCAAATTTTGTTACACTCCTTTCACCAACTAGTGGAAAGAAGGTATTACTGAGGCGATGAAACCGGCGATTTGAATTTAGCTCAGAGGCGTCATTTAGGCTTGAGGATCTTTTACATGCAAGTAAATCTACTGACATGGGACAGCCGGCTTTACTTCCCCTCCGAAGGAAGGCGTACGAAGGATTTTTTCGCCTCTAAAAATCCACGGCTTCGATCGGGTTTGAACCCACGAACTTGGGTTTAGCAGTCCGTTACGCTAACCGCTACACCATCGCCGCCGCGAGAGTTAGGGGTCAACTCTCCGAAACTGAGACTTAGCTGCTGACAAACCCTCATCTGAATTACATTCAACGATATATCAACATCTGAACCATGTACATATTAAGAATAAATGTATTCACGCGGCTAAAAAAGGGTTAATACTCAGTATGTAATTTCTTTTTCTGTATTCCATTCTTGGATAGTTCAATCCTCGTCATTTTATTGTTTCTTTCTTCAGACCCATTGTTCTTTATGCTCTTTATACCTCCTATTCAATTGCAATAATAATAATAATAAAGATAATAATTTAATAACGCTTACGTATGGAGACGTAAACATGTCAAAATGATTCATACAGAATTTATTACGTGAACTAACTCCACCGTTTTATAAGTACATTCCTGCTCTAGTCATAGAATCAAGTTCTCCCCTTTTGTATTGGAATAGGCCAGCCATGACTGTCTCACTATGGTAGATCACAATAGATCATATACAAAATATCTCTGAATAAATGTTGCAAACTTCCAGAGCATGTAGAGGGATCCCAAATGATCCCTTTTTGCCTGTGAAGATGTAGTTGGAAATTTCATACACTTGGGACATTTGCCTTGGATTGGTAGGCAACTAATTGTGCACATGTGTTAGGCATGTCATTTTTTGAGAAATTCCAGGAGATTTCATCAACCTGCGCACACAGGATTGCGTAACTCGTGCTCAAATTTCACTTGTATATCCACCGTATTTACGCGAATGTAATACGCCATAGAAAGTAATGCGCCCCACTCGTATTTGAAAATTAAAATTATGAAAAATGGTTTTGTATCGAATGTACTGCGTGTCAATGACAGAATAATAGGGATTGTATTTTATTTAAATTTATGTAACACAGCAATGGATTTATCCTATTATTAACATTCTAACTGCTTTACGCCTTGATGAAGCATCATAAGACCTTCTTCTCTATTTGCCCTCCATATCGTAACTAAAACCCCTCAATAATAGGCCATTGATAAATGAACCGAAGTTTTATTCGTAAGCTCCAGCAATCCATTTTGAGATAAGAAACGAAAAAAATGAATAAAGTTACTAGCGTTTTACGGAACGGATTTGCATTCGAATCTAATACACCAGTGAATCTAATGCGCACCACTATTTTGAGTATTGTATTTGGTCAAAAAAGGTGCGCATTAGATTTGCGTAAATACGGTATTCATTCTCAGACATTCTATATTATCCATATAGAAAAACACAAGGAAGGAGCAATAACACAATCAGCACTGTTATCTCGCAACAGGCAAACATAAATTGAACATGAGATATGGTCATTTTTCTAATAAATCGAAGAAACGATGATTTACATTTCTTAAAATACCGATAAAATATTCCTACTCGTAATATCAGCGGACGACTTGGTCACCATAATTTGCCGGACAAACTTAACTTAACTTACATGTTTTGAACATGGGACCCCGCGCTTTTTGACAAATAGTATAGAGTAAACAGTAAAGAGTGTGCAATAAGAAAGTTTTGATTTAAATACAAAAATCAGATTCATTTCTTCTGCTGTGGTGGGTTCTAAACCCAAAAATATATGTGGGAAGGTTTGAGAATCATTTACTAGAAGTAAAATAGCAGAACGAATTGATTGAAAAATAAAAAAAAAACTGTACGGAAACAAACAAGAAGCTATCTCAGAATTCGCTATAATATACGTATATCTGGAAATACGAACAAAAGTCCTTATTGACATTCAAATCTAGATAAGAAGTTCAAATGAAATTTAGAAAACAAATATCCTAACGCGTATAAAAATATTTATGCATTTAAAAAATGTGCTGATTGCTAGTAAAACACGGAGATTTTAAATATTTTTGGTACATGTTTAATTTAGTTTGTTCGTGTGGTTCAAAGAAATTCTTAGTATCAGAAAAACAATAATACAGCAGTAAAGGCAATACTTCCTTGTTGAATTTAGACATCGTATTTAATGAAATATTTCAATGCGTTGTCGTTGTCAACAGTATTGTTTATTTCAAGACAGCTTTCAATGGATTAACAATCATAATTTTTCTGCTGTTTGGAAGTCACAAAACGGCTACGCACGTACGACTACTTCGAAACGTAGTCGTTTTGTGGCTTCCAAACTGCAGGAAACTGATGATGGCTAAGCCATCGAAAGCTGCTCTTGAAATAAACAATTTTGTTGGCAATGATAACGCCTTGAATTATTTAATTTTGAATGCCAATGACAACTCACCGCCAAATCAACGTCGTATTTAAGTTTGTAACATTTTCGGGCGGTATCTTCTACCGAGTTTTTTCCGCCAGCGTCGCGATAGCAACTGCATGTCAGCGGTTCCGCTTTACTCTTTGACTCCGCAGTTCAAGGACTCCTAATTTGCTTTAAAATAACAGTCGCTCTCACGAAAGGTCGTTTAGAAACGGAAGAGAACTGTCTCCATTGTGAAGGGCTACTATCAAGTTTCTTTTTTCATTTCCTTTCACATTTACGTTTTTACAGATGTTCATGTTCTGTACTTAATAGAAGAGATACTATTGGGATGGACGCACACTTTGAAAAATATCATTTAGATGTTTTAATTAGCATTTCAATACTGGCGAGCTCGGTTTGAAGTTAACGGGAGAGAAACTTATTTTGAAGCAAAACGGAAAAGAGAATCAACGTGGTCCTTAACATCACGAAAACAAAGATACAGGCAGAAAGTTCATACTTTAATTTTAAATTCCCGCAGAGTATTAAGTTCGGAAAATATTCTGATGTTCTTTTGTATCGAGTTGAGCTCGGGCAGAAAATTGTAACTGTTGCTGTTTTTGTCATTGCTGTCTAATACCCGTGCTATGGAAACTTGTTTATTGGCATAGCGTCGTCATGTGGTTAAGTGTAGGGCATTTTGGAATTTGGGCTCTACAAGAGCGCCAAACGTTACCAATTGTGTTTTGATACCTAAATTCGCTGCTAGGGATCGACCTTAACACAGTATTACAAGAAAATGGTCAGACACATGTTAAAACATGTCCAGATTTTTTTTAGCAAAGTTCAGACAATGGCGTATACATACCAGTTGTAGTGGGGAAGATAAAGACAAATCGTGGCCAAAATATAATGAAGAATGATATGCTTCGGTTTCTACGCCACAGACACGACGATGACATTCAAATTTTGAAGTGCGAAAGGAATGTTATTTATAAAATTAGTGGTGATAAAACAGCGCATAATATCTCGCATTATTTCTAACTGCTCCGCTGTATTATACTACTACATAAACCTGCAAAAGTGTTTTCAACCAGCAACTTTTTTCCGCATCGAGACTCAAACTCAGGTCTTCCGAGTTCCGCAGCGAGTTTCGAAGTCGGGCTTGTAGTTTTGAAGTATTAAATGTTGGAATTTTCGTAATTTTTGAAAATACGGAAAGTTCATCGAAAATGAGACTAGCATCATATTTTTGTTATATACTCGTATGAGGAGAAAATTAATGAACAAATTTGGAGCGGTTTTTGAAAATTTTTTTCTTAGAAATTGCATAATTTTCAGACACAAATTACGCGAAATCTACTAGCTTTCTCAAAAATTGTTCATGATATTTTTTCAAGAGCACAGACTTTGTTTAAGGGGAAATTCTTGATCTCAAATTTTGTAGTTTTGAAATGTTGACTTTTTGCAATTTTTGAAAATACGAAATTGGGACTAGCGCAATATTTTTCTACTGTCTCTTGATACATACAAGGAAAATATTTAAAGAAAAAATTTGGAGTGGTTTTGGGGAGAAAAGGGTTTAGAAAAATTGAAATTGCGTATATATCGCACAATAAACACGAAAGCTATTCATTTATGAACAATTGTGCATTACTTTTTTAATATCTTTCTTCAAAGAACAAATTTCAATAAGGAAAAATGTCTTTATTCAATATTGTAGTTATGCATTTTTGCAATTTTCGGAAAATCAGGTATTTCAACAAAAATGCAACTTGCACCATTCATTTAAGCGTTCTTAGGGCTACCCGAGGACAAAGTTTTATCAAAAATTTGGAATTATTTTTGAGAAAGTTTTAAAAATGTGTTTGAGTCTTATGTAAAGTACCCTCAAAAATCAAAATATCCGTTCGAGACTCCCGGAGCTCGAGTTCGTTCACATTGATCCGAGTCAATCCCATCAATTGTGTCGAATATTGGTTGAACGGTTTAGGCGCTAGCTTTCACCACAGACAGACGGTCAGACGGACGTTTTGCTGTCAATGATTTTTGTATATCAAGGCCCCACAAAACATGGATTATGGCTACACCACATGGTAGAGGAAGTAATTTGCTATACGTAGGAGCAGGATTTATCCCCTCTTTCGTTATCAGGGCCGACAATAAAAGTTCTGCGTCGCAAGTTCCCCTTTTTTCGGCGCACACTTCCACTTCTTACATTCGTAAGCGGGAGAAAGTAAAATAATTTTACAGCATCATTATGATGAATGTTGTACATATGCATATAAATACAAATATATCATGGAAAAAGAGAGAAAAATAATATTTGGAGAAATATCAATATCACTTGAACCTGTTAGTACATGTAAGTGATTATAATAATAGCTAGTGGTGCTACAGAATGGCACAGACTTTCTCGTATTAGTTTCCTATTTCTTTGGGTCTCCGCTAGCTATTTGGAATTGACACATACTCTTGCCAGCTGCCATCTATCACCGCCAAAAGTACATTTTTTGTCATTTTCTTAATTTTTCGGTTTCCTATTGGTAAAACGGTAATAATAATTTTAGAATATTAAAGAACAGAAAAACCTAGTCATCAATGGCAATTTTCTTTTAAAAATTATGTGCTGTTTTAAAGAAAATTGCGTTTTAGCGCTACTAAAATGCGAAATTTCAAGCTCATTTTCACAGAAAATGTTTGAGTTTTCAAAATACTTTATTTGAAGTTTTTTGAAGCACTTACACTCACAAATATAATCATGTTTACAAATTGCTGGTAATGAGCAAATTAAAGATGTGAGAGATCTTTCAAAAAAATTACAATTATGTAATTTTTGAAAAAAAACAAAAAAACTCAAAATAAACTTTACGCTATACTAATGAGTGTAATTAGCACTATCCGTTACAAAAGTGTCAAGAATAAATTTGCAGCCATGTATGAGAAAATGGTGTTTGAGCGTTTCTGAAAATGCGGAATTGTGAGCTAGTTTTCACAGAAAACGGTTGTGTTTTCGAGAAACTTTACTTGACATTATTTAAAGCACATGTACTCGTAAATATAATAATGTGAAAAAATCGCCGCTAATTGAAATATTATTGACGTGAGAAACATTTGAAAAATTTACATTTTTGTAACTTTTGAAAAAAACAACCTTTAGAGCAATACGGCTTTTATGTCATCTGATAGAGTACATTTACCCCTATCCCTACCAAAAGTTTAAAGAAAAAATTTGGAGCCGTTTTTGAGAAAAACGTGTTTTTGTAATTTTTTAAATTTCACATATTGCACGCAATACTGCACGAAAACTACTAAAATTTTCAAAACCATTTACATGACCTTTATGGAAGAACTCAATATGCAGAACAAATTTTATTTGAAGAAAAAAATCTCTATCTTCAATTCTGTAGTTGGAGAAAGGCGCCGAAAAAATTCAAACTTTCACAATTTTCGAAAATTCAGAGTTATCCGTGAAAATCGAACCTATGCCATGTTAATAAGTGTATTTTACTCTATTCATACAAGAAATTTAAAGAAAAATTTTGGAGTCATTTTGAGAAACGTTCGAAAATCCCCGTGGGGCTTCATATAAAGTACCCCCAAATTTTGAAAAATCTTGGACGGACGGACGGACAGACGGACGTTTTCCTTTCAATTGGTTTTTTCGGTATCAAGGACCTAGAAAACAGGGTTTCTGGCTACACCACGTGTTAGGGGATTTTTTTCTTAATTTAGCAACTGGTTTTATCCACTTTTTCGTTTTCACGGCCCGGCAATTAATTTTTTTCCGCCGAAAATTGGCCATTTTTTCGCGCAGCATTACATAACTTTCCCTATACTACGTATATCACTCCGTGCATACGTACGTATACGGGAAAGTAAAAATTGAAGTAGGAATGTAGTGTGATATATACATTTTTTGAATTATCATGAAGATACCTTTAAAGTAGAATACCGCTACCAGAAACACAAAATAAGTAGAATTGAACTTTTATTTATAGAAATAGATTTCCAGCGATAGTGGCCACTGTAAAGTTCAGCGGTCTAGTTAAGAAGTTTGTTAGTAATTCGAATCTCTCTTCTATTGCTGCGATGCTATGAATGACGGCTCTTCTCCCTTATCCTAACGAATATGAAGAAATTGGCCCTCTTGAGGAGAAAATGATTGCTGGGAGATTCCTGGTTGCGGAAAACCCCGCTAGCCGACAGGTAGGTTGGTGCCGGATCTCACCTTTCAGCGGGGGAGGATCACCGCTACCTCCGATGAAAACAGATGCACTACACTTGCGGGTCTAATGACCTTTGCAGTTAACGCGCTCGTAATCCCTAATCAAACACTTAAAACACTGTTGATACTACTTCGCTACGCGTGTTCAAGTTCATGATGAGGCTCTGATCTTCAGATTACGCGATTAACATAAAACGTCCCTGTCCAAAGCATAATTTCTGACAATTAAACGCCTCATTCTCATCTGAACTACGAAGCAGAATGCCCTCGTTCCTCGTTCACTGATCTCGCGAGTTGATACATTTCGATGAGCGATAAGACCCTCAAATACTCCTGTGATTGTGACGGAATATTATCATCTAATGGTACTGATGATTTTATATATTTATGATTTTATGATTGGGACGTTGACATAGATTATTATAGTCAAATTTGTAATGATATGCTAGAGAAGGATGTGTATTTTCAAAATTCTAATTAAATAAAGTGAAAGTAGACATATTTGTTACTCTATTTCTAGTGAAAGCAGAGGATGTGCCCCAACACGGAATCTTTAACGGGAACTTTATAATTATAATGCAGCAAATTACTACACCAACAATTGAAAAGGCTTGAACAAGTTTTATCAAACTTTGAGTCCATCTTGTTTCCAGCGCTTTAGGAAGTTTTCTGGGGAAATAATAGAAATGTCAACTTCCGTCTCTAAAAGTCTAATGGTCGAGGTATCGCGTGACGGACCCCTTTCTGGAGCGGTTTGTATGACCCCACTTAAACCCTTAGCCGTTGCTCTGGACTCAGTGTCTGCGAGTTCCAGTAAGCTCGTGACTGCCCGCGACATCCACATACTCGCAATAAATATTTTAATTTTCAGTTACACTATGAAAAGATAGATGTTGCTCCAAAAGTCTTACAATTCCCAACATAATTTACACATGTGTTACTATTATCTGTTATCTGGAAACACTGAACTGACAGATATATCAATTGAAAGAACTCAAGCGACGAAAGAGTTTGCCCATTTGGTTGACGAGAATCAAAAGCCAAAAGAAGTAGTATATTAGAATAGAAGTACAGTAGCAATATTATGTGTATAAATATATAATAATAATATTTCTGAATATTATTTCAATTCAGTGATTTTGATTCTAAGAAGCGAGAAACGTTTACTTCACAATCCCGTTTAGTTTGTCTGTTATATTAGTTAAATATATTAGCTCTTTAAAAGTTACAAAATGCGAAAATTATGTAAGCAAACATTTATAGCTGAAACATTTAAAACATATCTAGAGAGAACCTTCACACTTTGGAATTTGTAGATGGAGTAAATGCAAGTAAATTTGGCGCATTCAAAATATAATATGTACATTTTAATGGACTGGTTTTGAATGAAAAACTTACATTAGTATTACTTAAGGCAACTCAGTTGTTTTTACTGGAGCATCAACGTCAATTTTTTCATTGTTTTTTATGGAACCACCTCGCGGCAGGTGGTAGCAGCATCACACGCTGCTCTTACGTGACAATGAAAACTTCATAAAACGTACAAACGCGAGATAAAAGTGGTTTTGCGCGGCAATAAATAATAATTTGGGGAAATTAAAAAAATATTAATTCTGCAAAAGAGCAGCTGAAATTCTATATGTTCACTATCCTTCACATGTACACTCTGTTAAAGAAATGGCATGTTTCGACATGTCGCCTCTGACTATTCCCTTGTCAATGTTTTAATGCGTTATTTGCAACGGTCCCGGGACGAACATATCATATGATGATGATGAGGAGTGTCGGAGGACCTAATTTTGCCGGACATTGGACCTTTTATATTCCTCAAGAGTCAATGGCACACTGAAAACCTTCCATCATTTGAAAATCCCCTAGCCCTAACGAAATCGGGTTTTGGAATACTCTGCTAATCCCCATGCCACTGTGATCAATAATATTGGAATTGTTCAGTATTGTAATATCATTCTGAGTTTTACGCAACTTGTCAACATATATCATTATAGTTATGATCTACCGCTCTCAGGTGAAATCAGTTATCCCCTTTCGCTTTCTCTCAAATCACCATTTCGTGCAGCCTGGATGAACGAAGTCAGATGCAAAATCGGTCGTTGTCAATCTATAATTGATATGCTGACACCGAGTACAATTTAATCCTACTATTGATCTCCCACTGTAATGATTGACAATGGAATCACTGAATATCCCTATAATTTGCTCGAAGCCTGTTTAAAAATTGTAGGAATCCAGGCGAAATTCATCAGGTTCGTGGCGAAGGTCTTTTGACTAATATGAACACAGAAACTGCCATGAATCACAATGCTGTATTCCTTCAAAAATCGTGAAAAATCACACTTTCACGTAAGATAAACGTATACTTTTATAATATACAATTATATTGTAATACACTTTGAATTAATAAAAATACACACGAAAATGTACAGAACAAATTTGCCAGATTTGAATTTCTGGCGTTTCTCGTCACATACGATTTTCTGGCGATACGAATTTCTGGCGTTTCTCGTCACATACTCGTATTCAATTCAATCTCACTATTTTTAATTCATCCTACTATTTACAGTAGAGCCGGACAAAAACGCCCTCAGTTGTGTTCGTTCTCGGCGGCGATGCCTGGCGCGCCGATACTACTGTGTCCGAGAATGCCAGTTCCGGAAATATCACTATCGAGTACGAAAGATACCGAAACTTGGCCTGTTATCGGTGTGCGCCGGCCGCGTGGAATAAATGCTGGAGGCGTCACCGGGGCTCTCTCCACCGTTTAGTATAGCTCAAACTCGAGGCAGTCTGGCAGTATGTCTTGTTGAATAAGGCAAAATATTTTTGCGATTTGCGAGATTTGTATGTTGACCAATGCGCAAGCTATCTACCGGCACCAGTAATTTTTGTAGATAGCCTTCGGCTTTTGACATGTATATAATAAAAATAAAGAAAAAATAACAATTATGACGAATATTTATTTCGCCTTTTCATGTAAATATATTTTAAGACATATTTAGCTTTCTAAGTTCTTTTTTCTTGAAATATATTTCTATTTTCTTCTAGTTTGGTTAAAAATGTATGTTTTAATCATTTCCACTTTCTCTAATCCCAGCCGTTTGGCACCCAACCTCTATTTTGTATCTACATCTAGACCGAGGATGTCATTTGTTTTTGAATTTGACATTCTGTATCGTTAGATACCACAAGCTCGCTTCCCTCTTAATTCTTTACACAAAGAAAAGAAGCGGATTATCGTAGGTGACCGATGGGTCATGGGTGATCGCTGGGCTCAGATTCGCATTGCAAACATCACTCGCATCTCAGGGAGCAAGTTGATTACCTGGACTTCCGACGTTATCTCTCCGTCCCACATGTTCTTCCAGGAAGGTAAAGGAAATGAAAGGAAGGTTCTGTTAACTGAAAGATTTATACATTAGATTTCTTTCGTATGCCTGTGATAGAATTAAAGTCAATTAAAACATTTATTTTTTTCATTTCTAGGTTTACACTAAATTAAAGCGTTTTTCTCTGGCGCAAACATTTTATATATGTATTAATTTTCCCTCATTTTATGCGGTGTATAAATGTAGTATATTATACTTAATTATGTATTTCGAATTTCTGAAAACTCTACCCATGTGTGGCAATAGGGCAAGGAGTTCAATAGGCTGATATGCAGTAGGCACCGTTGTTTGCTCGCCAATTGTTTCACCCAATTCAGAGGCCATGGCGGCTTGCATTAACTGTTACACAATAAATTGTGCCCTATGACGAAAGGGCGTTTTCACGCAGGGAAGAACAGTACCCATCTCAATTCTGTTTTGCATATGCGTTTGTATTATGTAATGATGAAATTAATATAAAATGTTAATTGTTTTTAATAAATCTGCCTTACATTCGAATTTGTAAGAAACTTAAATGACATAACAATAGGTATGAAATGAATTATTTTCCCCTTAACATATATTTTTATGCTTTTTCTCTAATTATGGAATGTAAACTTTTATCATTACTTTCTTTGGTTACTTGAAAATATACTGCAGGTCCATTTACGTTATTAGAGGTTCCAATTAATAACCTTTATTTCAATGTGTAATAACTCACTGTGTAAAAACCATTGAAGTAAATTATTTTAGTTTTTATTTTTATTCTATTTTATTTTTATTTTTTTTATTTAATAGGTAATTATAACAAATTTATACAAAATTTCAGTTCTTTTAGCTATGTGGCTAGGCTGAAGGCCTTTAAGCCATTACAATACCTACATCCTACCTCATTCTAACCTTTCGAATTCTGGCATTCACCCCTAATGGTCTCTTCATCGCATCAAAGCCGCGGAAAGGAGACCATAAGGTACGGCTGAGGAAAAAACCCCTGAAGGGGGAAAAACCTGCCGTCAGAAGACGAGTACATGCTAAACTACTAGATTTTTTTTTCTCTAAACTATTTATTTATTTCCTGGCGTGGGCATCTTCTCCATCCAGCCTTTGGCCTCCACGGCTTCTGAAATCAAACACCGCCACAGAAGATCGCCCGCACCACCGCCTCTTCGAACAATTTTCTACTAATTAACTTAATTATCGCATACTGACGAATTTAATTATTACTAACTTACTACTTATTATTAATGATTAGCATTACTGATTACCTTTCTAGTTAACTTAATTATCTCTTGCTTATTGAATTAATTATTTCATCTCCGGTCTAGGCTCCGCTCGTACTACTAACCAGTGCTGTTTTCCCATTCCCTGATTACCGTTTCCCTGACAGTTCGAACCTTTCCTAAAAATGTTCCTAATTCTTTCATGAAGTGAGATCTATTATCAGCTAATATGTTTTGAGCGAGCGTTATGTTTCTGAATTGGAAGCAATAGTTCCCCATTCCCATCCATTTTCCTCTCCAAGTTTCTGTAGCGCAGCAATTTAACAGGATGTGGATCCAATCTTCTCTATCACCGCAAAGTACACAGATTCCATTGTCGTTCGAATCCTTCATTCTACGTTGCATCCACCCTCCTACCCTAAACCAAGCGTATCCCCCTCTTGCATCCCTTTTTAGTGTGTGTACGTAACTTTCGCATCCCCATACAGGTCTCGTGTGAGTTTGTACCACTAACGAACATTTTTCTGCCGATGCTGCCAAAATATCTTGCCTTTTAATATCCGAAAGTCGATCTGAAATTAACTGTTCTATCTCCCGTGTTCCCCTATTCTCAATCATTTCAGGAGAAACGTCTCCCAAACCTGCGCGTTCTAGTACCCGTTTCACTTTGTACGCCCAATAGCGCTGATCGTTTTTCTTTAGTTGCGCTCTAAAGCACCTGCGAATAAGCGTGTCAGACTCCTCACTTGCTAATCTAATCCAAAACTTAATGGCTTTCATTTTTAAATCTTT
Organism: Acheta domesticus; assembly: GCA_031308135.1. Classification (NCBI taxonomy): domain Eukaryota; kingdom Metazoa; phylum Arthropoda; class Insecta; order Orthoptera; family Gryllidae; genus Acheta; species Acheta domesticus. The sequence continues at coordinate 178,316,637 of JAHLJT010008446.1, read as the reverse complement.
CCAAAATCTTTCTTATTCTATTTTATTGATATTGCTAAAAGTTTGATTTTAAATTACTTTTTGCACATTTTTTGCTTTTGATTATTTAAAAAATTGTATAATTTATCATCATCTCCCTAAAATGATTTGCAATTAATCGAATGATTGTTACTTTTCAACCAATTAATTCATAAATTGAAATTGTATTTTATTGCAATTATAATTATTCAATGACAATTAAATGAAAGAGTTCTGCCAACACAATACGTGGCGACCTTAAATCCCCCAGTTGCGTCGAGCTGCCGAGCCTGCGCCAAGCGCCCGGCGGCGGCCGCTTCTGCCGGGACTGCGGATACCGGCCGATACTGACGAGAACAGCCGAGAATGGAGCGGTTCCGAAAGTTCCGATTCTCGAAGGAGACCTACGTGTAGTTTTAACAGGCAGATAAGGAGCGCGCGCGCGACCTTCGAGGGCTCCGAGACTGAGAAAGCAAATCCGGCGAGAACGATCGATAATGGAATGCGTTTTGTCCGGCTCTAATTTACAGAAAAAAGTTCTAATATTCACAATATTAAATATGACACATTCACGTGAAAAAATGTTATTCACGTAATATCTTTCAATCTGATACTACTTTTACAGGTATTAAATCGAATAATTCTTTAATTATACTGGGTGTAGGATAGAAAAATAATTTTGGTTAATTTTTACTTAAATTAATACCTCACTCCTTTGCTCTCTCTGAATGTTGTTGAGACAAAATACTCCCGGTTTCACAACTATTCTCCCTTTCAAGAACGCCCGTTGAGGGAACATCGGTCTTGACCTTGGGCACGATTCCTCCCCTTCCTGTCTCGATGTGCCAGCGAGTATATTAAGAAAATATAGTACTATTTCTTTTCATAATGCTTTCTCGATGCTGTAATATTCAGATCAACATAGTATATTTAAAATGTATAACGATACACTTTTAAGTGAAAGGGAAGCGGAAAAAAACACGAAGTGCATTCGGCACCTTTCTCTTTTCTAAGGCGATGCGGGTTTAACTTCGTCTCACACCTGGCTCGCCCTCTTACATTCTTTATAGTCGTCGGTGAAAAAAACAAAACAAACGTAAATTCGCCATTATCAGACGTGTGTCAGTCTTTCTCTATCGTTCTATGTTCAGCGGGCATGTCAAGGTCGCGGGCAAGGTAAGTAGCTTACTACAGAGCGTCACACACTTAGATTCCATTACGGCGTAAATGGGCAATAGTGTCACATTTTTGCTACCCTAAAACGCAAGATGAGCATAGATTCAAGCGTTTCAATGCCCGGAATAATTTTTATCACTCAATATAGTATTCAATCAATCACACATAATATTCTGTATTTATGATAGTATTTTTACTACAAGTTAACGTACTGAAATACATCTCAATTCTCCAATGAATTAAAAGAGAACTTCTGGTGCTCCAATAGCATGTACTTTCTCGCATTATGTATACGATATGTTCGTTCTACTACATGATTCTACAAAATTGTTTTCAAGCAACAAAAATATTTCCCGGCGCAAAGCCTCGAACTTAGGCCCGATGAATTAACTCGCCATGCGCTTTATCGCTACACCACGCAGTCACTCGGCATTGCTTACTTTGCCAAGCAACTAAGCTTAAGCAAGTAATGGTCTCTCACAACATTTCCAACAAGCTATTTCCGAACATTCAGAGAGTTCAATAAAAATTAGATCTGCGGCATTTTTAAGAGTCCTTTGCTCTATCCCTGGAATATATTATAAATAAAAAATTGGAGCGGTTTTTGAGAACATAATTTTTTATAAAATGCATTAACTTAAGCATACATTTCTTAAAACTACTCGTTTTCTCAAATAATTGTGCCTGACCATTTTTAAAGATCTGATTTTTTTGAACAGATTTACTTTTTAATAATTTCTATAATGAATATTGCAATGTCAACTTACGTAATGTTTCCTTTTTGCAATTTGGAAATATTCAGAGAGTTTGCTAGAAATTGGACTACTCTTAAGCAATACGTTTTTTACCGTTCTTTGATACATAGGAGAAAATGTAAAGAAAAAATTGGCGCCTATTTTTCGAAAAAATATTATAAAATTTGCCTATATTTCACTCAAAATTACGATCAATGTACTCATATTTTCGAAAAATTGTTTACGATCTTATCTCAAGACTCGTCTTTCAACAACAGATTTCATTAAGAAATATATATAATCAATATTGTAGTTGTATCAGACGCTCCCCAAAAATTGAACTTTTGTAATTTTCGAAAAATCAAGGATTTCAAAGAAAATGAGACATACAGCATTTCTTTAAGCGTCCTTTACAATATCCGTGGACAAAGTTAAATAAAAAAACATGTACCAGGAGAGATGGCGCAGTGTTCAACTTATGTTACTGTAGTCCCTCTGACCGGGAGGTCTTAGGTTCGAGTCCCGACGGCGGCAGGATTTTCGACATTAGCTTGTCAGGTAGGTCGAACTCAGTCGCTGTCTGGAAGAGAGTTCTAGCGGCCGGCTGTTCTGATCGGTAGTTTTCCGTGGTTTCTCCGATCAACTCCAGGTGAATGCCGGAGAAGTACCCTAAGAAACGGACCGCCTGCGATCTTTCCTTCTTCTTTCTTGTCCTATCCTCACCCCTTACACACACTAACATGCACTACACTACCACACGCCGGGAGACCAGTCGGGGGCTGAGAGCTTGCCCTGGCTGGGGTGGTGCCCCGCTGGTGGGAGATACCTGGTTGGGGGAAACCCCGCTTTGTCGACGGTAGGTCGGCGCCGGATCTCGCCATCCACCAAGGAAAGATCACCATCACCTCCCGATGAAAATCATGAACTACACTTAGGGACTAATGATCTTTGCAGTTGACACGCCTGGAATCACGAACAATCAAACAATTTGGAGACATTGAAAAAAATGAAAATGTTGAGGCTCTATGTACAGTACACACAAAAATAAAAATATCCGTTTCAAACTCGCAGGAGCTCGAATTCGTTCAGGTCGATCGGGGAATATCAAAGTTTGAGAAAATCATTTGAACGATTTAGGCGGTAGCGTTGGCCACTGACAGACGAATGGGCTGACAGACTAATTGATGGACAGACTGCGATTTTGCCGTCAATCAATATTTCGGTGTCAAGAACACACAAAACACGCATTCTGACTACCTGGCATGTTAGGAGGTAATTTAATCCATTTGGGAATAAGATTTATTAGGGTCCAATTTAGTCTGTCAAATATCGATATTTATAGGATTTACCAGGATCCAATTTTGTCTGTCAAATATCGTTTTCTGATGTACAATTGCAATACTTTGTTTTCTTACGAAGTTAGGCGAGAAAGGAAAAGGAATGACAGTGATATTGTTGATCAGAATAAATATTACGTTAGCCCTGGGGTTCCCAATGGGGCTGGTATAGACCCCCTAACGTCGATGAAATTTTGAAAGGGGTCGTGATGATCAAGGGGTCAATTGTGGATCAAGAGCTAATCTTCATCTGAGAGAAAAGATATTCCTGGTGCCAGAGAACATGTTCGATTCCCTGTTGGAAGTGTCAAGGCTCGATTCCTCTTCGGCGAATCTCCCTTTTGACATTTGATATTTGAACTTCAGAATTTTCTTAAATCTTTGTCTTTTTGACTTCTCTGAGATTAAATTGTCTCTAAACCTCTTTCGTTTTTTAGGTCGCTTTTTAACAACTGAGTCATATAGAGACCAGTGTGATTGTTTTAATTGTAGGAAGAACACGTAATGACAACACAAACACACACAAATATCCATGCCCGAGGCGGGATTCGAACACGCGACCCTTCGAGCCGAGGCAGCTACGGCACTTCGGCCTTCGCGAGTTCGGCTATCCAGGCCGGCTAGCCTCGTTCTCCTTCCTGCCCTCTCGAACTGACAGGCTTCTCAGTCGGCTCTTGCATTTTATTAAACTGGCATAAGGAGTGCCAAATACCTTATATATTTTTGTTTTACAAGACGAAAAATTGGGGGCCCGCTTTAGGAACTTTTGGGGGGCTCGGGTTAGGCTTGTAATATCCCCTTCAAGATAATGTAATTATTAAAGTCTTACCGATGAAGTGGCGAAATCAGGAAACTGAGAATACGTACTTGAGAAAACTTTGCTTTTCACTGTTCGCACTAATTGCCGACTGTCCGACAGCAAGTGAAAATGAAGACACTATCACTTGACTGGACTGCGGTCTTGCAAAAAACTACTATTTTAGCACTTTTCTAATAGGCAACAGAGCTGTAAATCAAGGGGCTCGCAATAAAAATCGGGCCCGGATTTGATACTTTTCTCTACTATGTTTGTGTTTGGACTTATACTGCGATTTCTCTAACTTTGCCCCTCAAGGCCACTCAAATCCCATCTTCTCGATGGAATATGTCACGGCATTTCGCGTCTTTCTCGGTCTTGCCGGTAGAAGTCGCATGATCACAAGCACTGCTTGGAACGGTCGCGATCATGAGGAATCGAGCGGAACGACTGAGAAAAATGCGAAATATCGTGACATATTCCATCGCGAAGATGGGATTTGAGTGGCCTTGAGAGGCAAAGTTAGAAGAATCGCAGTGTAGTTTTATGCGTAAAAAAGGCTAGTTTCTTAAATTTTTTTAACTTCATTAAATTTTCTCGTTAACAAAACTTGTAACATACATGTATATTAGCAAATGATTACTATTATTAAGAATCAATTCCAAGCAGTATAAATGTGAGCGACGAATGTTTGACCGTTGCTTCAGGAAATTTTCTGCCGAGTGTGTGTATGTGTTTATGTGCGAGAGAGAGCGAGCGAGAGAGAAACAGCGAGAGAGAGCGCGAGAGAAACAGCGAGAGAGAGCGCGAGAGAGCACGCGCGCGAGAGAAAGAGCGCGCGCGAGAAAGAGCGCGCGCGAGAGAGACCGCGGGAGAGCGAGCACGGGAGAGAGCGCGAGAGAGAGCGCGAGAGAGAGCGGGAGAGAGCGCAAGACAGAGCACGAGAGAGAGCGAGAGAAAGAGTGAGAGAGCGAGAGTGAGCGAGAGCGAGAGGGAGCGAGAGAGAGAGGGAGCGAGAGAGAGGGAGCGAGAGAGAGGGAGCGAGAGAGAGGGAGCGAGAGAGAGGGAGCGAGAGAGAGGGAGCGAGAGAGAGGGAGCGAGAGAGAGGGAGCGAGAGAGAGGGAGCGAGAGAGAGGGAGCGAGAGAGAGGGAGCGAGAGAGAGGGAGCGAGAGAGAGGGAGCGAGAGAGAGGGAGCGAGAGAGAGGGAGCGAGAGAGAGGGAGCGAGAGAGAGGGAGCGAGAGAGAGGGAGCGAGAGAGAGGGAGCGAGAGAGAGGGAGCGAGAGAGAGGGAGCGAGAGAGAGGGAACGAGAGAGAGAGGGAGCGAGAGAGAGAGGGAGCGAGAGTGAGAGGGAGCGAGGGAGAAACAATGGGTCCCTGAGTATGGCCCTGTGAGTGGGCGCGCGCGCGCTCGTGTGCACGCACGAGCTTGTACGTGAGTGTGAGTATGCGTACAAGCTTAATTTTTTATCTTATTAATAAGCATTTCGCGAAAACATTATTTTCTATTGAAAATGCCGGTATAACTTTTATGGACGTCCAAACCGGTATACACGTCTTATAATAGTATTTTACATGAATAATAGAATAAAGGTATTTCATAGAGTAATAGAAAACTTTGGTATTTAACATAACTCCATTCCAGTATTCAATACATTTTCGGTCCCTGCTTAAAAAGACTCCCAACTCCCAACTTCCAAACTCCCATTTTGTAACCATAACATTTCAATGAAGATTAGAAATTCAGCGACTCAAAAACGGAAACGTCTTCGATAGTTGAAAAATACAGATATTTACGAGAATATTGGGGCACGAAATTATTATCTTTAAGGCATTTATGTACAGTTCTCTGGGTCATGATTATGGATGTTGTATTATAGAGAAAAAGTAAGGGGGTCGATGAAGAAAACAATTCGCTTAAATGGGGTCGGTGAAAGAAAATGTTGGGTATCCCTGAGTTAACCCAACATATTTAACTACACAAATATTATGACAAATATGTTTATCACTGTCGTTAATCAATGGTGACGCTCCTCCCATTAAGCTTTGCGGTGAAGATACGCAGACACTGAGTTGAGATGAAGAACACAAATAAAAGATTAATTTAATAAAGCAACACGAAACGGAATAGGTAAAGATTTTGCTATTGAAACATATTCCTACTCCGTGGCAAAAATTGGTACATAAGACTGAATTTAAAAATAAAATAAAATCAAATAAGTACTATAGTACTTACAGAATTACATATACTACTTATATATAAGTAGTATATGTAATTCACGTCTCGGTTGATTGATAGAAAACATGCGGAAAACAGGTTTTCATATGAAACAGCTTTTCTTTCGGTATCTCCAACCGGCTTTGTTCGTACCTTCCCCGCTGTAGATAGCGCGTCCCTTCCTGGATTTGGAGGGGAAAAGGGAGGGGAGTCTTCTTTTGAATTGCCAAAAAAAACTAAAGGATATTTGTGTTTTATTATTAATATTATAGAGAAAAATCATAATCATATCAAATTTTATCCGATAGAAAATATTTTGTTTGGGATTTGAGCTTCTGAATGGATTTTAATTGTTTACGTCAACTATTGTAAAATAAGGTTCAAGAATTATATGTGAAATTCTCGTAGCTGTTTCATTGAACTGTTTACACACATTTATTTTATTTTCCAAGTCCAAAATGACAAAACATTACATTTTACATTACAGAGTTGGGTAATGTAAAATATGTTACTGACATCTGATAAATGTGGCCCCTAGGAAATTATGGATATGTACTATATTGCATACGTTTCTCTCATACTCCAGTGTGTCTTATTTTCTCACTTGTTTATCCCATCTACACTCGAATTAATTGTACAGCACGTCACGCGCGCTCATTGCTGTCACCCGCGCGCGCAGACATTGCCAGCAGTATTGTTGGAGCATCAACTCTCGGCAGGGAGACGTCCCTAATCCTATACCTTTTTTATCTTTTATTTCAGTAAATGTTCTTGGAAAGTTTTTTTACAGTTGAAATTAGAACAGAACGTAGGAAAATCTACAACTAAGGTGATTATTACCTCTGGCAAGGTACTGAGGTAACTGCAATGAAGCTCGCAATTAAATCCTTTCTTCGGGGCGAGGATAGCCCCACTGAGTACCTCTATAGGATATGATCACAGCCTGATAAAGACTTTTTTAGAGGTAAAGGATGTGCGTTGGGAGAGATTCGGATTGAATGATTCGTTTGGTCGTTGTAAGAGGGACGGAGAAGATGATTTGGAGAAGGGATTGATTCAGGGGTTGCCGGAGCTAACTTTTCTTGGTTCAAAAACATTAGCACAAGGAACATTGTTAAGGTTGGAAAAGTAGTTCGAGAAGAGTAAAGCTGTGAGGTTTGCAATGGGTTCTGTCTTTCGTTCTTTGTGGAGTTGTTTATTGGATATAAACTAGGGTACCTTTGACTGCGATGCAAAGAATTTTATTTTGGAAGATTTTAAGTTTTTCTGAAATGAGTTCAGTGCCATCCAGAGGAGAATTCTAGCGGCCGACTGCTCTGATCGGTAGTTTTTCGTGGTTTCTCCGATCAACATCAGACGAATTACGCATTAATACTCTAACAAATGGGCCACGGACCGCGCGTGATCTTCCCTTCCTCCTACTAGTCCTATCTTCACCACTTACTTACTTACACACACACTAACACGCACGCCAGGAGATCAGTCGGAAGCTTAGAGCTTGTCCGCTGCCCGCTGGTGGGAGATACCTAGTTGGGCAAAAATCTGCTAGCCGACGGGGAGGTGCGAGCTGGAACTCACCATTCATCCGTGGAAGATTCCCACCACCTCCCGCGATAAAACATGCACTACACTTAAGTGACTAATTTTGCAATTGCTTATACAGTTGACGCGCTTGGAATATCTAATCAATCAGAAGTGACGGTGCCGCATCACCCCATATTGGGCAAGCATTAAGAGGATCGTAGAACTGAGGGAAACAGATCCGTTTCAATTTTTCACGAGGATTTTCTATTGAGAATTAGGTATAATTTCAATATAGCCCAATAGTTTAGACTTCGACGTATTTATTTCACTTCCATGATTGACGCTTGTCCAGGAGAGTTGCTAGGCAGTTAACTGTTTTTTGGGGATCCAAGACCTATGAGTACGAACAATTAAAATGGGGGCAGGGTTGTTAAATATTATTAATGAGAACATTTTTGTTTCATATTTGATTGGATTTAACCTTAATTTGATGTAAATATTTATTGGTTCAGCTTGTAAAGGAGTTGATGACCTACATTTCATTCACTGCTAATTATAAACACATACACAATAAAGGTTTCCATTAATTAAACAAATATAAAACACAATATCATGAAAAAAAACTTTTTAGCAGAAACAGCACATGTTATACTATTTTTCTGCATACTCACCACCAGAACTGGCACAACTGCCATACCGTGGGTTGAACATTTGTGTCCGTGACGTAGAAGTCTCTCGCCTGCTGTAGGCATCAGTGCTTGACAGTCACCTGCAAATATACGCGGAATTCTGCCCGAACAGGAATTTCTTGAGGTGTAAGAAACTATGTGGAAATCACCGGAGAAGGGGGAGATCTGGAGTGGGGTAGATGGTCAAACATCTCTCAGGGAAACAGCTGCAGTAGGTTTGTTATAAGCCAAACCGTGTGTGTACGAGCATTATCGAACTAACGATTTCTTTACGGAACGAAAATGCTGAAGATCGGTTTACTACCGAACGCGATTGATACATTGTTCTAATGCTATTGAAAATGTTGACACTTCCTAATGTAACCCGATGTTCACAAATCAATTCGAGCAGCCTTAGGCCAGTCACTACCTTTAATTTGGGTTCTCGGGGTCCACCAAACTCCTTTTTTAATCTTTTTGCAACTCCAGTTGTTTGGTGATATGTCATTGTCATCACATTGAGTCAGCATTGTTAGAAGGAAAGCCAATGTGAGACCATATTCACCATCTACGCGTGTAATCAGATATTTGCTAACATGCATGAATTATATGTGTCAGAAGTCAATGACTCCAATTTCCTTTGATTGCTATGCAATGTATTTACTACACAGTTATAAAAATTAAGATAGGATCTAATAACAGATTCGTTTTAATAACATATCTATGGCTTATGCCCGCATTGTATGCCCAGAACTGCTAGTTTCGAGAAAAGCAAGCTAGAAAGTTGGAAAACGTTCAGTTACTTATGGAGTGACAATATTTGCTTTTTAAGAAAAAGCATGATCCCTCTTGTATGTAGACACAATCTTTTTACAATCGGTAGATATGAACGAGTGGCCTCCGAAAGCGAAATTAACTCAAAAATGACCATGAGTAGATATACAATATTTGTGAACTGAGACATCGATAAACGCGACCTTCGTTTTGGATAAGAAGGCCGGCGTTAACATCATTGCAGCAATCATCTTGGTTGAAAATGTCTACATTAACATTGTTTTCTATTTGCTTAACAAAACACTTCAAGGTGAATCCCCGTTATGTGATAGGGACTTCCAATCCATCGCGCCCAGTGAATTTTTCAATTATTATTGATGCATTTGCGGTTTCTTTTCCTGTTAAATGTGTTGTACTATGAACTGTTATAATTTTCTCAACGGTAGAGTTTTGATTAATAAACGAAAAACACTGTTTGAGCTCATGTGGCGTGTCGCTATTCATTGCTTTGGCTACTCCGGGTATTGCAATTCATTGCTCTGACCAACAAGAAGTGATCTTACAGTGACTGACTCTCAAGAAGTAATATTGGTAGAAAAATAATTACTTTTTGATTTCGTTAATCTTAACGTTAGCTTAATAAACAACACTTTACCGACCAATTTACATTTTTTGGTTGGCAGAGAAATTACATTTCGTCAGTAACAACTCCGACCATTGAATGTCGCCTTTTGTTTCCTCATCGCCTTATGTCTCTTCATCGTCTCATGTCGACTCATTTTTTCATCGTCGAGTTGTTCAATTCACCTTTTGGAAAGACTCATAACTGTGAAGCCTTCTGATCCGTCCCTCAAGAGCCATAGTGTTTTCTAGATCGCCATCATCTCTGAAATCCACTTTCTATATCAGCCACATGTCCAAATCATAATTCGAATGAATGATACTGTGTTAATGAAAATACAGCTTTCGTTGATAGTAGAATCGTCTATCTTCATTCGTAGTTCAGTTTTCCATTGTTTCGTTATTGGATCCTATTTTCGGCTTTCGCGACGCACATCCCCGTATTCCTTACAAAAACGTTTCCAAAATTCAACAGGGATGGGCGTTACCAACTTCCCTTATCCGACGCTGGATTCCGCCGTCGGGAGCGCGATTAGGCACTCTCTGCGGGCCGCCTGCCATCTGAGATATCTTTTACCAACCAATGGCGTCCACCTTCACTTTAGCGTCAACTGATGCAACCAGTAGGCTATCAACCAGTTTATTTTCCTTTTTGCCGAGGTAGTGCATGTTGTCACTAGAAATACTAAGGGTATGGGGGTAAGGGTGATGATAAAGAAAGATTGGCAGCTGGAGATGAGATACAAAGTGTGAAAAATACACATTGCCACAAACACATTATTAAAACTGCGGCTTGCGGGATTGAAACCTACACTTACCTACGTAGCACACCTTGGTCGTTTATTGGCCCCTGCCTCTATCGAGTACGCTCCGTTGAACAATGTTGCAGCTTTTACGAATGGATCTCTTCCCGTTTGTTCCGTAATAAGAAAACGACTATTTCATGCAAAAGGCATCATTCCGAAAGACCTTACTCGTGTTCGTTTCTAGCACGAATGCTTCGTGAGCAGCCAGTTGGGTTACTGCACTCTCTTGAAAATGGCAATAATTATTTATGTACATTTATGTATTACGTCATGTAAAATGTTTCACAAGTGTTCGGTCGGGTGTCTGTAAGATTTCGTGTGTAATGTTATTAACTTGATTTTCCATTCTCGCGTTCGTTTCTGAAGGAAATGTTTTGCCTCTATTATAAAACTGAGAAAAGACATGGACCTTGTCATGACTCAGGCAACCTCGTCGCCCGACATGACAGTCACGAGCTTGTTTCACAGAAGGAAGCATTTCTTTTGAATGGAGTATATCACGGTAATGCATAATGCATGAAATTATCACTATCGTGGCTGTATTATTGTTAGAAGAAATTATTTTATCCGCTTTTCAGTAATGTTTAGGAAATATATTTAAGCTTTATTTCAGTTAAGCTTTCTTTAACATCATATCGAACGTTTTTAGTTAGTTCAACCCTTCGGTGGTCGCCTGTGCCAAAGACTGGGTTACTGTTATAATCTGGTCTTGTTCATTCCCTCTTTACAGCGAGAGTTGACAATGTTTTGTTCTAGATTTATCAATATTTTTCCTAGATGACCCCATCTCTCGACTTCCCCAAAAATATAACTAAAATCGTTGTTGTTGCGTTTGCGATGGGTTCATTATCTGACTCTGTGGGTTTCGTGCATTCTAAGGGGTTCCTATGCGAGGGGTGACTCGAATTTGCGAGTGTTTTGTATTGAATAGTTAGCATTAGCGAAGTACTGTCATGTCATATTGGAAGACAAGGAAGAAGAAAAATGCATTGATGTTTTGGAAGGCGATGACAACAGTCATGAAAACTAAATACTACAATTAGTGCACGACAGTGAATGCGAACAGAAGGCAAGTGCTGAATTCCCTGAAATGTCTTAAAACAGAAATAGACACTTCATTGACAAATTCAATACTTAATTGGTATGAATTAACGTCGCGCCAATTCCTAAATTCTATGCAAATATACATCTTCACTACACTATCACACATTGTATCTGGACTAGATTTTGCTGAATATCATACTGATACCAACGCAGAGAACACAACTCGTTCTCAGAGAAAATATGATACGGGATTTACCGATGAAGTAAAACTGAAAGCTGTGCTCCGTATACATTATTTTGTTAGAATATCAAAGTCACCTAGACAAATCACTATTGATATCTTAAAACCTGACAGCAGTTGTTTTGAAGCAATACAAGTTACGAAGCGACAACACTCAACAGAACTGCATAAACTTTGTGCTGTGGATATGCCCAAAACAAGCAAAGAAAATCTGTTAAAGTTGGTCATCTGAAGCGGATACTAAAGTACGGTCAGAATATACCCTCAAAATGTTATAAAGAAATTGAAAATCTGCTTTAATTATTTATTATTCTATATAAGGTAAAGTTTATTAAGAATACAAAACGATTAGAGGATGAGATAAAAACACACAGTTTCACCCCTATTTATGAGGATATTTATTTAAAAGCATAATATATTCAAATTTGTATAGCATTTCGAAGCATTTGTGTTTATAAGTTTGCTTGCTTGCATTATAAGCGAAAGTTAAAAAAGTACAGAATATGTTGCAACTAATCACTGTTTTAGATATGTCTATACATTAACAAAACGATGATTTGTTCGTAAGACAGAGTTAATATTATTTTCTTTCAAATGGACTACTACTTTAGCAGGGGACTACCCCCGTTAGGATTTCGAGCGCGACCAGTGAAGGGTTAAAATTTAATGTCAATTATTGAATTGATACAATTGGCAGGATAAACGTCAGCAATATTATCTTTTAAGATGCACTTGGTACTCAAGTGGTTAGATCAATTGAGTAACAATTTCCCATGATCATGCTCAATGTTCACTGCGTGAAAATGCAGGATGAAAAGTAATTTTTGTCATATGCAGATTCTTGCATGTTTTTTATTTTCTCGCCCTTACTTCGTGAGGAGAGAAAGTATTGTAATCGTGCGCCAGAAAAGGGCAAATTTTTTACATAAAAATCTTATTGCTGCACCTTTCCACGCATTGCCGGGTCCATTTCCGGTCATCTTTCTGTATTTTTGAAAATTGCAAAAACATTAACATCGAAAAACTACAAATTTGAAGATAGAGATTTTTTTCCTAAAGAAAATCTGTTCTAAAAAGCAGATCTTTGAAAATGCTATGTACAGTTTTTTGAAAAAACAGTACTTTTTGCGTTATTTATTATTGAAGTTAAAACAAATTAAGAATTTTTAAAAAAATAAAAAAAAACGCTCTAATTTTTTCTATAAATTGTTTCCATGGACAGAAAAAGGGAAGTTTAAAAGAATGGCCCAAGTCTCATATTCCTTGAAGTCTTTGAATTTTCAAAAATTTCAATTTTAAAAATAATGCAAGAAAGTATGAATTGACATAGAAACAGTAGTTTAAAAAGTATTTTATTCTTTGATTAACCCTAAGGTTTTACATGACATGGTTTCACGTTTGCCAAAATGCATATTTATTGCAGAATTTTACGTTAACCAATTTAGGCTCCTATATTTTTTTAAGTCAAATTCAGGCCATTTTCCTTGATTTGAGTGAAAAGGGATTAGAGGGGATATGAAATATTATTTTATGACATCGTGGGAAATTGATTTCCTTTTCTGGGGAAGCATTATTGCGATTTATCTACTTGGCTCTCCGGGTGTCACCGCGTTCTAAGCACAGATGTCACCGTTTCGGCCGGCATGCTGCGATCTCCCCAGGGCGGAATAGCGGAATGGAAGGGGCCAAGTAGATGACTCCGCTGAGTCCGGCAGCGGAAACCGATTGTGTTTTTCCCAGTGGGATGGTGGTAACATTTGGAGCCGAAGCAAAACGCCAGAAGAGGCTGCGGTTTAATTGTTTAATGCATGAAGTCAAGAATTAAATGTCGAGTTTAGTTACTGCCGACAAACGCGTGGGAGTTTGTGATTTTACGGAAAAATTTAATCTGAAAAGTTTCAAGACGATTGAGATTAGTATGGGCATGTTGTGAAGCATATTGGGGAAGAGTAAGTTTTGAGTGAAGCGAGTAATAGTTTTGTATAACAGAACGGCGTTTGTGAATGTAAATAATGATGATCATTTTGAGTAATCTGAACCCTTGAGACTTGATATATGAAGAACACTCTTTTTTAACAAAGTACGTTAATCGGTTATTCGTGACACGTGGTAAATACATAACTTATAATACAGCAATGTTGATAGAGTTTTAAATTGTATTGTATAGAAGTATTTATTCGGTGTGATATTGTCGTTAAAAACTTATTTCACAGAAAATTGTTATATCTTATTGGTTCACCTAAATTCGAGTAAATAATGTTTTTCTTGTTTTTATTTCTTAAGTACTTCATCTCCGATTGCTAATTAGCTTGCCTTTAATTAAAGAGAAACAACGGTATGATAGCATAAATAGGTAATTAAAAAATTACAACTAAAACCTTGCTGTCTGCCCGTCACCTAGAAGTAATACATGCTTTGATCCACTGCATTTTCACGACAATTCGAAAATATTACATACGTTGTTTTTAAACTTATTGTTGAATAGAACATGTAAAAACAATTTCTCACTCACTTTCTATCCCTATCCTTTCTCTCTCACCTCTCGCTCTTCCTCTCTATGCGTGGTGAGAAATTTCATTTCACTCGTGATATTTCTGATATCACGGTCCTGATATCACCACCATTCATCCTGCTATAGTGCTTGGCAGGTACAAGTACTCTAGGGAAAGACCTGTCTTCTGGAAACATTGCGGTTTTCTCTTTAACAAACAAAACTCTACAACAAAAATTGCTCGTGGCAACAAAAATTATTCGAATTCTATCCTTGGTGTATGATGCATGCGTGAGAAAGGTGATGGACGCACTGACGCTGCATCTTGAAAGTGCCGGGGGTAGTCTGAATGCTTCAGGATGCGGTTGAAATTCTGGCCAGATCTTCCTGCGACTTCATTGGCGTTTCAAATTAGGCGACTTTCCCTAGCCTCACAGAAAAATCGTGGGTTACTTGTTTGCCAACCTCGGAGGCCAAGCAACGCAACCGGCGCTTCTCTCAGATGGGCGCTTCCGAACGGAAGCGGGGATGCATGCCGGTGGCCCGTCGACACGTGCAGTCACCTGCGATGGTAAGCGTCATGTGAGGATATGACTCCCCACTCCCCCACTCCCCACTCCCACACTCCCCCCACTCCCCACACTCTCCCAGAGTCTCTTTCTCCCCACTCCCTCCTCTTGACTGTTTCTGTAATTTGACATGACAGAGCTTAAACGTGTACATAGGTACGTGCTTTGCCGCAGTCCAAGAAATTTGTATACCACAAACGCCTATTCAAGATAAATTTGCATATCAAATAGGGGCAAATGACACGTACGTAACTTCGTTTTAGATTTCCCACAACATACTCATAGGCAAATAGTGAACACCTTCGACTCCGCTACTTGCCCTAGAAGAATGTTTCTATAAGCAACATATTTTCTCTGAGAAAGAGGGCGAGAACTCCACTTATTAGACATTTGAGCATGAGTATTACTAATTTTTGGTAGTATTACTAGTGGTGTAGTAAAAATTGGACGAATGATAGGATTTCTACTATAAACACCTCCCATAGTGAAGTGTCTCTGAAAAATATAGGAAACTTGTGGTGCAGTGCAAAAGTCGCTCGCCTTTCACCAAGGAGGTACGGGTTCGATTTCCGTGGGTTCCTGGACAAGCTCATGTGAAATTTGTTGCAACAAAACGAGCTTGCCTACTTCACAGGGGCTAGTCCAACCCCCCTGTGAAGCGGCCTTAACCTTACCCCCATCCTAATTCGTACCCATTCTGGTCTCTGGGTAGTGACGCAGGAGCGGTTGGTAGGAGGCGCGTACGCGGAGATGCTACCTGTCGGTTCTCTTGACAACAAACTGCGAAAGAACAGTAGAAAAATATATAATCAATGTTAATAGAGGATTACTTCTTAGTCTGATCAATGCTCATCAAAGGATTAGAGACGGGTTACGTCAATGTTGACGCAACAAAAAATGTTAATGGACTAAGGCGTGTAGGGGGGTCGAAGATGATTACTTCGGATGGGAAATTTCATGTGACCAAGTGACACAAATGATATTTACCCCTGCTTGGTAGGCAACCCATCAAGCGTTGATACATGTCGGCAACACGCAATCGCTCTTGGGGTCAGAAATCTGTCTCATGAAATCTCGTTGCGTCGTTTGTGACCCGCCATTAGTAGCCGTGTTAAGCTATCGGCTTTCCCCGATGTAACCCTCGCTAACCCTCCCTACCGCCTAAGCCACATCGCGTGTCATGCACCCGATAGGCTACTGCGTCCTGGTCTGTCACACTTTTTATAATTTTTACTGAGTAGGTAGGTCACCTGCATCTTTCTTCCAAGTCCGAATGAGTGACGGTTTCTTTGCCAGCTACTGTTATCATTAGTTGCCAGCTAGCTTCGTTATCGTTTCACTCAGTCAAATTATGGTCCCCAGTCACCGCAAGTGTGATTTGTCTAAGTCCATTGTTTCCAGCCCCTTTATCGTGTCACGAAGTTCTTTTTGTAATCGATTGTCTCGAGAAGGGAGTGTTCATCCCCTTTTCTAGGCGCCGTGGTCTGTTTTCAGGCGTTGTTCAGGGGAGTCGTAACTGCCCATTGTCGCCATGAACGCTCCGGCTTAGGTAGCTTAAGGCATCAATTGATGTCATTGCAGTGCGACTGATCGGGAAGTCCTGGGTTCAAGTCCCGACGGTGGCAGAATTTGAGACACTAGCTACATAGCAAGGCGAGTTCAGGTATTGTCTAGAGAATTCTAACTGCCGGCTGCTCTGATCGGTAGTTTTCCGTGGTTTCTCCGATCATCACCAGCCGAATTCTGAAGCAGTACCCTAAAAACGGGCCACGGAGCGAGCGCGATCTTTCCTTCCTATTCCTTGTCCTGTTAACCTTCTTATTTTCACACACACATTCAAGCGCTACCCTACTGCACATGCCTGGAGATCTGACGCGAACGTAGAGCTGTTCCGGCTGGGGAGGTGCCTCGCGAGTAATACCTGGTTGCGGAAAATCCTCGCAAGAAGTCGAAAGTCGGCTCTGGATCTCGCCATCCAGCGCGGAGATTATCACCACCTCCCGCCCATAAAACATGCAATGTACCTACGCGACTAATAGCGTTAGAGTTGGCACGCCCGGAGGCACTAATAAATCGAACGCTAGAGGCGCCTATTCCTTAGTTGCATGGTCGCGGACTCCGCGCTGACTTATAGAGAGATTACTCTATAAAGGGGCCTTTTTGACAGCTACTGCTTGGATAGTGTTTGCAGTTTAACGTTACTGCAGTTTGTGTCCATAATAGTAATAATAATGATAATTATATTTTATCGCTTGTAGCCTTACAGAAAGTATCAAGCAAAGTCTGTCTAGAAATTAATTAAAATTATAGTATGTATGTTAATTGCATTTTTCATTACATTACGTAATAATTTAATGTTCTCAATTATTTAATAATGTTCTCAATTAGTGCGTTCGTTTGCACATGACTCACTTGTAAATGGCGTCGACACCACCTCTTGCACTGCGATCACCCAACATGATTTAAATTTGTTTCCCGACCTGTGATCTTGGCTCCTTCGTAGATTCACTTCTCTACATTCCGAATCGCCGCCCTGCGCTCGAGCCCTCCGCCTCCGCTGCGCTTGTCAAGCCGCCTCTGCTCCCCGCGCACCCTCCATTGCATTGTGCAGCCAGCGCCCTGGACAGGCGCTCACCTATATAACACGTTTTGTGTGTTCGTACGATCGTTCATCAAATGATGCTAATTTACAATATCAGGGAAAATTTGGAAACCTTCGACTAGCTTGTGCTTGTGACCATGCTGAGTGGCCTTTTGATGTCGTTTTACATCTTTAATTGCAGTTAAATGTGATATTACTTAACAATATATTCGGTGTGCTGTTGTACATGTTGAGGATAAAACACATGCTTGCATGTTGCCTAGACTTTTGTATCCATTTTCATGCCAAGAAGCATGTAGTATGTCAATTTACTAATTTTTGTTGCTATTTATATGTTACTTTTATATGTTACTTTTATTACTATTTATATTACGTTTTCACTATCTTTACCGTACAATTTTGATTAATGGATTACATAAATAAGTCTGTTTCATAAAAAATATTTGATAGAAATCAAGGAGAGCCTTCTAATGAGAAAGAAAATCGTTTAAAAATAATCGTATGTTTCACATCTCAACACAAGATAGAATTGTAGTACCTTTGGCAGGACAAATATACAATACCCTATTGCTTTCATTGGTCACAGGAACAACATAACGTTCATTTTATTCTATTTTTGACTTTTTATAATCAAATATGTAGGGCTTTATATATATTTACTACCAGTCTCTCAAAACAATAGGTACTTGTCTATTGGGCGCCACAAAAAAATTGTATCCTCTCCTTCGTCGCTATAGTTAAGACTGCACTTTGCCCTTATATCCGCGCAGAAAGTCGGAGTATATCTGCTATACAGTGAAAGTATTTCTTCCAAATGAAAATTCAGACTGAGTTCTAACATTGCATTAAATTGTGTAATAATTATAATGGAAAATACTACAAAGTAATACGTTTTAGTATCATTTATAAGAATTCTACTTCTAAGTTTACCGCCGGTTAATATTTTTGGGATGCACGAATTGTGTATACGTTAGTAATTATTTTAAAAAATATTTTCTAATATTTTTATTTTAAGACAAATAGTACAAGGAATACGGAAAAGGTCGTTGGTAAGAACCAATGTTACTTTGTTCCTCAGTTGACAAACTATAAAAGACATTTTTTCCATTCTGATTGATAATTAAATTGATCTGTTCGAAAGAAACTGTTCTGTGAAGAAAATTCATTGAACTAATCGAAATCCAGAAGTTTGAATGAAAATGGACCTGCGCCATTTTAAGAAACGTTTGTAAGCGTTGCTCTTTTCAAACAGAAAGAGTTCTATAAAAAGAAATTGAGCCATTTTGAGGCAAGTTGAAAGATGTTGGGACTTTAAGTAATGTAACCCCAAAAATTAACAAGTCTGTTTCAAATTTGAAGACCGCTGCATCAGCCAGATCGAATGAACAGAAAATATAAATTTTGGAAAAAATTCTGGATTGGGTGCTACTGTTGTTCTCAGGCAGCCGGAAGACACCAGGGGAAAACACGTTTTGAGTATCAAGGACGATTTAACTACACAATATTCTATTTCAGAATGTAATTTATTATAGTATATGAGAAAAAAATTCGATATCATGGACGCAGAAAACGAGTTTTTCCGTCAAAAATTAGTCTTTCTTTTTCCTGCAGCATTACAATAATTTTCTTTTCTACGAAATAGGTGCGAGAAAATAAAAACGATGAAAACTAAGCAAGTTTCTAAGGGAAAAAATACCATCATGTGCGTCGTCCAGGGAAGTGAGTCATGAGGATGTTGGAGGCGTTGTTCGAAGCACAGCCCCGTGGAAGCGCGGGCCTGTAGACGTGGGCGCAGCGCGAATTCGTTTGCGGGGGCGGAGCGGGGCGGTGCGGCGGCGCGGCGGGGAGGAAGCACGCGAGGGCAGGGCCGGCTGGCGTCGACGCCGTCCGCGCAACGAGCGAGCGCCCGCCCGCTCGCCCACGCGCCCGCACGCTATCGTTCCGCACCCCGGTCGCTGGCGACCGCAGTAGTTTCATTTTTTATTGCGCTCAGATTCACTGTGGAAATGCACTACTCGTGATTTACAATTTTAATTCTTCCACCCTAAAAATAGTTGGGATGGCCGACTTGTTCGTGACTTTTATTTACTCACGTCCGTGCCCCAGTTAGGAGGTTAATTCTTGTGATTCCCGCCCTCCCGCCGAGCGCGGCGCGGGCCCGCTCTAGGGTCGCGGGCAGCGGGACTGTCTCGCGACGCGCTCCGATCAAGCTCTTTTGATCGCCCCGTCGTTTCCGGACGGGAGGTAATAATTTTGCTGACGCCAAGATCAGGCGAGGAGTTCGACAGGCGGCGAATGCAGACTTTTTGTCTTCAGGATATTGCTTGTTCGATGCAATATTTTATAAGGCTCTTCTGTCGATAGCAGGTGAGGCTTTCGATTTGTGGTGTTTCTCGAATCGCGTGGAAGTAGAATATTTAGACTGTTGATGAACGCCGACAACGGCTAACCGTAGCTTTTGTCTCGACAGTGATAATAGTCGCATAGATCACGGTGTTGTCTACTCTCTAGTTATTTCAAGCAATTTGATTGTGAGTAATCGTTCTTCAATTGATAATAAATTTAAATCTTGTTGCAACTTAATGCCAATACTCGCTTTCTTATGTTCATTTTTAAACATGTTGTACAGTTATAACATTGATTGGTTTTCATTCTCTTAAATGTCTAAAGAATATATGTTTCTCTTATACGTTTGTAGATACAATCAAATAATGAATTTATTAACAAGCGGATCACTTATGTACAGGTCAATATATCAGACATTTCTTTGTTGTCGTTTGCCTGCACTGCCCTTTCCGTTTCATAAAGAGAAAGCAGATAAACATAAAGGAGAAAGCAGATTTAAATTATTTCCCGTTTCCTATCTGCGCTGTAATTTTATGGGAAATTTCTATGTTAATTTAATTCTCCATGTTTTGTGACGAAATTTGACATACAGGTGCGGCGTTCAACGCACTAGAAGTAAAACGTGCATTTCAAAGTATTATTGCAGAATTTCACAAATTAAATTATTTCAATTCACAACTTAAAATGCCACAGCGTTATTGTCGCATATGTATAAGAAAGGCGAGGGTAGATAATGGTGGGCGTTTGAAAATTGTCACATCTGGGAAGGCCTTTCGTGTTTCTCACTGCATATTGCTTATTTGTGTCATCGATCTCATGAGTTAGTAGAAGTGCGAAGGGTTAACAGGTTGTTATTCACTGGAATAACAGCCTGTGAATTCCAGTGAATTCACTGGTGGCTGATGGCTCTGAGGCCGTTCATCTGGTGGCTCAGAGCGAAGTCGCCTGCCTTTCACCAAGGAGGTCGGGGTTCGATTCCCGTCAACGTCAAATGAAATTTATTTCAACAAAACCAGTTTGGCTGCTACACAATGGGTAGTCCAACCCCTGTGACGTGTCCTAAACCCTACCCCAAACTACATTCCTACACATTCTGGCCTGCTAGGTAGGGACGCATGCGCGGAGATGCTACCTGGCGGTCCTCTGCACAACGACATGCGGACTACTGACTACAGTACAGACATAATAGTAACGGAGGAGTACTCCAAAAGCGCTCAACGCACCACATTGGGAGCCGCGTTGCGTCGCGAGGAAGACGGACAAATGTTAAAAAAAATTATGTTGGTTGGTAGGTATCATGTTCTCACTTTCGTTTTGTTAGAAGTTAAATTCCTCACTCTGAACTAATTACGAGTATCTAAACGAAATATAATTATTTTTCTCTATGCAGTTGCTTATTTAGAACTAACTTCTTTCCTATTTTGAATATCATTTAGAGGTTTCCTCTTATTTTTGCCATCGAGTCTCATGCATTAACTAGCTAAAACGTTTTGGAAATTTTAGGAACATGAGAGGTTTTTCATATAAAATGATAGGACTATTAGCGCAATGCATACGCGACCATAGTACTATTCCAATATCTTGCACAATACAGTCAGATATAATGTGTCCATGTTCACTTTACAATTTGTCGTTGATTTGGTGAGGTAAAATAATGATTGCTTCTTGTTTTGTTTGGAAATAAAGTTCTTGATGGATTCGTCGACTGTCGTATTCTATAATTGACTTTACCCGTCCAATAATAGGTTTCTTTGCAAAAAGTTACATCTCCGATCTCACCACATGTTTGTAACATTAGTCAGTCACCTGTACTATATAAAATAACTACCTAATTACGCTATATCCCTTTCTCGACTCGTGCGTTTCTTTTTTTCTAGGCACTAACATCGAGTATTCTGGCGAGCGGGTACCTTTCACAAAATGCTAAAAACGAGGTTACTCGCGGAGCACGCAGCTTAGGTTCGTTTCCTTCTTCACAGTTCGCTCTCACCCCAAATTTCATTCAATGACCTTGAGTAACTGAGGGTGTTCTGACGTTACTTGCTCGGCTACCAACGACCGTAAGAGGAACAAAATGAGTTGTCTTTTCGTCTGTCACGGCGAGCTGTGTCTAAGCAACCAAGGCTGGGCGTGACGGTGAGGGCAGGTAGAGGTCAAAGTGCGAGACCACAAAATCCTACGAGGACTACTTTATGTGCAGGGAATCCTTTACACCCTTACACCTCAAAGTGTTATTTATAGTTTGTGTTCTTAAAGAGCTTGTTTTCTCCTCGTTTACCTTTCTAGTTCTTGCTTGCTCCCTCGGGTCACAATTAATTAACACACGCTTCTGAAAGAATGATATCTCGCACATCTTGGTGCTCCTGTATTTTCCACACATCTCAAGAAAATGTTATAGACTTTCGGATGACAAATATTTATTTGTTGGCTCCGAGATCAAGTGAGGTTTAGCTCATTTACTGTCTTGTCATGAACTACGTTTGTATTATTTTCTCTCTTGGTATCTGAACTATTCGACTTTTAGTTTAATTAATGGTCGTTCTAACGGATAAGGCATGTGTATTTCGCCAGTGTCGATCCAAAGACCATATTCAAAAAAATGGGAAGTAATGTCTTTACAGATATCTCAGAATAAATGTTATAGATGTCTAGAACATATGAGGTAGAAGAAAATAACATTTTCCCTATAAACATGTGAAAAATTCCAAATAAAAGTTACAAACGTGTCATTTGCTTCTAATGGGAAGGTTACTCATCATACACTGTTGTTTGGCGGGTCACGTTTGAATGCAAAGAGATTTTTTGTTCCCTACAAACACCAATGTATGACACGTTGCCTACCAATCAGGGGCATGTGTCAAGGTGTAACTTAGTTACATGAAATTTCCCTCCATGAGGTCATTGACAAAAAGTAATCATCTTCGATTCCCTTACATCTTTAGAAGAATGAAACATGTATTCTGAGACTTCCTTTATTTCTACTTTCTCGCTACGGAGTACAGAGAAAGTTACACAATTCCGCGCGAAAACAGTGAATTTTCGGCAGAAAAACTCTTTTTACAGGGATCTGAAAATGAAAAAGTGGATAAATCCAGTTGCTAAATTTAGAAAAACATCCTTTAATACGTAGTGTAGCCAGAATCCATGTTTTGTGTGTCCTTGATACCGAAAAATGAAATGACAAAAGTCTGTCTGTCTGTCCGTTTGTCTGTCTGTCCAGTTGTCCGTCTGTCCGTTTCTCCGTCCGTCTGTCTGTCTGCCCGCCCGTCTGTGAACAACGCTAGAGGCTAAATCGTTCTGTCAACTTTCTCCAAAATCGACATTCCCAATTGCTTAGGCTGATGTCGCGGCTTCTTGAATTTGAAACCGATATTTCAATTTTTTGGGGTACTTTACATGAAGCGTCTGGAACATTTTCAAATTTTCCAGAACATGGCTCCATCGTTTTTGATTAAATTTTGATGTTGATAGCGTAAAGAACGTTTACGAAAATGGTGCAGGTCATATGTTCGTTGAAAACCCTGATTTTTCGAAAATTGCAAAAGTTCAACATTTTTTCGGCGTCTCCCTACAACTAAAATATTTAAGTTGGAGATTTTTTCCCTTCATAAATCTGTTCCTTAAAGATAGATTTTAAAATATCATCATGTATAATTGTTCGAAAATTTGAGTACTTTTAGCTTAATGTTGGGTGAATATACAGGCGAAGAAGTACGTGCTGTTTTAGCACCACTAGTTTCTTCCGTAAGCTCGCCTTGCACAAGCGCGTGCGGGCGTTTCCCGTCTGAAGAATCCACCTCCGAGAGAAAGAGCAGCGCTAGGCCCAGCGCCGAGGCCTTGAGCGCCTAGCAGCAAAACGGATGGATTATTCATTCCTTCTTCAGACCAATTGATCATAGTAATAAACGCTCGGACAACGCCGGGCCCTTCACCTAACAGCTGCATTTTTCTGAATTACTCGTACTTGAAAAAAACCTCCTCCTCAGCGTTCTATATTCCCCCCACACCTAAACTTGTTCATTTTATATGGTAGGTACTGTGAGACTATTGACCCCTCCTGTGGCCTTAGTGCGTTGATACAGACTTTCTCTTGCAATGTATAAAATAGAAGTTCACTTACACGATCTGTCACAAAGGATATGCAAAAGTAGACTATGAAAACCATCGCGAATACAATATACTCTTAAAAACCAATCTTTGAGTCATCTAATCGATCGAAACGCCGCCAAATATAACACGAGATCAGGAGGATATGCCTGAGAGTGAATGTAGAGTGAAATGTGTAAGTATTATACCTGTTTCCATGGTATTCACGCTATTTTCCAGCCATTACTGACTTATTTCTTTATTGTTTTCATTGATGACAATACATTAATGACCTATAATGATTTTACCCATCATTCCCATTTGTGATATCTTTCTGGGTTTGATTGCTGCATCTCTTTATGAAGAACACTCTAGGGGTCTCGGTTATCGTTTGCACCACTTTTCATTGGAGATATCCACTCTCATTATTCCTGGTTCTAACTTCTTGGTAATACGCTATATTCGGCGTTCTTTGACACATAAATTATTTTATCGTAATGTACGTTAAAATGTTGTTACTGACCACTCTAAATTTCCTACGTTTCAATGTTTGTAAAGTTTTTTTCCGTCTCAATTTAGCAATTGTGAGGACGTCCTCCTGGCCTTGCACTTCCTCAACTGCTGCAGGAGGTGTGATGCAGATAAAGCCAGCAGTCATGTCGTCAAGATGCCGAAGGGAAAACTGCTAAGTATTGTTTCTGACAGACGGTAGAAGGATAATTGGGGCTCCGAATTTGTGTGAACTCCATTCGCAAAACTTACAACTCCTCGTGTTGAAAGTACATTTCTGCTGCGCTCTCCAGTTTAAATTAGACGGAAACTTTGATAGCATCTCCTTTCGTTCACAGCGCACCCGAAATTTGACAGCATGCAACTAACTTGGCACCGAGTAAAATTCCCTGGACGGATCATTAGGCTTGCATTTTATTTGATGCTCACGATTCCAGGAAATGCCACAAACTTGCTGATGATAGACTGTTTTGACTGATTTGAATACCATCTTAACAATTTTGTTTTTCCCCCTTTGCACGTTCGCCAACTTAAAACAATCCTTCTTGCGTGAACAAATTTACGCCCCGGACAACAAGTCGTTCCACCTTGGCGCTAAACGATGATACCAGCGTGATACGAGAGACTGGTTGAACTTGCTTTCGTCCTGACGTATTGCAGACTCTTCCCTTTTGCGAGGTAGTCCCACTGCGCCCTTGAACGGGGTGTCGGGCCGTGCACAGCGGTGGGCGTGCTTCGATCGGCCTTCCCCTCGCGCCCTCCAACACCGCCAGCGAGGTATTGTCGCCGCAAAGCGAAGGGGACTTCCTCATGAGATGGCACTTTCTCCTTATTCAACGGGCGAGGGGGGGGCGGGGGGTGCTGGAAAAACTAAAAATTTTCTCCTCGCGCACTAGAATCGACCTGTCTCAGGAACCTTTGCTTCACATTCTTCTTCAGAGCATTGTGTGCTGGGTCAGCTTTCTCAAAATTTTATGTTATGGGATCTCTACACCAAATGCAGGCAGACAGAGCAAAGGTAGGAAGCGAAGGACTGGATGTTGAAAAAACTGCTTCATTTCTGTGGAGAAATACAATGATATTCATGTAATTTAATCTTATCCTGCATTAAACCGTCCTTTAAAGCTTATTACTGGGTGGCTCGCCTAAGATGTTCCCTTCAAATACATCTTGATTCGTTGCAGATATTGGTATACGGTAAAAAAAGTCAAACTATGCTAGTGGTGCTAAAACAGCACGTACTTTCTCACCCGTTTTTCACACAAAATTACGCAAAAAGTACTCAAATTTTCGAAACATTTTTCATGACCTTATTACAAAATCTATCTTTAAGGAACAGCTTTCATTAAGGGAAAAATCTCTATCTTTAGTATTTTTGTTGTAGGAAGACTCCGAAAAAAATTGAACTTTTGCAATTTTCGAAAAATTAGAGTTTTCAACGAAATTGAGACCTCCGCCATTCTCTTAAATGTCCCTCACGCTATCCAACAAAAAAATTTGATCAAACACGATGGAGTCATTTTTTTGAAAATTTGAAAATGTCTCAAGGGCTTCATGTAAAGTAGCTACCAAAATTAAAATATCGTTTTCACATTCAAGGGACCGTGATATCAGGGAGATTGATTGGGGAATGTCAATTTTGGAGAAAATTGTCTGAACGGTTTACACAAGTCTTTTGTGATAAACACTTTCTAAAAGCCGTTTTTCTGGATTTCTGGGGTTTGATCGTGTCAGGGTTTACTTTTTAAGCTGCGTCACATAGGAACTTCTGATTATTTATTTATATAATGCACTTCAAATCGCACATTTGCTAACCAATTAAATAATTAAAGTATTATTTTATTTTATGTCCGTCGATCAAGGTGCGATTCTTTATAGTGACGTGTGTACATTGATGCTATGTAATTATGTAATTCTCCTGTTTTAATTCTGTCTATTGTTTAAAATATTGTATTTATTTATTTTTTTACATTTTAACTCCAGCCTGAACATAGAAATAATTATTTCCGAAACGTGGTTGATGTATTATACATTTTAGTATATTGCAAACATATTTTATTGTTTTTATATAAAAATGTTTTCCAAAATACAATTTTCTGTCTATAAAAGAAAGACCGAAAGCGGTCTGACAAAATTAAATATTTTCGCTCCTTGCAATAATTCACGCAGGGGTCCGCAAGGTTGCCCTCTCTCTCCCACATTATTTAACACTTTCACAGTAGATATCCTCGTTCGAGACAACCACACAAATGCCCTTTCTTCTGGAGGGAACGTTTTCAACAAACAATTGCACAGAATTGGATCTTTTCACAATTGAACAATGTATGAAATATGACAAACAAATTCTTTAATTTCCTATCGTCCACGTCAGCAACGAGTATTTTCAAATTAGGAAAACAAATAAGCATTACAGAAGAATTCAGTCTAGAGTACTCAAAGATAATTTAAATCTATATAATCGAAAAGCTCATAATTTTTATTTACCTACTTCACGTAACATTTCTTAAGCGAAAAAGTCTCCATTCGTCCATTCTCATGTCTTTAAAAAAATATTGATTGTTTGAAGTCTCCAGTGGGACTGTCCTCTTTATTTTGAAACACTAGTGCTAGGTTACAGTCTATCCATCCCTTGAAAAGGCTTGAGCTTGGCTGAATAGAAAAACGAAAAATAAAAAACAATTCTAAGAGCATGGTGTAATATTTACCTCTCTTTGTTGGAGGCTAATACTGTACTGATGCCATTTTTAATTTCACGTGAGGAATATTTTACAAATGCAAGAATGCGAACATTCTCTTTCTGGCTGCCGCAGAAAAAATGTCACCTCCTAAACCATGTACTGGAATTCTTGTAAATCTTAAATGTGTTTTCAATCAGAGTCAATTGGTAGTTCTGCAGATTTTATTGAAATTTTTAT
The DNA here is from genome assembly GCA_031308135.1 of Acheta domesticus. Taxonomy (NCBI): domain Eukaryota; kingdom Metazoa; phylum Arthropoda; class Insecta; order Orthoptera; family Gryllidae; genus Acheta; species Acheta domesticus. Next base: position 178,289,183 of record JAHLJT010008446.1, on the reverse strand, counting down.
TTTCAAAGTACTCAGATTTTTCAAGCAAAATAGATTTTCAAACATTCCTTTGCTTAAAGAATTTAGTGAAAGTATGATTTTTTGCTGAAGAATTTAAGGTTGATAAATTTTTTGGAGCTTTAAATAATGTTGTTAAAAGTAACAACCAAGAAAGATTGTCTGAAGTCAGTATTAAAGGAGACTATCAATGTTTTGGAAACCGTTTTTGAAAATCATTTTAATTTATATTCTTTTTAAAATATCCACAGGTATTTCGGTGAATAAGGAAGTATTGAACATGTGAATAAATAGATGTATAAGCATAAGTGCTTTTAATAAAATCCAGAAGATGGAATAAAAGGAAGTCAAATTCAGTGTTTCAGATGGCCATTTAATTGGATATTTTAATTTATTTTCATTATTTTCTTTCAAATTTCACCTTAACGAAATTGAAATTTTGCCATTTGGTTTACACCTTTTTTTTCGAGTTTTCTACGAATTCTCTAACTTAAAGGCCTTTTGTGTGGACGTTTAAGAAATGGTGTTACAGTAAAACAGAAAAAGTTCAATGTTTTGATATGGGATTGTGTTATATATGTGAAAATATGAGTACATAAAATACCCTATTTTTAATATCAATTGGTAGTGAAGTAGAAATAATGTATGTTAACCCAGTTTTATTTTAAATCAGAGTTAATAGCCAGTTAGTGTGAAAGTAAGCGTGCAGTTTGATTAGAAAAGCAAACTTTTCCTTGGTGTCCTCCCAACTGCGCTTCGTGAAGTTACGAAAGTTGAAATTCAAGACACCACGGATTCCTGAACGGGTGACTGTCTGGGAACCCCGGTTACCATCAGCGCCGAGCCTCTCCTCGAAAGGATAAAAGGCACTGACTGACCTGCGTTGTAACGAGACAAAAAGACAAAAAAGAATTGGAGGATAGCTCCAACATGCTCAATGTCCAAGAAGGGGTTAAGAGACGCGTTACAAAGACACATTGTTTTCTCCAAAGCTCCCCGGTGAGTGGTGTGGCTTGGGCTGTCTGTTGCAGGGGCGGCGCAGCGGCGGGAGCGGGCGGCGCCGGTCGGCGACGGCGCCGCAGCTGATGCCCTTCCCGGCGGCCGAGGCGGCGGCGGCGGCGGCGCCGGGCGGCGGAGGCGGGGCCGAGGGCGGCGGCGAGGGCGGCCCAGCCGCGCCACTGCGCCATGCGCACCGACGACGAAGAGAGCGCGTTCGCGCTGGACGACACGCCCGACGCCGAGGAGGCGCGCAGCCTCCTGCAGCCCCTGCAGCCTCTGCAGCCCCTGCTGCGCCCTGGTACGCCCACATCTGCTGCCCGCACCCCCCCCCAACCCCGAACAGGCACCGGCACGGCAGCGGATGTCCATACAAGCAAGATAGCGAGGTCTAATTCTGTCACTGTGGAGGAAAACTCTACCGGCCAGCTGCTATGATGGGTGGTTTTCTGTGTTATCTTCGTTCAATACCAAGGCGCAATTTTTTCTTCGTCTCCCGTCTCCGCTTACTACCACACATACCTCTTTTCCAATTGCTCACGCATAGTTATACTTACATGCACTACACGACCTGGCTTGCTACAAGACTCGTCTGCTGCTTAGAGCTTGTCGTGGCTGGGGTGGCGCCCCGCTGGTGGAGAAAACTCCCCAAGCCGACGTGACGGCTCCAGGGCAATCGGCCCACAGGACAGCATCTAATGAACACAAAGTCCAGAGCAAAAATGTCCACACCATAATATCCACTGCATAAATTCCAATGTGCGTAATGTCCACAGAAAAAATGTCCACAAGGAAGTCCACTAAATGTTGTCTACAAAATAACTAATGTCAGGTTTTGTTTGATTAAAATGCGTTGTCTTCATCGATAATAACATTCATATTTCATTTTTAGCATTCTGGTAATAATAGAAATGTGTTGTTGTGGAAATTAGACAGCAATAATGTCCAACAATACCTATGTGGGCTTTCATATCATATGAAACTGCATGCTGATCCTGTGGTAGACGAAAATTGAAATTAAATTACTGGTTTTCACACGTAATACTTTAAAAAGTCAATAAAATTGCCATAGATTTTTCTCAATGAAACGTCATTTTCTGCTCTGAGCGTTGCTCTGAGCGTTAGTTACAGTAGACATTGTATGGTACTGGACATTTCTGCAATGGACATACAAATAACTTGGACGAAACAGTATTGGACCTATAAGAACATCTATGTGATTGGAGGTTTTGGCAGTGGACGCTTACCTGTAGACCAATTGGACTGCTAACTGACTTGGCGGTCGGTGCTGGATCTCTCGTTCCAGCTAATGAGATACACCGCCATCACCCATTATATGCTCTATACTTTGGAGAAAAACAGCCGTAGCAGTTGAGTGCAGATACAAAATAATCAACCGTCCTTTTCCAAACGTAGCCTTCATTTGCATTAGAGGAGAATTCAAAACATACATTTGCGTACCCGACAAATAAACATGTCTCATGTCTTGTTTCTTCTCGACTTTATCGACACTGAAACAATTTACGATGGCCACATTTTAAGCAAGGTTTGCTTGTGGATACGGTTTGAAATTTCACGCATGCACAAAAAGTTGTGGTCGCACGTGTTGCCGGCACGTTTTCTTGCAAAGGACATGCGCAGAGTCAAACGCACCAAACTGATTCGAGATTTCACTACGTCATGTCAAAAACATTAAAAACAAAACGGAGTCGGCCGTAGCGCCCGCAGCGCCATGTGATGCTTACTTCTTTAGACGAGTGATCCTTGGGCACAGAAATGTTAATAAATCTTATTAACTGTGGTTTTGAAATGGAGAAGAAATCTGAAAAGGGAAATGGTGTCTTTCCAGAATGCATTAATGAGTGTGCTTTCTTCAGAGGTGCAGACCGGGCGGAGCGGGCCCAGTAGCGCTGGGGGCAGGCCGACGCACACGATGACATGGGCACTGGTGCATGCCCCCAAACAAAGAGGGAAAATAGCTCTTGAGGTTCCAAATGACGTATAGTGTTCTTTCAAATCCAGTAACTTCCAAACCCATTTCATGTCTCCACAAATATGTCCAATGCAGCCTAACAATGAATAAAAATTCAAACACAGCAGAGCGGCTCAAATGTTGGCCGTTAAGTAATAGCGCGCGGCGCAGTTTTAGCCCATTGCACTGAAATAGTCAAATTGCTTGAAGCAAGGTTTTTAAAGTAGAGATTTTAAGGTTTAATTTTATCTGATTTAAAAGTACTTTGAATAAAAATTTACGGAGCTTCAGACATTAAAAACGTGTCTATTTCTATGGTTTTAACGTGAAATTGACCATATTCGGACTTATGTGGCACACTGAGTCAAATAAGTAATGTTTGATGATTATAAAATTTGTATCGCTCGTATTTGTGATTATCGCTTTTGCCAAGTCCACAACTATTTTTCTCTGGAATGTACTACAGGATACTACATTACAGCAGGCCATTGAGGCAAAATTGAAAAAATCTCTGTTCCTGCAGAATTTCGGAGCTAAAATTTCACAAGTTGTTTTCAACGATTTAAAGATGATGTAGTAAAATTTTGAAGAAATTCTGGAGTGCTGGAGTGCGCACATGTTCCTTGTCAGTATCCGACTCCGTTTGCATGTTCAGCGTCAATCCATATGCTTCGTGGAGGGAGTTTAAACATTCGAGCTCTCGCAGAGTTTAAATGACGGCCAGTCATCTTTCTTGTCAGAAAGAAACATAAAACGTGTAGTATACTGTAACAATGCAATGAGCAACACGAAAATGAGCGAGAATGCTCAAAGAAGTTCGGGAAAACATTCACGACGAATTGTCCGATCTGGTCGGCCATTCATTATCAGTGACAACTTGTGGGACATTCCCGCAAAGACGAAATTCACAATCTCCCATTCCTTTTTGAAATTTCAGACATTTTGTTTTAAATTGTGTCTGAGCACACTATTCAATAAATTTTTAGATACTATTGAAAAATAAGTTAAAACAACCGTGAATAATTGATTACACTGGTCGACAAAAAAGAAAAAAAATCGTCTCAGAAAGAAAAATATATGATTCTGCTAGCATTTTTTCTCCTAAATTCAAATATGATATAGTTTTTTCTCCAACACGCAAGGTTTTCGAGAGACAGGCATTTATGATTTCAAACTCTTTAATATTTTCTGCATTCTTGAGTACACTACATTCGAACATTCAGACTCACCTAAAAATTCAGAAATGACGATTTTCTACTGTATTTTGCTTGTGGAGCATCCCTCTTGATGGTCCAACTATAATCGGCCAGCATATTAGGATTCCATTTGCCTTGATATCTCTTTTCTATAGCTGAAATCTCCTGATGAAAGCGTTCCCCGTGCTCATCGCTCATTGCGCCAAGATTTTCCGGGAAGAAATCTAGCTGCGAGTGCAGGAAGTGTATTTTTAAGGATATATTACTGCCCAAATTTTTATAAGATGTTATCAGATCATTAACAGTATCACGGTAATTTTCTGCCCGTCGATTTCCCAAAAAACTATGAGTTACTTTCTTGAATGCTTGCCAACCTGTTTTCTCCAGTGGATTCAATAGTTCCTCAAACTTCTCATCATGCATTAGTGGTCGTATTTGTGGACCCACAAATATCCCTTCTTTAATTTTCTCTTCACTAATTTTTGGAAACTTCTGTTTTAGGTACATGAAACCAGGAGTTTTGCTCATGGCTTTCACGAAATTCTTCATTAATCCTAGTTTGATTTCTAACGGAGGTAGATACACATTTTTAGGATTACACAATGAGTCATGTTTCACATTTTTCTGACCAGGAATGAATGATTCGTGTTTAGGCCATTATTTTCTGGTGTAAATGTTTTTTCTTTCCCTACTATCCCAAAGATACAAAAAGCAACAGTACTTTGTGTAACCAAGCTGCAGACCAAGAATAAGTGCAATTACCTTAAAATAACCACAAATATTCCATTCATACACTGCATATTGAAGCTTTGTCAATATAAATTGAAAGTTTTCATATGTTTTCTTTCATACTAGCAGAGTGAGCCAGAGGTATTGATGGAAATTTATTTCCATTATGCAGAAGCACTGCTTTTAAACTTGCTTTGAAGGAATCAATGGACAAGCGCCATTCTGTTGGGTTATGTTCAATACCAAATGTCTCCATAAGAGAAGAAATGTCATTGCAAAACACTAAGCCATTTTCTTCAGAAAAATTGTCTTTAAATAGAGAATGACGACTACGATAAGTAAAAATTTTTGTATTATTTTGAAGATGATTCTATCCTTTTAGCCGGGACCCAAGCATTTCAGACTGGATTTTGGATAACTTTAAGTCTCGTGTGAGATCTCGTTAAGATCTTCTTGAGCCAACAAATGAGGCTCAGATGAACAGGTTAGTTCAAAAGTTGTATTATCAAAATCTGTTTCTTCTTCCTTACTTCCTTGGGAATCTGAGCTCTCTTCATCTAATGTCACATGTTCTGGGGGCTTTGGTATGGGCAATTCTTCGCTGTGTGGAACGGGTCTCATTGCAGATTGCAAGTCAGGGTACACCACTGTATGTTTTGATTTTGACGTAATACCTTTAATGTTTGTTAAGCAGAAATAACAGTCAGAGGAACGATCTTTGGGTTCCCTCCAAATCATAGGGATAGCAAATGGCATTTGGCGTGTGCCATTCTTCCATGCAGTTAGAAGCCTACTATTTGATAAACAACAGATATGTGGGGTCCAGGTCCTTGTTTGGTCCCCCACTTTACTCCCAAAATAAAGTTGATAAAACTTTTTTACTAATGGAGTAAGGTTTCGCCATTGGGACTTCAGCGTCACTTCACCACATATATAACAAAAGTTGTTATGATGATTTAAACAAACTCTAGGCATATCTTAACTTACAACAAAGTAAATCCAGACACAAATCACTCATAATTAAGTGTTTACTGGTTCACTGCTATCTCACAACTGACATCGTTCGAATTAATGCGTGCTACCCTTGATCATGTTTGTGCCTGTCTGTGCAGGTTGGTATAATTTGAGTTAGCAGATTTGGTTCCATCACACTTACAATGCTTGAAGAGATTTTATTTTACAATGGAAAAATGGTCGTTTATTAAAAAAATTAAAACCATTAATTGAAATGAAAAATTTGAAATTAAAAAAAAAATTGTGGATGATGGATAAATGCCGAATACATATTTTGAAAACACAATAAAAAACTGCTTTAAGTACAACTATTGGTACTCGAGAGACAACAATCATGTTGACCAGTGTTATCATTATAGGTTGCTGAATTCAATGAGGAGATACGCAAAAACTCGTACTGTATTGTGACGATGAATATTTAAAACTGAAAGGTAAATATGCAGTAAAATAGAGAATTGAATGTAGTGAATTGAATTGAATTATGTTGTGAATTGAATTACAATATATTTTTTTAAAAAAAGGGTTGTTTTGTTTTATTGTAAAATATACTTTACTTGAAAAATAACGTTAGTGGAAATATATTATGCCGTAAAAGAAATATTAATATCTTTGATAGCAAGTAAGTAAAAACATGGATAAAAGGGGCCTGTATTAGTGGGAAACTTTTATTACGGAGTCTAAAGATGAAGTCCGAACATTTTTATACGAAAACCACATTATTAGTAAGCGTATAAAATGAAATGAGACTGCTTTTTCATTTGAATTTTCTCAACGTTTACCTACCAGGTAACGTGACATTCTTGAGCTTCTTGGAAAGATAATTGTTTTTTTGTTTTTTCGTAAAAATCGGTATGTTTCTACGTGTTCAATTCTTGTCTACGGGTACTAACCGAAAATTCTCGTTAAAGACTAATAGGTAGAATAGGCCCCAAGAACTTCAATGTCGTACTCATGTCCCAAATATTGAAGAAAAAGTTAAATTCGTTGCTAATTGATTGAAAAATTAAAGGTACTGTGTGAATATGATCAAGACAAGGGATATGAACTTAATGTGCCAAAATCGACTCTTATATTTTAATTTTTCACTTTGCTATTCACTGGGAGAGATAAAAAGTATTACATAACACACTGCTTATAAATACCATTCTTGTCGACGTATTATTTTTTGTTTCACAATGTAACTGAAACAAATTTGACTCGAATCTGCATTAGTGCATTGCTCTACAGATGAGTCATTTGTTGAACTTGAATAAGCGAAGTACTTGGTATGTAAGATAACTTGTTAATTGCGAATCAATTTTTTTCCTTGGAAATTCCACTTCGCCTGGCTCTATTGGTAATGGTTTTCATTCTAATCATTAGGCTGATGCAAGAAACGCAACACAATGTTTCCGTCGTAATTTGTCGTCCAGGCAATAGGCGATTGTATAAATTTGTCCAGGTGTGTTGGCTTTCTAGATTTACGGCCTCAGTTTATTAAGAAATGTTGCAAACATTCTGTTTTATTTATGTCAGCACCTTCATTTCACCACGTTTCTACCATAGATTCTGTATTTGCATCATTAAGCTGAATAGTTTTCGTAAATATCTGACATTTGTTTCTCAATTTGAGGCATTTTTAAGCAAGACTGCTTTGCCTAATTAAACTAATAGCTTCTCAGAGCCGGTCGGTCCCAACATCAGAAGATGCAGAAGAGACGGGAAAATGATAAAAAAGTAGAAAGGATTGGGAAGTAAAATGCAATAAATATAAAAAAATATGCACACTTGTGCGAAATTAGTTA
>JAHLJT010008446.1:178224283-178281395 GCA_031308135.1 Acheta domesticus | reverse complement strand
TTTCACGATCGCTGCACACTAATAACATAGTTTCACTGTAGTTGTAGGAAAAACGCAAAAAACATTTTAAACTTTCCAATTTTCAAAAAATCATATATTTCAACGAAAAAGTGAGCTGCGCTATTTTTAATGGTCCTGTACACTATCCGCTGGGAAAGGTTAATCAAAAAATGTTGAGTCACTTTTTAGAAAATTTTGAAAATGTTGAGACTTCATGCAAAGTACCCATAAACTCAAAATATACATTTAAAACTCGCAGGACCACGAGTTCGGTAAGATTGATCAGGAGATATCAGTATTGGAGAAAATATTTTGAACGATTTAGGCGATAGCGTTGTCCACTGACAGACGGAGAGATAGACAGTTCTGCCGTCAATCGATGGTATCAAGGACTCACAAAACGTGAATTCTGAGTACACAACAAGCTAGTTAGTAGATAGTACTACATAGGAACTAGATTTACCTATTTTCTATGCGAGGACCCTACAATACAATTTTTTTCGAAATACTGTCGATCTCTGCCACCGCATTTTGATACTTTTTCTTTACTACGTTCATACGAAGACGATAAAGTAAAAAGTTTGAGACATTTTTGAGAAAATTTTGAAAATGTCCTAGGGACGACATATAAAGTTCCTCCTAAAACTAATGGATTCTTTTGAAGTGCACAGGACTTTGAGTCGGATCTGATCGATATGGGAATATTCATGTTGGAAAAATCCTGGGAATAGTGAAGGCGCTATTGTTGCTGCAGATGTACAGACGGAGGAACAAGCAGTCATATACAAGGATCGTTCCGAAAGTAATGCCTCGTATTTATTTGTATGACAACTATAGTAAATAAAAAACAAACTATGTACAATGTGTTAGCGTTTTTTGAACACCACACTATTTTTCAATATATCCCCTCTTTTTTCTACACATTTTATCCACGATGAAGAAGAGTCTGCATGCCACGCTGGTAAAAATGTGTACCAGACGAGTTGACTCGTAGGGGGAATTCTTATGGCGTCATTTCATGGCTTGTCGTTTTATTTCTGGCTCATGGTGACATCATTCTCATAATCGGTGATTATTCGCTCCAGAAAACTGTCATTTTCAACTTCGTATTGGGTCAAAAGCTCTTCACAATCCTCCATTGGATGCTGTTTGTGTTGCTGTGTGAGTGATCGCGGGACTCACCGCTAACTCAGTTTCCTCAGCGTTGCTTCTAACGCATTGCAGCCAATGTTCAGCGCCGTACGCAGTTACCTAGCACCGTACACACCGTACCCTCCCCCCATGAACCTATTCGCGCGGCCGAGATGATCCAGGCGCTCCTTCATTGCGTGTTTTTTTAATAATTTCTTTATTATCATTGTTCGTTAATTTCTATATTATGCCTTTCAAGGGTTTTATGTCAGAAATTATACACAATCGTTTTTAACTACATTTCATCATACCTGTACAATATTTGAAATAATATTGAAACTAATTACTAAGGAAACTCAGGAAGGGTCCTTTAGAAAAATACGTACCATATTTGGATTAAGAAATACATGTTGAATTTAGGAATGTTTGAACCTGTTTTACAGCTAATTTCAGTGCTTGGTGTGTCAGCATGGACGACCGCAACGTGGTTTGTCTTTCACGTCACTGTCACCACCGCTGAAATGCACTACCCATCGTCGCCACACTGTATTGTCATTCACTGTATGCTTTCCGTAAACGTTCAGCAAAAGATTATGGATGTCAATGCGTGCAATTTTCCCCGAAGTGAGAAATTCAGCCACACATCTTTGATTTTTCATGCGTTCTAGTTAGACGCCAATTTAGGGTACTGTAACTGTGCTTCTATCTGACAAAAAGCAACGAAATTAAACGAAATTTAACGAGAAGGATCAAATTCCACCATGACCACTCACATTCGTTTTGGAGGTTCGGAACGACTCTCGTATAATGAGCAGCAGCGGCAGCTCCATCTAAGTGTTGCCTGGCTTTCTTCCTCTGAAACAGTACTAAGTGCGATATATAAGTAAATTATGTTAAACATTTAAATTTTATGAAGTATTTCTCTACATATTATTTCATGTAACTTTATATCCCCAAGGATTAACGAGACAGGAGAATTTGTGGTTAAAATAATTACGAAATTGTTCCGCACAAGTAAAAGAATAGGAAGAAATTACCAGACATACTGAGCTACTATTATGAATTATAATAATGTGATGTGATAACAAACGTAATTGAATTATATAGATAGATTTATTCAAACTGCAATTGGTTATAACCGAATTGCATTTCAAAAGAAAACAAAGACAAGTAATTCACTTTATTAAGAAATGATAACGTGGTCTTTGTCCTTGTCTCTGTTTAACTTTTCTTGAATTGATTTAAATACCCATTTTAAAATGATTTATATTGCATTGTCGTGAGACGATTATGTAATCGAAATTCTAATTTTGTATTTTTTAATTTAGTGTTTTCAGTATTAATAATAAATACAGTTTCTCTTTTAGGAAACAGTTTGATTCAGTTTGATTTTCGTTTTATTGTGAATCAAGTTTGACATGGACATATTCTTCATCATCATCATCATCATCATCATCTTCATAATCTTAAAGGCAAAAAGTGCCTTGTCGATGCCGTCATGACATTCTGTTCTCCATTGTCCTCTTCATCTCTGTATAGTTTCTGAAGTGTAGTTCGTTTTGAAATAGTTCTAAAATATTTGTTCTAGGTCTCAGTCTTCCTCTTTTTCCAACAATTTTTTTTCAGTACGAAATTGTGCTTAAGAACTGGCTATGTCTGAAAATACGTCCAAAGAATTTTGATTTCTTGTTCCAAATAGTTTTGGTAGGGATCTCTTCTTCACTTTTTCTAAAATTACATTTTAGATTTTTTTCTGTTCAGGAAACCTTCAATATTTTCACCTCAACCATATCTCACAAGCATCCAAACGACTCCTGTCCTTTTTTAAGTGTCTACTCTTCTCAGAGGATATCTGGAGTATACTATTGTATACTCCAGATATAACTTTTCAGAAATTTCTTTCCAATATCCAAATTTAGATTGGTATTGGTAAGAATTTTTTTATGTCGACTTTTGTAGGTCTCTTTTTAATAACTTGGTCATATAGCGACCACTGTAATTGTTTTAATTTTAAGGGGAACTGTAAGAAGAACACGTAAGACAACACGAACACACACAAACACCCTTGCCCGAATTTCGAACCCGCGTCCCTTCGAGCCGAGGCAGCTAAAGACCTTGAGCTTTTAACGACCTCGGCTATCCAGGCCGGCTAGCAATCACTTCTTTGCTAGTGTAATTAGCTTTCTTATCTCTCTTTGCTTTTATTATCTTCGGTGAAAATGAAGATTAATTGGCAAAAATTGTACATGTTCTATTTCTATTGTTTCTAATATTATTTTATCTGATGTGGAGTTTCTCTCTTTTCGAAATATCATGAATTTAGGTTTCTTTGTGTTAATTGTGATGAAGAACCTGTGCAGAATCCCTGCAAGGCTTTTCGCAATTTTCTGTAATTTCTTTGTTGAACCAATTAAGATTGATATATCATCAGCATATCTTAAACCGTGTATTTGTAAACCAGTAAATTTTATGCCCTTTGTTTTCTTTTAAATTTTTTGATTTGATAGACACATTAAAATGACATATTTTTCTAAATTACGATTGTCTCACAGCTTCATAAATTGTTCAACAACATTAAAATCTTACGCGAATCAGAACTGGTCATTCCAAAATTACACACAGGTACTTGCTGGAGAATACCTCACCACCACTATGTGATATGTGTCAAGTAAGACTATCAGTCGAACATATTATTACGTCTTGTCGCAAATATGAGCATATTAGAACTTTGTATTTTAATCCAAATGAAATAGATAAAATCCTGTACTCTGTCCCCTTTCAGAACCAGATTGTCAAATTTTGCAAAAACACAAATGTTATGCTTGAAATATAATATTATGGTAAGCCCGCTCGTATCTCTCGAGCTGATGTGTCATGATCCTACCCCCGTTATTATTGTATGATTATGTTACGAGTATGGTAGATAAATAATATTATGTTATAATCTATATGTTAACATGCTTATGTTAATGTAATGATATGTAACCCTCGAAAAGACATGTTATGACTCTGTCCTGATAATATTGTATGTTGATGGTATGTAAGATAAATAATATGTGATACTGTATTATGTTATGACCTATACATTACGATACTAATGTTAATGTAATGGCGGATGAAGCCATAATTGTCTGTAAACAACTGTTATAAAAAATGTAGTCGCTAATAACCTCAGTCGTTGATGCCACTAAAAAAATAAAGAGAAAAAAAAACATTAAAATCGCGAATGAAGTTTACTTGAAATTTAACCCTTCTATCGTAATGATATAAGGGTTAATAAGAACATAAAGGAATGATCAGTAGACTTTATTGTATGCCATTATTATTTAATACGTGCTTTATACATCATAATAATTCATGAAGTACCAATTTGTGCAACAATGCGTTACTACATTGCTTTTTGTGCACGAAATAGTAAAGTACGTCGAATTGATGAAAGTTCTGACTGTTTGAATGGTCAACAAGATATTTTTTCCAAAATATTTCCAGAGATTTGTTTATATGTCTATTATTTTGCAACGTATTTGCCATTCCTTTCAAGTTATCTGGAAGATGATAAATTAAGTTTTTGTCTTCGGTTTCGAAATAGTCTCCTACCACCACCTTACTTTACTTCCTGACTTCTGTCTAACGTTAAACGTAAATTCAATTTTTTCCACTCATTTGAATCTCTAGAGGGCAAACAGAAAATAATCTAGAGGTCGCGAGAACATGGCGGGTGCTTCAAAATATCCCATCCGAAAGACTCCGTAAGTTGCTTCCTAATAACGCCGTATGGGGCCGAGCATTGTCATGCAAGAGGCAGGCTCCTTCCCGAACATCCCTTTCCCTGTGTTCTGAATCTCTCTCCGGAATTGTTGCAGGATAATGGATCACTACTCTCATCTCGGCTACGGGAGATGTTATCATGTTACATGCTACACGACGAAAGTACAGCTACCAAGTACTGAGCTGTTCCAAGTTTACTCTAAACCGAGATGATCAATTTCGTAAACACATTTCTCATGCCCTAACTAAATCAATAGTCACTCAGGCTAAGGCACTAAGGCACTCACACTAAGGCTGATTTCACCAACATTGATTTAGCAGCTTTGACGAACTTCAAAATACTGATAGCATGTCAAACGCCTTATGTTTCTTCACCAACTCCCATCGCCCGTAAGAAAATTAGTAGTTCATTGAATTCATTATGTTATTCTTTTGGGATTCACGTTGTGTTTGAACATGTACTAGAAAATTTTGATGCTGATCTTTTCTATATGAAGTTTCTGGGAACCATGGGGCCACAACGAACAACTGTTACTGAACAATTACAATTACAACAAACAATGGTGTTAATACAGAACATATTACCACGCATTTTTTTAACATGTGCAATTTTCGAAAATTAAGGAAATTCAATGAGATCCATGTAATTCTTTCAAACGTCCTTCAGAAACCTTCAGCTCAGTCAGGAGCTTGGAACTTGCGCCGGCTAGGATGGTGCCCGGCTGGGGGATATTCTGGAGGGGGAAATATATCGCACACATACGTGTAGGTCGGTGCCAGATCTAGACATCCAACGGGGCAGGAATACTGCCACGTCCAGGCACAAAACAATTTACTACACTAACGGGACTAATGGGTAATTGTGTGTATAGCAGTTGACTTGGCCGGCAACATCAATCAATGCAAGCGCTGTGGAGGCGTGCGGGGGCGTGTGGCGCGCGTGTGGCCCGGCGCCCGGCGCAGCATCAGGCGCCACCTGTTGCTGGCGCGGGGGCGGAGAGACGGCCCACCTGTGGCGCTCGGCGAATGCGGCGCGGAGCCAGGAAGCTGCGCGGCTGGGCGGCGGCGGCGGCGGCGGGGAGGCTACGACGAGGGGGGACGCGCTACTATTTTCGCCCAGACAGTATTTTTGCCGGGCTGAGTGGCAAGATGCAAAGAGAAAGGGAACACGAGAAGATGGCGAGTGATGCGTGAACTGATGTGGCGCAGGCGATGGCAGAGGTTGCGAGGGCCTCAGAAGGGAAGGAGACAGAGCTAGTGGCAACGGGAGGGGCTGGGCGCCACGAATATTCACAGGCACAGGAACAACTGATGTGCAAATATGGCGGGTCAAGCCTCTGAAATAGTAGTTAATTGATAAAAATGTCTACTGCCGGTTAACGTACCGAGAAATACAAGCGCATGCACTCATACTTAGAAATATCTTCGTATTGACAACAATCAGGCATAAGCAGAATCTTTTCGTTTCCCTACTTCCACTATGCTTTGCTTTTTGTACTCAACACTTTTGTGAATGACATTGCTTAGACTGAAAGCACGCAATTTGTCCGAAAGATAGCATCACAAAACGTCGGTCATTCTTCATGGAGTGCAGAATACAAGATATTTCAGAATAAATGTTACAAACTTGTAGGCGAGTCATAGATGATTTTTTTACCTTTAAACTTGTGGTGTGAAATTTCAAAAAACCAATTTACTCATCGACTTAGGTGGCTTTGGACATTGATGTCACCTGCAGTGCCTCCTACCGGAAAGTCGTAGGGTTCGAGACCTGACGATAGCACGATTTTCGACACTAGCTACATAGCTAGATCGAATTGAGCTCCTCTTTGAATGAAAATTGTAGCGGCCGTGTAGGGAGTTTTCCGTGGTTTCTCTGTTCAGCACCAGGTGAATGTCCGAACACTGCCCTAACAAACACCGTAGACAGTGTGTGATATTTCCTTCCTCTTCCTTGTCCTATCTTCACCCCTTGCACACTTTCACTTACATGCACTACACTACCACCGCCACTGCCAGAGATAAAACATGCACTTCACTTATGGGAATAACGACCGTATAATTTGAAGCGCCCTGCAACACTAATCAATAAATCAACGATGTGACACATGTGACAATTGCACCTCACTGGAATGCGCTAATGTTTGGCAGGTCACAGTCTAACGCAAAGCGATTTCGAGTACCCGCCAAACACCAGCGAATGATATGCTGCCTACCAATCAGGGGAAAAGGCAAATTTGTAACTTTCATATTTGAAGTTTTCCACCACATATTGATATCAAAAAGTTATCATATAAAAAATCCTCTAACATGTGGTGTAGCCAGAATACATGTTTTGTGGGCCCCTGATAGGGAAAAATCGATTGATGGCAAAACATCTGTCTGTCCGTCTGTGAACAACGCTAGCGACTAAACAGTTCAGCTGATTTTCTTCAAAATTGATATTCCCCAATTGACCTGGCTGATGTTTCGGTCCCTGGAATTTGAAACCTATATGTTAATTTTGGACGATACTTTACATGAGGTCCCTGGGACATTTCCAAAGTTTAAAAAAAGACTCCATTTTTTATTAAATTCTGTTGTTGCATAGTGTAAAGACCGTTTAAGAGAATGGTGCAGGTCTCATGTTCATTGAAAATCCTGATTTTTCGAAAATTGCTAAAGTTCAAAATGTTTTCGGCGTCTTCCTACAACTACAATTATGAAGATAGATATTTTCCCCTGATTTAAATCTGTTCTTTAAAGATAGACATTGAAGTAAGATCATGTACAATTTTTTCGAAAATTTGAGTATTTTTTGCGTAAATTTACATGAAAATACGGACAAGAAAGTATGTGCTGTTTTATCACCACTAGTTAGTTTTGAGTTCCTTTGCCTCTACTGCGGACATCTTGAATAAAAGTACCATTCGGGACGTTTAAAATTGTGTTTCATTGGCACAGTTTCAACCAGCCTCATCCTTAGTATGAGAATTAAATAAAATCATAAATCCAATATTTTTATTCACACCTAATATAAGTGTACCAGTAGTGGCCATCTCTTCGTAGAACATTAGTATCAAATTCGTTATATAATGCTCAATAGGCAATTAGCAAATCTCTTTCTGAGTAAATTCCTTGCCTAGAAATGGTCAATTTTTAACAATTTGTTCTGTTTTTTAAAATTTCTTTCGAAATCTAGAGTTTGTACCTTCATTGGCCATGTCAGTAGTGTCTTTTCAAACAATCGAGTCGAGCATTCTATATTTTAACTCCTAAACCAAAAAAGTATCCTTGATGTCAAATTATTGCAATATTGTTAATAAGATATTTTTAGCTTATTTTTTTAAATGTAAAAAAGGACTAAGCAATAACTTATCTTTGTCCCAATACTCACCGCTTGAAGGTATGTTATCCTCGTACAGGATATTTGAGGCCAATGGGATGCCTATTTTTTTCTTCAATTTTGCACGCTATGCGGTCAATACTGACGCAGTGGCTAACACTACTGGTGTCTTTACTATTGACTTTTCGGATAAAAGAAAAACTCGTGTCATTTCAGTCATATTTCATATTTTCAAAAGCAGAAACATATAACTTCATAAAGTAGCAATATTTTCATGGTATTTACAGTTAGATGCTGTGCTAAGGGCTCGGCCCCCTAAAAGCGATGCAATGAGTTCACTGTGTGGACTCTCTCGTCGCTCGTGAGATGGTAGAGCAAGCAGCACTTGAGGCCGACTGCTCATTGCGTGTAATAGGCGCAGCAACTCTCCGTCAGTCAGGGCAACGGTACTTAGGGAACCCATCTCAGAGGAAAGGGTCCTCCTGTTGTTCCTTTTGTGATATGGACAACTTGTTTTTAGTGGATGCGAAAGGACTCTTAGATTCTTTTCAATCGATAATGTTTAGTTTTCTAAAGAGCTATCCTTTATTTTCCTTTTTAAAGGTTTATTTTACTCTTTTTGAAACATAAATATAATATAATATAATAAATGAGTAGTTTGTTTTAAAGTTTTTAGGTACATTTTTTATATTAACACTTCTGACCCGTAAATTTGGAGTCTCATTAACTAAAAGTGTATGAAGTCGAACCCTTAATGAAGCTCCAAGAACAGCAAACACAAATATTGTAAAAAATATGTTGTTCTTCATCCTGTTGTTTTCTTCAAACGTACATGCTATACAGCTTTCTTCATGTCCATGATGTGATATTTTTTCATAGCTGTACAGTAATGAATATTTATAACAATTTTTATGGAGAATACCTGGGTGGCTAGACAAAGAGGACCGATGACATTTAGAGGTGACTATAGTTTTGTATGTAATGGAAGTAACGTGTAAAATAGATATAATATATCCTATAACTATACAATATTAGAAACTATAAGAAGGTAACGACACCAGTAATGGCCTCTGCGCCAAAAATACCCACTTCAAGAAAAAAATGGCTTCCCATTTGTAATTAAGGAATATGCAGGAAATATCTTAATAAAATTGACATTGCAATTATCTAACAAGGATCTGTCTTTTGGGGTGTTTTCCTTTCTCGGCTACTACGTGCTACGTACAGAGTAAAGAGAACGTATTGTAATACTGTAGAGGAAAGGGAATTTTTCTTCAGAAAAACTCGTATCTGGTTTCGAAAAACTCGACCTGGTATCGAAAAAGTGGTAGTTAATTACTTTCCGTAGCACAATCTGTAGTCATAATCTTCATTTTGTGGGTCCTAGCTATCGAGAAATTGGTTAACGCCTGAAGGTCTGTTTCGCCGTTTGTGATCAACACTAGCGCCTAAACCTTTCAGATGATTTTCTCCAAACCTGGCATTTACCGATTGATCTGATTGCACTCGTGGCCCTGTATATTTGAATAGGATATTTTGATATTTAGAGTAATTTACATGAACTCTTATCAACATTTTCGAAATATTCTAAAAAGTGGCTTGACAATATTTGGATTTTTTCTCCCAAAGGTGACTTAAAAAATTGCGCAAGTCTCATTTTTGTTGAACTCTGAAATTTCGAAAATGGGAAAAGTTGCAAATAATGTGAGATGGTATGTGCTGATGTATCCCCACTGGTTTGGGTTTCGATTATATTTGTTGGGTAGAATATTACCTGGTTGAAAATCTCAGCATTATAAAATTTTACATTTCCTAGTGGTCAGGACTGCAACCAAATTTGGGTTTAGAAATGAATTAAGTAAAATAAATTAATTAATAATTGATTTTTTGGCGAGGGTTCTATTCAAGAAGAGGTATGCCAATCGCTCATTTAGTTTCACAAAACCCATTGAATACTTTAACTAAACAATTTTCAGAAAACTACAAAAATATTCTCTAATACGACCGGTACTGGTGTTTTATCTTATTATTAGATCTCAATTGGACGGCACATGTCACAAACGTTGTTTAGGCAACACATTTACTCACCTTAAAAATGTACAAGAATAAACCTTATTTGAATCGATAGTTGCATAAAAACATTAGTCCTAAAAATTTTATAAGAGAAGGTTAAAACTATTTACCATTGAAAACATTAACATTGGAATGCCCCCAATGTGTGAAATACAAAGCACTTCTATAACATTCTTTATGCCCAAAAAGTCATGACCATATTTCTTTTCTTTTCTTCACTACAGAATTTTGAATTTTGTGGACTCATGTTGTTATTGCAAGATAAAAATATCAAGTCAACAATAACTTTAATTTTCAGTGTATTATTATCAATAGAGTAATTTTTTACATAATTTGATGAAGTACAATAAAATTTAATCTTATTTCTACATCAGTCTTTTTCTGTCGTCTTAGTCTTATTTTTGAAGTCCGCCATAACTTCTGTGTTCTTCTGGAATACATTGCATTAGTTTCTTTATGTCTTATACTTTTAGTATATTTATTGGAACCATCTTTTTGTAAGCTTTTTCTGTAGGCAATTTTGATCCTTGAGAAATGAAAATCGATATTTTATGAGTCCATTAATCCACTCATCAGATTCTAAACCACTCTAGTCCTGGACTCGTGGATTATGCGAAGATTGCTTAATCTCGTAGCATTCATATTCGTCCAATATTAATGCGGAGACTCATGTTCTTTATGCTTCAGAGCATGTATCTACCACCTAACAATCTATTTCTGACCATAACTCAAAAATCGCAAAAAGTGGACTGATGTTTACGCAACTACCGATTCATTTGTTTTGTTTGCTTCGTATGAGTACAGTACAGTACGGTATCTTCACAGTACAAACGTTATTGATGAAACGTGATGTGAATGATTGTTATCTTTGTAATTAGTTTACTAGCGCCGATTTGTATTGCAAGTGAGAAATCACAGAGACAAGCCCAAGGGTCTAGCTGGTCTTGAGGGAACTAACTTTTTTGCTTTCCATACGTCGACAAATTTTGTTCGTGGTAAATGTTTGTGCAGTTTGTGCCTAATACGATCATTATTTTCATGTTATGGCCATTGGTAACTTGCATTTTACAGGTGATTAATAACTGCGGAAAATGTGTCAAATAAACCAAAGATGCGCGGTTCCTATTTTATAATGTTTGGATACAATCCAATAACGTAAAGGTGGTGTACAAACGTTCTGATTCTCAAAAAAAGACACATTGTCCGTTGGAATATCTATTGGGAGACAGGTGGGGGAGAGGGGGAGTGTGCGGAAGGAGCAACTCCATTTGTTAAATTTCGTGCTTTAAGAAAAGGTCACTTCAAATGCGTAGAATATTATTAAATGAATAGAACCGTTGAGAGGATTAATCGTGGAATGCTAGACAGGGTAAATGATGGAATACCGAGCCAATCTCTTCATCTCATTACTTATGAATTATTATAGAAAGAGCTGGATATGAGCCGCGATAACTAGTGCGGGTGACCGATTACTGTGCTTTGGACCGCCACCTTCTGACGAACAGAATAACTGAAGAAGAAAGGAGGCGGCGAGTAGGGGGTGTGTGATTTGCCACATCCGCATATCACGTGCGTCCCCGCTGGCGGAAGCAGTATCTCTCTCGCAATGATATCTTCTGAAGTAGACCTTGCATATTCGTGCTCATTGTCTCAGCGTCCATTGTCTGCAATTTCGTTTTCGTAAGTTACTTGAGACGTTCTGTAGTTAATGCTGTCACTTCTAAGTAGAAGGATGTATTATGCATGCAATAGAGTCTGACGAAGCCTGGGTCTACCAGCGGCGTTCCGGCCTTGCGGTCATGGTGTTTAAGACGTACGTGTGATTAGCACATAAACATCCCTACGCCTTATTTCTGGTCTTCTCAACTTAGAAGTGAGCCTTATTATCGTCACACAGCAACGTATACTGGGACATTGCAAGGAAAACGGGCACTATAATCTTGCCCGACCGAGAATCAAACCCGGGGTCTCGTCATGGAAAGCGAGCACGATGACCAATGAGCTACACCATGAAGGCAAGATGATATAATTAGAAAGGATAATTAGAAGGATAAGATTATGTAATTAAAAAAATCATTTAGTTTCCAACAGTACCGAAGGGAACAAGCGCCCCCCTCCTCACCCTCATTTGAATGCGCCCTGCGAGGAGCGGAGGGCCGGCGGGGAGGGGCCGGCGGGCACCTCCTGACCCACTGGCAGCGGCGCTCTTGGCGATCGTTGGCACAAAACCTGCGCTGCCCCACCAGCCCCGCCGCAACCCCCGCCCCCGCCGACCCCGTTCCATCGCGCCAACACGCCGGCATTATTGACCCAGAGGCGCCTGGGAACGCTGTGCGAGCCACCAGGTGCGGGGCCTGCCTCGCGGCCCCGACTCCACCGCCACCCGCCCACCCACCTGCGCCGCGTTTTCCAGAAGGCGTGGACGAGAGATCATTGGGCGAGGCGCCGCTCCTCCCCGCCCCTCCACGCCCCGCCCCGCTGCCCCGCGCCCGCGCCGCCCTGCCCTGCCCCACCCCGCGCCGGCCTGACATGACCCCAAACCTCTCCACCTCCGGTTGTGTTCGCGGTGGTCGAGTCTCTGATTTAATGTCGACCGCACTCGCAGACCTATTCACCGGTGCACCATTGTGTAGAATTGCTTGTAAAATTGCGCCCTATTATACCACCACTCCTATAACGATGGCTCACAAATGGACTACGTTGCAAGAAACAAAGGACCGCTCGTTTGTTTTACAGGATTGAATAACTCTTTATTTTTGAAAGACCGTGTGAGGGGAGACAACATATTTTTTCACCAGTGAGGTCATACCAGTCCCCGTAAGGAATTTAAAATGTCAATAGTTCGGTGTGTTTTGAAGTCCAATTTGATGATATCTAAAACAATCTTCTGGCGCTAGGCTACTGCTGTATCTGCTTAAGTGTATAATGGGAGTGAAACGATAATTAGTAGACTCAGGTATTTCTGTATTTATCGAACGACTCCAGAGAATATTCTCATCTACTTCTATTCTCATTAATCTAAGTATGCTTTTTTATTTATTTATTTTATGTCAAAAACAATTACACGTTTGTCACGTGCTACGGGGAGAAGCGATTTCTGTGCAAGTTTTCGTAAATCTGTGATCCCTACCCGAAGTCATATACCAGTTGAATTTTGTATAGAGAAAGCAATGAGGGTTTTTTGCAAGGATTATTAACAAAATATTCGTTTCTATGCAATAAAATCTATTACCAAAGGTTAATCAGCTACAGATTTGGGCTCTTAATCCTCATTATATCCATCGTGAAGGAATAATACTTTCTGCCGCGACAGAATGGAGAAGGATAATTTGAATAAATACATTTTCCAGTGCATCCTAGAAACGTGCACAGATAATGAAGTTACACTCTACAGCTTCATATTGCGAAATAAAATATTTTAACTCAGTATTAACATGTATAAAATGTCGAAACTGCAATACATTAACCTACAAAATTAAATAACACCTTCTATTTCTCAAAATTTAATTGATGAATTTCTTACTAACTTCAAAGTAAACACGTGAATGGATGAGCATTTGCATGTATATCATCACTATTTCTTGTTATACTTTACTTTGTCATCTGTTTACAAGTGAGCGGATGGTTTCCATTCATTTTATTCTTTTCACTTTCAGCAAAGAAAAAGCTCTATCGCAGAATGAGTCGGGTCTGTGAGGTTTGTAAAAGTTTATCTTGAGATTTGTTTACTTTTTCGCGTAGTTATGTCATGGATTGATTAGTGATGCCGAGCATATCAACAGCTAAGATCATTAGTTCCGTAAGTGTAGTGCATGCTTTTCCTCGGGAGGTGGCGGTGATTTTCCCCCTTGGATAGTGAGATCCGTTGCCGACCAACCTGTCATCTAGCGGGCTTTTACCCAACCAAGCATATCCCACCCTCCAGCTGGGAGAAGCTGTAAGCTCCCGATCGGTCTCCCAGCATGTGTAGTATTGTGGTAAGTTTGTGTAAGTAAGGGGTGAGAATAGGACAAGAAAGCAAGGGAATGATCGCGCGCTGTCCGTGCCTGTTTGTTAAGGTACTGCCCCGCATTTGCCTGGTGTTGATCAGAGAAACCATGGAACATTACCGATAAGTGCAGCCGGCAGCCAGAATTCTCCTCCATACAGCGGCTGAATTCAACCAAGTTCTCTAGCTATTGTCATAGCTGAGAGAACTGGAGAACAGAAGTTGGTTTTACTCCACGCACGCGTATGCCCAGTGCATCGGCTCGGAATTACTTCTGTAGCGAAGTTCCCATGCTTGTTGAAAACAGTATATCCCCTTTCACTCACATTCAGTCACTTGGTTATTCCCGCGGAGATGAAGTGTCAGGTAATAAAAAGATATACCGTCTCGTTGTTTCCGTTGCATTCCTCACAACCAAACTTTCCATGCAACACTCACTCCAACTGCCTAAAATGAAAACAGGAGTTTCCAAAGTCTAATTCATAAAGTTTTACGTCATGAGTTAGTGCATGAAAATGTTATATAGGCTGAGTCATTTTAAGTAGTAAAACTAGTAGTGCAACCTTAGCATAATTCTCACTTAATTTCTAACTTTAAAAATTTTAGACATTTCTGAGAGTTCAGCGAAAATGAGATCGGCACAATATTTACTGTCTTGCCTTACTTCGTAAGGAGAGAAGTATAGAAATTGTGGACCGTAAACCGCATATATAAGGCGTTCAGTAGTCAATCTGACCAACTCCAATTTTTAAAAAATTGTGAATAATAACATGGTTGTGTTCTACAAGTAAATATTTCTCTGTGGCCAAGACGACGAACTTCACATTTAACTGGTTTGTCGCTAGAATGTGCTAACTGCGAAATACCGTGACATGTTCCATCGTGAAGATGGGCCTTCAGGGGCAAAGTTAGAAAAATCGCAGTATAATAAATGAAAAATTGAAATTACAAATAAAAGATGTGCAAGTGTATCGGGGATGTGATATAGGCTCGTATCCCTTTACATTAATAAGCAAATTTAATCTCTGGAAAAGATGGAGGACTACGACAGAAAAATAATTCAGAAGAAGTATACAAAGTACATCTTCTGCAAGAAGAAAGTATAAAAATGCTGTACCAAACTAGATTACAGAAATACTTCTTAGAAACACCAACTGAAAACCATATAGAGAAAGAATGGAACAATGTGCAAAACTGCATTGAAAATGTGGCAAGAGAAGCTATAGGCACAAAGACGAAAGTAAGAAGTAAAAAGGGTCTAAAAATTTGGAACAGTGAGATTCAAAACCCTTGTAAGAAACAAACAAACAGCCTATCTTCGGCACCTACAACAAAATACTGAGGAGAGTAAAGAACGATACAAGGAAAAGCGTAATTCAGCAAAAACTGTATTCGACAAGCCCAACTACATGCATGGGATACATTTATAAGCCAAATAGAAAATTATAATAATGGAAGACAACATTTTGCTTATACGATTCTTAAACATCTTAACAAAGAAGAAAAGATACAGTGACAATAGATGTAATTAATAAGACAACTGGATTAAGCACTATAGAAACCTATGGTATAACGAAAATGAAGCACCAGATGAAACATGTGAAGTAATATGCAGTGAAGTCGATACCATAACAACAAACGAGATTCAAGAGGCTTTGAAATAACTTAAAAATAGTAAAGTAACTGGAGCAGACAACCTAAATTCAGAACCATTAAAATATGGCGAGATGATGCTCCACTGGCGACTACAACGCATCGTAAATTATTGCTAGTAAACTAATAAAATACCAGAATCATGGAAAACTGCTAAAGTAATATCCATGTTCAAGAAACGTGATTGTAAGATTGTAATAACTACAGGAGAATCAGCAGTTTAAATTCAGTGTACAAGTTATACCCTAGAATATTAAATAAAAGGCTAGAGTATATCTCAGAAACTCTCATTGGTGAAGAACAGACTGGGTTTTAGAAAAGGGAGATCGCCTTCAGACAATATATTCATACTGCAACAAATAATAGAAAAAAGAAAGAAGTACAATCAACAGACACACATAGGTTTCGTATATTTGTAAAAGCCTTCGATAATGTAAATACACTCATCGTCATAAAAAAAGCTGCACCCAGAAGGACGAGGCGAATTGCGATCATTGTTGGCAGGCAGGCAGATGGTTCCACGCGTACGAAATGATTACATTTTCACGTTTGTAGGACCAATATATACTGCGCTACACTCCCACAGACTGTACAGGTTAGTTTGGCGTGAGGTCGCCATGTTGGCAATCACACGCGTCCCGACGTCGTGGCATGGAATTGTACAGGTCTCTAATGGAGTCCTCTGGTAGTCCATTCTATGCAGCCTGCACCTGAGCGCGTGGTTCTTGGAGATTGGTGGGTAGGGGCGGGATGCTGTTCGCACGCTCCTTAGCACCCCCTACATTCTCGATCGGGGAATGATCTATCAATGTAGCTGGCCATGGCGGAGTATCCACGGCTACAAGGCATGCTCGAGAGTTGGCTGTGGTATGCGGACGCGCGTTTTCCTGTTGAAATAGGGCACGTGCGTGGGCGTTCACGAATGGCAGGGCCACCGGTTGAAGGATCTCCTGAACGTACCGTGAGGCTGTCACGATGCCCCTGAGGAACACTAACGGTGAACGGGCACCATACGATATCGCCCCACACCATCACACCAGGTAGGCGAAATGTGTGATGAAATACCACAAACCGCTCGTCGTGGCGCTCCCCACTCCGCCTTCAGACACGGACCCAGTGGTCGTCGCCATTAACAAAGAAGCGGGACTCGTCGAAGATGATGACCCACTGCAAGTCTACTTGGTCCCAGGCCCGTCGTTCCCGACGCCGGGCGAGTCTGTAGTAACGCTGCTGGGGTGTGAGAGGCAGGCATCGTAACCGTCAGCGTACGACGAGCCCTGCATTGTGCAACCGCCTGCCAGTGGTACTGACATAGGATGTGACAGTGCAAGCTGTACAGCCCTCTGAATCAGCGCTGAAGCACATATTGTTGCCGTTGGATTTGGTCGCCCATGGTGGACCATCCGTCGGTCCTCCCTCCTCGTGGTGCGTGGCGGATGTCCTGATTCTGCATGTCGTGTGTGCGTGCCTTCCTCAATGCATTGCTGCCAACAGCGGACGATGGTGGTGTCTGTACGACCGGTGTGGCGGGCAATACGGCGACAGGACCAACCAGCCTCCAGCACACCCACGGTGCGGCCCCTTTCGAAATCTTCTATCTGGACAACCGACTGTCGAACGCGTCATCTAGGCATAGTGTGCGTGTAGGTGACGCTCTGGCGACGTTATCCGATGTCGCAATGGCCGGCGCGGTCGTTTGAGACCGTATTTTCTCGGCCGGTGGGCGCGACTTCACGCCCTTACCCCCGACCCCCCAGTGCGCGGCCGACCGTGAAAACGAAATCATTGGCTTAGTGAGTGGTGTGCAAAATACCCACCAAGTTTGCAGCGGATCAGTAGGCTCCTTCGGGGTGCAGCTTTTTTTATGACGATGAGTGTAGATTGAAACGCTGGTCCCGAATGGAAAATAATGACTATCCTCAAAAGTTATTAGAAACAATAAAGAGCTCGTATAAAAATTCTACTATTGTTATAAAAGTAGGAACAAATGAAACTGATAAAATATTGATAAGCAGAGGAGTGTGACAAGGATGCCCAGTCTCACCGACACTTTTCAATATTTATATTGATGACATTATTGAAAATTGGAAGCGAATAATTTACAAAGGTATTAAGATATCAAAAGAAAATATTTTAAATATTTTACTCTATGCAGACGACGCTTTAATATCCCAGGAAACAGAAGATGATTTACAATATGCATTATTTCGTTAAATAATTTATGTAAAAAATACGATGTTGAAATATCGTAGGAAAAAACAAAGGTGATGGCATTTTAGGGAAAACATCTAGGTTGTCAAGTCGATCAAGATACCAATAAAGACATCAACATGAAATTGGCAAGGTTCCAAAGAATTTGTGGTCCTATCGTAACACACTAAAAAGAAGACAAAGTACAAGAATAAAGTTCTATACGACTATGGCTCTTCCAATTCTTCTATACGGCAGCGAAGGTTACTCCACAAGGAGAAGATTAATGAAATTGAAATTTTGGGAGTGATTTCGCAGGAGAGGATAATGTGTATACCACATGTACTAACACTATGAAACAATACAACAGCAGAATTTGTATCAATTAAGTACCGGGCTATGAACCTTTAAGCACTTCTTTACAATGTGTCACTCTTGAACCTCAAGCTATGTGTTTTTCTTTCGCGTTCACCTGAAGTTGTGTGAACGAACACGAAGCAGGTGAGCGTTGTAAGGGCTTACGTATGACAGTGGCAGAGTCACAGTATTTCTCTCGGTACTGTTTCCAGTTACTGTAGATGCTGAAGAGTGGATGCACCAGGAAACTGTACTATTGTGCAGAAAAAGAATTAGAACTTGCATAACATCAAGGGAAAAGTATTCGTAAGGCGAGAAAGTAACTCGTGGTGCTACAGAATGTCACAGACTTTCCTGTATTAGTTTTCTGTTTCGTTTGGTTTCGGCTAGCTATTCGGACTAGCCAATACTCTTGCCAGCTGCCATCTATCGCCACCCAAACTAAATTTTTTTGACATTTTATTAATTTTTCGGTTTCCTAATAGTATAACCAAAAGATTATTTTACGAATATTAAAAAACAGTTAAACCTTGTCCTAAATGGCAATTTTCGTTGAAAAATTTGGAGCCGTTTTCAAGAAAATGGCGTTTGAGCGCTATTGTAAATGCGAAATTTGAAGCTCTTTTTCACAGAAAATTTTTGAGTTATCGAAAAACTTCATTTAAAGCACTTACACTCACAAATGCAATAGTGTTTACAAATTGCTGGAAATGTGCCTTTTGACGGTATGAGCGAATATTAAAAAAATTACATTTGTGTAAGTTTTGAACAAAAAATATCCCAAAATTACCTTTACGCCATATTAAAGAGTGTAATTAGCACTATCCGTTCGAAAAGTTTGAACAAAAATTTTGAAGACTTCTTTGAGAAAATGGCGTTTGAGTGTTTCTGAAAATACGGAATTTTGAGTTAGTTTTCACAGAAAACTATTCAATTTCCGAGAAACTTTATTTGACATTATTTAAAGGAAATGTTCTCATTAATCTAATAATGCAAAAAAATAGCCACTAATGTAAATATTAACGACGTGAGAGACAAATAAAAGAATTACATTTTTGTATTTTTTAAAAAACAAAAGATTGGAGAAATATGGCGTTTATGTCACCTCATATAGTACATTAGGCACTGTACCTACCAAAAGTTTAAAGAAAAAATTTGGAGTCTTTTTGAGAAAATATGTTTTATGTATTTTTTTAAAATTTCAAATATTGCGTGTAACATTGCGCAAAAACTAGTAAAATTTAAAAAAAAATGTAAATGACCTTAATAAAAGAAATCATTTTGGAGAGCAAATTTTATGTGAAGGAAAAATCTCTATCTTCATTTTGTAGTTCTAGTTCTGTTCTGTAGTAGTTCTAGTAGTAGTTCTGAAAAAATCCAAACTTTTGAAATTTTCGAAAATTCAGAGTTAACCGTGAAAATGAGACCTATGCCATATTTATAAGTGCATTATACTTTATCCTTACAAGATATTTAAAGAAAAAATTGAGAATGGTTTTTGAGAAAATTTTGAAAATGTCCGGGGGGGGGGGGGTTCACGTAAAGTACTCTCAAATTTTGCAGAAAACGTTTCAAAATCGAGGCGCCTCGAGTGATCGCAGATCAACCGGGGAATATCCATTTTGGTGGAAATCGCACGTATGGTTTACGCGCTACTGTTGTTCACAGACTGTCAGACTGACAGAGAGACAGACGGACGGACAGACGGACGGACGGACGGACGTTTTGAAGAGACCCATTTTTTCGGTATCGGGGCCCCCAAAACGTGTATTTCCGTTGAAATCTCGAAATCGATTTTCCGCAGCATTACATAACTTTCCCTATACTACGTACATTACTCCGTATATACGTACGTATACGGGGGAAAAATGGGAAGAAATTATGAGACATGATAAGCTAGTACAATGTATTATCACAATCAGTGCGCTGGGAAGCGTATTTGATTAGCAATAAAAAAACAAAGACAACTAATTCACTTTATTCGGAATCTCACAGACATCATATGTATAAAATCTTACAAAAGTGAAAAAAGTGGTTGTGAAGTCTGACTCCCACAAAATCAACTCCATTTCCATTCTATTTCATTCCTTTTCCAACGGAGTGGTACGAGACATGCATCTGCAAAACGAAATGTGAGAAATAAATATAAATTCATAAATAAAAATTCATACATTTATAAAGAAATATGTAAATGAAACTTCTTCAGTATAAATTCAATTATTGTAGGGTGAAAATTAGAGGTATTTGATGACTATAATTTTCCACAAGGTAGGCATTTACAAATAATAATAGTAATAACAACAATAATGATGATAATAATAACACAAATTTTCAAATTTCGACCAGACGTGTTTCAGAGATTATTTGCCTTTAACAGGTGATTTTACAGGAAATTTGAAGTAACTAAGAAGAAAATACGTATTTAGAAAATGTATGTTAGGACGTGATTATGCGCGAACGTCATCTTGTATATTATATTTTGAACATATAATTTAATATATACATTGTTGAATATTATTTCATTACCCTATCTTCTAAATCATGGACTTCTACAAATTTTCCGATTGAACGTTAAAATGGTTCAATATACACTGGTGTTTGTGAAAATTACAATTTCTAGAAGAAATAGTCCGAATAGTTCAGCTCTATTTCAGCAGGGCAATACAGAACATGTCATATTTTAGCAGGACAATGCCCGACAGCATGCTTTTTTTTAATTTTTATTTTTCCTGAAGGTAGAGACATAGTGAATAAGCATCAAAATTACATATGTAAAGTTTAAATAACTATCTATTTTATTCTAAGCTTACATACTATACAATGGGGAGGTGTCCCATTATGGGTCCTCTTTATCTGGTTCTATGTTGGCGAATTTGATTTGGAAAACATGGAATGGGTATCTATTATGGATTCTTGTTCTATGGATTGGGTTTTTTGCTAGTCTGAATTTGGAGAGTGCTGGAATTTGATGGATGTTATGATAGAAATTTGTAGCAAGGTATGTGATGTGATGATCTAATGATTCTATATTGAATTCCTTGTGAAGCTGTTTATTAGAAATGAATCATGAGGCATTAGTAATGGATCTCAGAAATTGATTTTGAATGATTTGGAGTTTGCGAATATTGGTCTTGGCGGCATTAATCCATATGGGACAGGCGTAAGTAATTGTGGGTCTTAATACGGTTTTATATAATGCTATGGCAGTATTGTATTGTAGGGAACTGTGTCTGTTTATTATCGGTTTTAGCTGATGGAGTTTTGCCTTGGTTTGTAATATTCTTGATTCAATGTGATCGCGCCAGTTTAATTTTGTATCGAGATGTAATCCTAAATATTTAACTGATTTGTTGGGAGGGTACCATTCTATAGAGATGTTGATTGTTAGAGGAGTGGACGGAGTATACGGTCTAAGTGAGAATATTTTTGCTGCTGTTTTGGTGGGGTTTAACTGAATTTTGTATTTCGCGGCCCAGCTACTAGGTGTGTGCAAGTATAATTGGATTTTTGCTTTAAAGTCTGCTAATGAATTGCCAGAAGTGTACAGTGCTGTGTCATCTGCGAACTGAGCTAAATGAATGTTTTTCGATTTAGGGATGTCTGCTACATAAAGATTAAACAGAGTTGGTAATAACGGGGATCCTTGATGTAGTCCTGCTTTAATACATCTGGGGTTGGAGAGGTGGCTATTGACATTGACGGAGAAAGTTCTATTACTTAAGAAGTTCATGATAAAGGTGTGTAGGTAGTGAGGTGTGCCTATTTGGGTGAGTTTGTAACTGAGTGCTTGGTGCCATGTGCGGTCAAACGCCTGTGCTATATCTAAAAAGAGCGCTATGGTATAATGTTTTGATTGGAAGGCTGTGTAGATATGTTCAGTTAGTCTCAGCAATTGGTGTTGTGTAGATATTTTCTCTGTGAAACCGAATTGTACTTTGGGAATTGAATTGGTTATTATCAGGTGTTTTTTTAGTCTAGTTAGAATTAATTTTTCGAAAATTTTTGAGAAGGTAGTAAGCAAGCTGATAGGGCGGTAACTATTTATCTCTGTTGCGTTCTTTTTTGGTTTCGCTATGGGGATTACTATTGCATGTTTCCATGATTGGGGGAAATAACCAGTTCTGAAGCTAGAGTTTTATATATTATTTAAGAATGCTATTGCAGATATGGGTAGATTTTAATTGCCACATTGGTGATATTGTCATGTCCTGGTGCTTGTTTGCTAGGAAGGGTTTTAATGATTTTATTAATTTCTGTGGGAGAGGTGAACTGTATATTATGGTGTGGTCCGTATGGGTATGTTTTGTTACTTTGGGTGATTTTGTTATGTTCAGGGTGGAAGTTGGAAATTATTAACTACAAACGTTGTTTCGAAATATTTGGCTGATTCTTCTGCTTTGTGAAATGATGTGAGAGCTTTACCGGCTGGTGTATTTAGCGGGGGTATTTGGTTTTTTCTTTAATATTTTTCTGGTGAATTACCATATAGAGTTATCCCGACAGCATGTGGCGAGGAATGTGCAAGCTTTCTGCGAAGAACGACGAGTACCACTGCTTCCATGGCCTGCACATGGCTTGCTTCCATGGCCTGAATTCGCCTGACATGTAGCCCATCGAACGTGTCTTGGATATGATCGGTCGGCAACTTTTTCGTTCTGGTCCTTCTGCAGCCACGGTCGACGCTTTGTGGTCACGCACGGAAACCGAGTGACAGAGTGTTCCACAACAGCATATCCAGACACTCTTTGAATCCATACACGACGTCTAGAGGCTCTGATGAGAGCGCGTGGCGGCTTCACACCGTACTAAATACTCAAGGTCAAAATGCAAGTATCTATATGTAATTCTAATCATTTGTATATTGTGATATTCCTAATCTGTGAAATAAATTTTATTGTAATGGTATGTCTCCTTCTTGATGCTGCAATTTTCACAAACATCAGTGTGTTTTCTAAATACCTGCGACAAAATCAGATGATGGTTTTCCTCTCTTCAGATTACTGGGGATAAAACATCCCTTTACTTCAAAACTAAGTACAATGAGAACAATCACACACAAGAAAAGTTCTAAAACATCGTCATATCTTCGTAAGTTGTACAACAACTTAATAATAATAATAATAATAATAATAATAATAATTATTATTATTATTAAGTTGTTGCTTCGTGGACTCAGAAGGCAACAGTGACGCTATTTTGTTCTTGACCCCGATTGTCTTTTCTTGAACTTCTTTTACTTGTTTTAAGTATCCTTTTTCAGATGATTAATATCTCAAAGTAATTAGATACTGCTGGTAACAAAATTATAGGTTTATTCTTTTTAAATTCATTGTTATCAGTATTACTAATAAATGAGGTTCCCATTTTTAGAAAACAGTTGAAATTGATTTTCATTTGTCTGTGATTGGAGTTTTGCTTGACATTAAAATGATATATTCTCCGTAATTAAGATTGTCTGACAGCTTCATAAAGCTATCAAGAACATTGAATTTGCGAATAAAGTATTATGACGGGAGTGTTACTTACATATTAAATTAATGTTCAATAGATTGTATTGTATGCGATTACTAATAAAGACGTGCTTCTATCGTTGTAATTCATAAAATAGCATTTTGTCAAACAATTCGTTACAACGTTGCTCTCTATGAACAAAATAAGAAGTCTGCTGTACTTGGCGCGACAGCCCGTTACGGGCTGGTAACACCAGCGTCCCAGCTTCGCGACCTTAGGTTAAGGGGTATGTGTGGTTAACACATAGACATCCCTACACCACAGTCTGGTTTTCTCAACCTGAGAAGTGAGTTTTCTCATCGTCGCAGAGAAACATATATTGAGACATTGCAAGGAAAACCCACATTATAAACTTGTCCAACCGGGAATCGATCCGGGGTATCGTCATGGAAGGCGACCTATAAGATACCTACGATGTTTAAAATAAGTATGTGGAGAAATTAAGAGTTCTAATTTTTTATATGGCCAAAATGACTTGTTTCGGCCGAAATATTTACAGGAATTTGTTTGTATATGTGAGAAACGTTCATGCAAATGACATGCTCATCATATAAGATTTTTCAGAAACAACGGAAAACGGATTGTAGACTCGTTATCACCTTTTCAGACAATGTAATACGCTGCACTGCTTACCAGTATTGTTACAATAGCCTACGTACACAAGTATCAAATCAGTGATTTAAAATTTTGACGAAATTTCAAGTTAAAAGTTGGACATGTTTGCTTTTGCTTGGAAAGTTCGAACATTTTCGCTTTTGTCCGAAGCATCTGCGGACATGTTTGCTTTTGCGTAAAATAGGGCTACTATTATCATCACATTTGTTTGGGATAAATTATTTTACTACAGTTTGTGTGCAAATATTTTATACTACC
Organism: Acheta domesticus; assembly: GCA_031308135.1. NCBI lineage: Eukaryota > Metazoa > Arthropoda > Insecta > Orthoptera > Gryllidae > Acheta > Acheta domesticus. Next base: position 178,256,526 of record JAHLJT010008446.1, on the reverse strand, counting down.
AAACAGACAAAACTACTTCAACAATTCCTGTAGCTAATGTAACCATTTTTTGGTCACTATAAAAATTACAATGAACTAAAATGAAATTAAAATCTGTATGTGCTAACCATGATCATCCTCTGAACAATCACAATTATCGTTCAGTTCTTGGCTATCCATTACAATTTGATTTTCAGTTATTGGGCCATCAAGAATAAAGGATTACCATTCCGGGCCAGGAGTATCTGAAGAATTTTCTCCACTTATCTCCTAAAAGTTCAGCCAATAGACACACTAGATCTCCTATGGTATACCGCTTTCATGTGACGCTTACGGAGGCTAAATTAATACTAATTAATAATACGAAGGCTAAATTAATCATTATAAATACATTTTTGTTAATAAAAAACACATTTCCAAAAGGTCAAACAGGAACTTCGTCAAATCTAGAATATTGCTTTGGGAAAATCTGTATGAATCTTCCTCCCCTTCATGATCTTGTTTCTGTACGATGATATTTTGAAGTTTGCGTACGTTCTTGCAAATACTACTCAAAGTTTTTGTGTCTTTGAGATTCCAATCTTCTTTTTTATTATTTATTCTAGCTTGGCCATTGGCCCACTGCTGCCACATATGATATATACTTTAGTATGAGATACATGCAAGAACCATTTGATGCATTACACACGATATTCTAGTTTTAGATACAGTGTTTATTTGGTTTAACATGAGAAAAGACTCATCAATTCAACTCTATGGGGGATCGGAAAATTCTCTTGGTAGCTTTCTTTTTAATCTTTTGCGATGAGGATTTTGCTTGTCTATATGAAAGTAAATGGCCGAAGGGATCTTTAATATTTAGGAATAGAATTCTGAGGCTAAGAGGGAGAAGTGGACGGGGATGGGTATAATGCCAAGCTCAATATGTAACTGCACATTTGAAATGTACCAGGGAGCTTTTGTGATGATGTGTAGGAATCTATTTCGATAAATTTGCATTTTGTTGATGTTTGTTTTGGCTGCGGCTGCCCAGACTGGGGAAGCACAGGAAAGTATGGGTCGTATCTTTGCTGAGTAGCCATGTGTAATTGTAGGGTGGATGATTTTTTGAGAATCGGATATAATTGGTGGACTCTTCTAGTCGCTAGAGCTATTCGATGTTTAATATTTTGCCACCATGTAAGTCTTTTATCGAACAGAACTCCAAGATATTTGACAGTTTTGTTGTGAGGAAGCCAGGTGATTTTTTGATTTTAGTAAGTGAGATTTGAGGGACGTCTGGTCTACGGAGGGTGAATATTTTTGCCTGGATTTTATTTGGATTTATTTGAATGTGTCATTTTTTGGTCCAGTTGTAAAATAAAGTGAGGTGATGTTACAGATCTTTCACGGCATATTTGATATTGCTATTTGAGTAATAAAGTGCTGTATCATCAGCAAATAGTGCTATTGCAGTATTTTGAGTGATTAGTATATCCGATGTGTAAACGTTAAATGAAGTGGGGGAGAGAGCTCCAGGGAGACGAACAGAAAAAGTTCGCTTTGTAAGAAAACTTTCAATGATGGTGAGAGATATAATGAAGTACCTATATTGTCTAATTTGGAAATTAACCCTGGGTGCCAAACGATATCGAAAGCTTTTGCTACATCTAGAAAAACTGCTGCTGAATGATTGTGGTCATGGAAACCTTCGGTGCTATCTTCAGTAAGATTTGATGATACATAGACAAAAGTGGTTGGAATCCAAACTGATGAGTTTAACTATGAGAGTATATTCTATATAAACAAAAATTACACTGAATTTCCGAAATTAACAATACATGATATTTCATCTGTTCAATGCATGAGCTTTTCACTAAGTTCTATCACATATATCATTATAATAATAATAGAATGTGACAATGACACAAACAAACAATGCACTACTTAAAATAAATTTTTTATGTGATTTATAATGTCATGCATTTCGAATTCTTGTAGTGAATTCCTATTACTGATATAAACATTTACATACAGGTTTAGTTGAATAAATTTTGATTGCCACAAATGCAATGTCGGTTTTAACTTTTAGAATTTCAGTGGGAATATATTTTTCTGGAATATATAGCGACGCCACCACAGGCATATTCAGTGTTGCTTCTATTTTTAAAGGTGCAATTATAACCAGTTGTTTTCCCCTTAATTTTCTCACATGTCCCCCAACTATCCTTCAAATGTGACCGAATTATTATTTAATAAATTGCCAAAAACGATTGTCTTTCCTTAGCGTATGGTATACAAAGGATTAGAAAGCTTTTAAAAAAATATAATTTGTAACAAAATATTACGTCAAAGTCAAAATATTACGAGTGCTACAACAACGTAAACAAATGTATAATAAACACTAAAATAAATGCACAGAACTGTTGCAGTAATTTTCAAAGTATATTTAAAGTCCAGGTTATTTAAAGGCAGGAAATGGTTTTTATTTTTGTAACTGCAGCCCAGTAATCGAAAAAATATGAAAAAATGCGCAACAATTTATGTTTTAAGAGGAAATTTTGAGATTTCTTTCGAGCCTGTTACAGGCTTCTAATACTGAGTGAAAATATTTTTTGTTATTTTTTTCAAAAAGATTTTTTGTGTTTAAATTTGGGCCTGAGAAAATATCAAAAAATATTTTTCTGACAGTATAAATTCTTTTCCTATTTATCATGTTTTTTCAGTCACATAAAACAGTGTTAAGGTGACGAAAAAATGAAATAAAAACATGTTTTTGGCTGTAGAGAGGCGTGGGTGGTGAGACGGGGCTAAGAAACGTTTCAAAAATATTATTTTTATGTTAAAATTATAATGTAACTACTCATATGTCCTTTGGTTGAGGGGAAATTTTTAACATCTTATCGGGGGGTACACTTTGCTCTTTCCGTCTGTAGCTACAGTGATACATCACATCTCAATATCCTCCTCTCAACCGACGTTTCTTGGTCTGGACGCTTACTATGCCTACGAGATTTACTTAGGATTGAGGCTTTTGAGTGACGTGTCATTCTAGATCCTATTCCACAAAACGAAAAGCAACAATGTATACATTATGTTTCATTGCTCAAAATACTGAAGAAGTAAATATAATGTGAATCCCGACAGGGGTTTCTCAACATGACCCTTTCTTGATATCAGAGTTCTATTTGTTTTGTTGACAGGGGTTTTGCATAAGAAAGAAATGTTTTCCGGTGGTCACACATGTGTGATTAGATTGGATTGTCGAGAACGAAAGAGGTGGAGAGCACACTTAATTTTCATTTCTGTACTTCTCACAGTATTCATGAAAGCTTTTAACTGGTATATGTAAAAGTCAAACCTCGTAAATATAGATTTGTAACTGCCTAAACATTGCCAAACTGATATTACATTCTCGCTAAGCAATAGAAAGAAAATTGTGTAATGCTGCGCGAAAAAACGGCGACCTTTTGACAGAAAACTCTTATTACAAGGCCCTGGTAACTAAGAAGTGAATAAATCTTGTTGCTAACTTTAGAAAAAAAATCCTCTGTCACGTGGTGTAGCCAGAATTCATGTTGATCTGGGGATCTGGGATCTGATTTGTGGATCCTTCATATCGAAAAATCGAATAACGGCAAAACGTTCGTCTGTCCGTCCGTCTCTCTGTCCATCTGTGAACAACGCTGGCGGCAAAACCGTTAAGTCGATTTTTTCCAATATTGATATTCCCCAATCGATCTGGCGGATGTCGCGGCCCCTTCAATTTGAAACCTATATTTTAATGTTGGTGGTACTTTACATGAAACTCCTGGAACATTTTCCAAATTTTCAAAAAAAGGCTCCATCGTTTTTTATTAAATTTTGTTGCTGGATCGTGTTTAAGAAAATGGTGCAGGTATCTTGTTCATTAAAAACCCTCATTTTTCGAAAATTGCAAAAGTTCAAATATTTTTCCGCGTCTTCCTGCAACTACAATTATGAAAATATAAGTTTTTCCCTTATTGAAATCTGTTCCTTAAAGACAGATTTTGAAAGGTCTTTTTTATTTTATTTATTTACATCAAAAACAGTTAAAAACTGCGTGTGACGAGCTATGGGGAAAAGTGAATTTTGTGAACGGTTTCATAATTCTGTGATCTCTATCCTAAACCATATTCTAGTCGAATTTTGAATACAGAAAAGAGAGTTTTTTTTCGAGTTTTGTTGACAAAATATTCGCTCCTATACAACGTTTCGCCCCATACAATCACTCATGTACAATGTTTCGAAAACGGGAGTAATTTTTGCGTAATTTTGCGGGAAAATAGGGTGAGAATGTAATACGTGCTGTTTTAGCACTACTAGTTTTTTGTTTCCTTTGCGAAGAAGATTACATAGTCTTACCAGCGAGTGCTGGTAAGTTCTCACGCTTTCATTTTTCAAATACAATTTTAGAAAGATATCTTGATTGATAGTCTCAAACCACACTTTTGTGTATTCAGACTATTCCTATCATTTTTCAGATCTTGGTAACCGGAATAAATGATTTGACGCGCGAAATGCATGGGACGTTTGTTGCGAATGAATTTCTGCAGTTTATGTGTGATAGCCCAGAATATGGGTCCCATAAAATAAGCCAATAAAAGAACCTGTGGCTCCCAAACGTTCCTTGAGAATTCTTTTGATAGCATAATCCTTGAACTTGTCCCCAGGTGCGGAAGAACAGTGAAGTACTACATGGATATGTAATATTTTTGTGGAGAAAGTTGTGCACGCATCTTTTTGAGTGATACCAAATCCCGAAGATATCAGACACTAAGGTTCTTCGGTTTTCTTTTGTTTTGGCTGACACAAGCCAATGCAGATAGATACTCACACGCTACTTCTAACAGGTTAAATACACTTCGGTCAATAATTTTTCACAAAGGCAATATTATTTCAACAACAGCATTTAATGTAACATTATTACTTACAAAATTAGGTAAAATAATATTCACAAATGGATAGAAATATTATTTACACATTACAAAATTACAATAAAAAGGGTTTACATGCAAACAATCTAGGTAATAAAAATTTCGAACCCCTTAAATTTTAAAATAGGTACTTCCCATCGTAACAGCCCTACGTAACAGTTGCATACTATTGGGGGGTGCACGTCAATGATGGACCCCAGCACAGTTTTTTTCTTATTGTTTGTTCAGGAATAGAGTTACTGATTCATCGTTTTGAACTTTATTAGAACCTTTTCTAACTGTAAAAATTTAGTTTTATCTTGCAACCCTTCTCGGATGTTTGGAAATAAAATTGGAAACCGTGGCCATGCGTAATCGCTCCGAGGAAACGCCGGCGTTCTTTCGGAGCCAAATCTGGCCAGAGACACGTTGCAATTCCATTTTGGAATCGGCTGATGGAGAACAAACATGTCAAAGTCGCGGGCAAGGTAACAAGCTTACTGGAGCTCGCGGGTACTGCGTCCAGAGAAATTGTCACGAGATTTAAAAGTAAGGGTTGTACAATGCTATGAAATAGCGGTACTGAATACCAGTGGCGTAGCGTGTCTCGTGCGTTTGGGGATGCTCAATAATAATGCGAACTGAAGACATCGTGATTCTTAATGTTCTCTAGAATCTAGGTTATTGAAACAAATGTTACACTACTTCAACAGATTTATATCAGGAGACTTCTTGAAAGCAAATGATGAAATAGCTCCGCTTTAGTTCTCACGCGCGATTGACAAAGAGATCACTTGTGAATTGATATATTTCGATCCAAAATAAAATTTAATATATTTGAGTCAGAATTCAACTTCTTAGATATTAATTGAGAATACGTAGGCAAGCGCTATATCTACTATTTGTGCTTATTACAAAGCACGGAATCACGAGTGAGAAAGAAAAATATCTCTCTGACAACCTCAAGTGTGCTGCGCTCTCGTGCACAAACGAGCAACTTGCTCTCATAAGCCTTTGTCACCAGCAGTATGCTGCCCGTATGCTAGCTCTTCGGGACTCGAGAATCCATGGGCAGGGGTGAAGAAGGGAGAGGAGAACCTCACCGTCTGCGCATGCGTTATTGCTCGTCGCAATCTCGCGGCAGACGCGAGAAGCATTTTAGCGTCCAAGCAATCAGAGGCCAGCTTGTATAAACGCTCGGAATTCAATCATAGGAAATTACTTTAAAATTAACACAAAACGTGTTTCGCTGAATGTGTTTCACTCACTTGGAAGATTATCAATACAATATTTAGGCTTCCTTGATTAATATTTCACGTGGGGATGCTCAGCATCTTAGCGTCCCCTGACGCTACGCCACTGCTGAATACCTGGCCCCTGACACTCTTTGGGAGAAGATACTTGACAGTTATTGTCACAAAGGCAGCTACATTAATTTTAATTTTCTCTTTAAGGCAAAAGAATGATCCACAGTCCGATTTCAAATTCTCAATTGAAAGTAAAAAAAAATTGAATCAAAATAATCTTGCTCTTGTAAACCTGTTTACCTAAGAGTGGTATTAAAGCATGAACTTTCTAGTTCAGGTTAGAAGGTTTAACATATAAATATTATTGTCTCTTAAAAGCGCTATAATGAGTCTTGTCTCTTATAAGCGTCCGTAATAAACCATATATGAAATATTTAATTCAATTGAAGGTTGTAAGTTTGATGTTGAATTATCTTAATATTGCTGGTCTTGATAAAATGATTTGAATTGTAGTAAAATTTATTGTACTTAATATTCCTCTTTGTTCTAATTTATAAAATGTACCTATGATCATTAGTGGTAGCTAATGATCTTCGATGTTTATAAAGCTACCTAAAATAAATAATGAAAAAAGTAGTTTCCTTAAGAATATTTTTGTTACCTGAAGCTTCCCTGACTAGTCACTCATGCCCTAGCTCCAAAACCCACTTTATATTCTCACAGAACCTAAGTCGGAAACAGAGTAGACTTCAAGTTGCAATTAACATTCTGTAGAAACAATAGAACAGAGCTATTAGATGAAGGGGTGAATGACCTTCAGATCGATATCTCGCAAGCGGCCTGTTCCGTGAGCCCTTGATTGATCCCACCGAGGGAAGCAGGTGTTGACAATCTCCACAACAACGATGTGGAAGGGGTGATGCGACCTGTTAATTATTTCATTGGTTACATTTATTAAATTAAGGTGAGACGGTTGGCCGATTTTTTAAAAAAAAATGGAATTTTCTTTTTTTGCATAATTAAATAATGTGTTCTTTTATGAACATTTCTAGACCACATTCATTGAATTATTCCATCTATAAGTGTAGGAAATGTATTTTTAAAGAGCCCACTGACAACTGTCAGACTGCAATATTACTGTACTCCCGCCCATACAACTTCTTATATCTCTGATTATAATTTTGTCAGAAAGCTATTTTTTGTTTACTTTTGTAAAGGATTTGTGTCTGCAGATGCAGATAGAACTGTCTGTGCGATAGTTTAATTTTGTAAATGGATTTATTTAGTTAACAATTACTCCGCACGTATAGAAACCTGGCTTGATGTGTTTGTAGTATAGTAATGTTCAATTTATTATCAATTATGGTGTTTTACAGATTACAAAATTAAAAATTAGTCTCATATGTTATATAAAATTATGGGAATATTAACCCATTACTGCCCAGATTCTGTTCGCATAGCGCTCGCCCATTGTTGTCACCCGCACAGGAGCCGTGGCAGACTGCCGTTGCACAGGAGCCGTTGCTATTCAATTGTTATAACCACAGGCTTATAGCAGCTAAGCACGGTTTTAGATGAAGATTCGAACCGACCCAAGTCATGTGTACACTCTGACCAGGAATGTACAATGACTTAGCTATCACGGCTAAACCAACATTTGGCATTCAAGAATGAAAAATCTTGCTTATATGTTTCGTTTAGGATGTCTACTTTACGCAATGCAAAGGCAAAATATGCCAAAGAAGAAGAAAAGAAAAACTCAGGCTGGTCTAAAAGATAGTGAAACCTGTTATAATAATGAAGGCTGCCTTTAGTTACTCTCTAGTGAAAAATATTCTAAGTTTTCCTAACATATGCTTCTCTGAAATCTTTGAATGCCATTTTCTTAGAAGTTAAAATTTTCAAACGTTTGTTCCATTATCTCCGAAACTATTAAAGATATCTGCATGAAATTTTTACTGACGATAAATCACGTTATAATAAGAATGTGGATCCTCAATCATGATTATTACTTCTCTAGTCCATGTGTTAGGATTTGTTTTGCACATTTTTTGAGAAAAAAATCGTGTTTTGGAAAAAAAATTATAAATCGCTTCAGAAAAGAGGTAGCAACTTAACTGAGTAATCTCTTCATGTATTACTTAATAAGTAGTACAAAATTCAATAAAATTTAATTAGTAGTTTCTGAGAAAATGGGTCACAAAGTTGCTTGTTTTAACATTGATGGGATTGGGCCTACCGTCTCACCTTAATCTGTTATCTGAAACAGATTAATCCTCCTGCAAGGTAAGCGACTCCATAAGTCACCTTTCACCTCACAATTATATCGTTGACACCACACAGAAGTCACACATGTAAAGTACCCTCCAAAATGAAAATATCGGTTTCAAATTGAAGCGGGCGCGACATTACCCAGATCAATTGGGGAATATCAATTTTGAAGAAAACTGGCTGATCCAATTCAGCCGCCCGCGGGCTGGCACGCGGGCGCCCGCGAGCCACAGCGGGCACTGGCGGAGACTGGCGGGCACACACTGCGGTCAAGGCAAGGCGAGGCGCGAGTTGGCTTTGGCTTTTGGCGATAATTCGTCGCTGATAGCCGAAGCAGGGAGCTGTTATGTTGGGGAGCAGAGGGCACGTGGGGGCTCATACTCAAATATTTAAGTTTAACAGGAAACGTAAGATTCAATCCAATTCAACAATATTTTATAAAATTAATTTTAGACATATTTTTCTTAACAAGTTAAGCAATGTTTGGTGTTAGTCCTTCGGCAGTTACAATACGTAGAATGCTCTTCAATGTTTTGTCCTGAAGTTGGGTTCTTTGATCTTTATCATTTCCATTGCAGAGAAAAGATGCTAACAATTTTTTGACGCAAACATAGATATAATCGTAGCTGCATTTTATTAAGCTTGGGGAAGACTTCCACATGTAAATTCAGATATCATGGCAACAAATTAAAGGAATTAAAATATATGTTCTTTAGAAGTAGGATGTTCTGTAAAACTGTTATCTCCAACTGCATCGACGATGGCAAGGTATCCGGTGAGACAGAAAATGGCGTTGTAGCTTCCCCTGACAAACATCGCACTACTCACATTGCTTCCACGAAAAGAAAAGCGAAAGTGATAAGAACTCTTCCCTCTCCCCAATCTCCTCCACGGCTAGCCTCAATTGCCCGCGGGCGTCCGTGCCCGCGAGAGTCCGAGTTGGAACATCCTGGTTTAGCCCCAGCGTTGTTTACAGACGGACAGACTGACGTACAGACTTATAGACAGATATTTTGCTGTCATTCGATTTTGCGGTATCAAGGACCCACAAAACATGGATTCTGGCTACACCACTTGGTAGAAGACTTTTTAAAAACATTTAGCAACTGGATTTATCCACTTTTTTGTTATGAGAGCCCTGCAATACGAGTTTTCTGCCGAATATTCGCATTTTTTCGCGCAGCATTACATAACTTTTTCTCTACTGCGTAGCGAGATAGTAAAAATGTAATAACATACTCTCAGGCGTGTCAAAACGCACCTGCATGAGCTACTTGCCGGCTTGGGTAGCCCAGCGCTTCTGCCAGCAATTCCCCTAACTCCTCTCCTTTTTCCCATTCAAATCCAAAACGCTGTGTACATGCGCAAACTGAAGCGAGGAATGTAAGTGTAGTGCGTATTGGAATACTAAGAAAGAAAGGTGTCATTACACGAAAACGCCTGATGTTTTCCTCAAACAACCGAGATTTAAATTTTGGTTGTGTACTGTAAGTTATTACTAAGGGCGGGTTTTAATGAAATATCACTTTTTCCTTTTCACTCAAATTACGAAACCAATAAAAAACGAACTTAATTATTTCCTGAAAACTAAACAAATCCAAATAGCCTACATAACGGAATCCCGCCTTGAAAGCGAATACTGTTTTAAACATTTCGGTATACAACATAGTCAGAACCGACAGACTAAACTATAACGGAGGAGAAGTCACAATCCTTATCGAAAAATCTGTTCCATATATACAAGTAAATCTCGCAAATACGCCTGACTTAGAAACAACAATTAAATTTTCATTAAACAATACATTCCTAACCCTGATTGCAGCATACAAATAACCACAAATAAAAATGCAAGACACAAATATTGAATCATTATTTCATCTGAACACCCCCGTCTTACACATTGAAGATGAAAACGCAAAAAACACCAACTTGAACTGTAGAACTACAAATAATGCCGGTTGTCACTTACTAAAACTAATTATTGATCTAAATTTAAGACCTTTAATCCCACCAGAACCAAGACATTATCCATACGATACGAACAAACACCCAGATATCTTGCAATCACTAAAATACTTTCTATTCAATTCCTCTACTCGAACTGGATTCTGACCATTACCAATAATCATCTCTACACACACTCCTCTCCTGGCCCCCACACTAACCCATCTGTATATTAAACACGAACAATATAATCTGGAAGGAATTCAGAAAAATAACAAGTAAAACCCCCAATTTTAAAATTTTAAATACCCCACTCGAAACAGAAAGGGCAATATCATGCTTACACGATATAATCACCAACACTATTAAACAATTACAATTCAATAGACCCCTCATCACCCACAAAACAATTAAAAAGATACTGCCAGAAAAATACTAACAATAATCAACACTCGGAACAGAACCAGATTATGGACCAAAAACAGAAACCCATATCTAAAGAAAGAATTAAATCTATTAAATTCAATTACAAAGAATGCAATTAACGACTTTCACTGCACATCCTACAACAACATTATCAAATCAATTAGCATAACCAACAATTCTCTCTGGCAGTTCACAAAACAAATTCTAAAACAAAGAAATATAGCATCCCACCTCTAAATACGATAACAGGGGGAAAATTCGCACCATTTGAAAAAGCTGAAGCTCTGGCCGATCATCTTGAAACATTATTTACGCTCAACAAATACAAACCCATCCCGACCATGTCATGATATTACAAACAGTTTCAGCCCCGAACTATGATGTTCCACATAAAATAAAATTCATATCCCCAAATGAAGTGAAAAACATAATTAAAGAACTTATATATATCCCGTTGTCATAGTAGAGCGGATTTTCACGCACACCTGATTTTGGACGGTTTTTCCTCAGCTCTTCAATCTGGGCAAGTAAATTGTAATGTACCACCTTGCAGTGACTTTTGTTCCTCGAGTGGCACTGTAACAATATTGCCACTGGCAGAGAAGAAAGAACAAATCGTCATCTTGCCAACACTCCTGGATATTCTCACTTACGTTGGGGGATTCTCATCTGGGAAGACCCACACTGATGACTGCCATTTAATTTCCGGATTAGTGTATATAAATCCAGCTTCCATCACCATTCACGAAGTTAAAAATGTTTATTGATCTTCCTCCATTGAACTTATCCAGAGTCGTACGGCACCAATCCATTCACCTCGTTTTGTTCATTTGACAGATTGTGAGGGATCCAGTGACAGCACAGCTTCCTCGCGAGAAGCTTTTCTTTCAGAATGTGTCTCACTGCTGATTCAGTATTTAAATATTCCTGAATCTGAGCATATGTACATCGAGGGTCTTCCGTTAGCAATTGTTCCACTTTCAGCACATTTCCATTCGTTGTTGCTGCGTTGGGCCTGCCAGAACGGTCCTTATCTACCAAAGTCCCTTCCCCTCTTGAATTCGAGAAACCATCGATAGACAGTGGCTTGTGAAGGGCAACCATTGCCAAACGCACGCTGTAATCTTTCAAGGTATAATTTCTGATCTAAGCCACCCTTAAAGTCATGCAATATCATAGCTCTGAAATGCTCTTTCCTCAGGTTCATCCTTACTCCCAGAGGAACAATAACTAATTGAACACAAAGAGCCCTGCAGAGTTAATTGATTACCCGAGCGTGTTCAAACTTGCGCGAGCTTGTTACTAAAAGTTCCACCTGACAATGGAAATAGTCCCATTGTTGCTGAGTTACTCATTGTTGCTCATACTGAAAATTTTTAAGTTACCTTCGATCTTCGAATCCTTTGTTTGATTGAATAAATATGGTTATCAGATTAATAATGACTAGTGCGTACAAGGAATGAGATCATTTTTATTGCCGAACACTCATATGTCGTGGGCATCTTTTGCCTGTACCAGCATAGTCTGAAGACTCCTCACTCACCATACACCAAATAAACTAACAAAAGCTTTCTTACAACCTGGGTAATTTTGGCGTTGATAGTAACATATCTGTAATTTGGAGGTCTTACTGAAGAATTCTCAGGTGCCGTTCAGCATTAAATGCCCGAAACAGTTATTAATCCACTTAAAAATATGTCTTGCTCATCTTTGACGTTGAATGTACTGAAATGATGCCGAAGATCAATTCGCTGCTTTCGGATACTTTCTCAAAACGTTCGTTCACACATCTAGAAACAAAGATTCAAAATTGCTTACATTGTTATTGAAATAACTGTAGTCGAATACAAATTTCAAATACTAATTTTATTCAAGTGTCCACATTTACAAGCCAAGTCGTCAAAAAACATACATGTAACTCGGTCGTCCGCTAGTCCTAAATCCGAATCCAGAAAAACAAAGCAGCTTCGAATAAACCTGGAATATAACCGGTAGATAATGGCAAGGTAAAATAAAGAAGAAGTGACCAATGCAGTACAATCGCATGGAACGTAAAGTAACTCCCCTTCGCTGCTTCTATTGCGGTCTCGTCCGTGGAAGGGTTCTCTTCGCCTCCCCTGCCTCCCCCCCTTCCGCTCCCACCTCTGGCCCTCTTCTCTGCTAGCCCGCTGGCTGGTAGGTTACTCCCATATAACAGTTATTCTAATAAGTGCGTCATTGCTATTTGTATTATTAAAATTAATAAAATGTAGATCCATTGCATAGAGAAGTTGTGCTTTACTGGATAAAATTTCTAGCACAAAGATTCGAGGTTATACAGTATCTAACTTTCTTATTCGTACACTTTGCTTTTACTAGGTAATAATTAGGTCAAAGTAAAATGTTTTTTTAAAATAACAGTCGTTATGAAACGAAAAAACATTCTCAATACAAACTGAAACTGAAAGGTTCTTTATTATAATCTGTAATAATAAATAATTAATTGTATAAATAAGTAATTTTTGCCAAAAATGGACATTTGCCTATTCTAAATTGACTGATTCCATTGAGGATTAAAATTAGAAAAAGGTCATGAAGTGAAGTAAGATGTGGGGAGGAGACTTTCTCGACACCAAAGCACGAATTTGATTCACCAATTTACTGGATGAATTGAAAAGACAGGCAACAACGTCGAAAAATAATTGTCATACTATATATAAACAAATTCTTGAAAATATTTGAAGAGTAGAAATAAGTCTTTTTGACCATATAAAAATTAGAACTCTTAATTTCTGCACATACATCTTATTTCGTGCGCAGAAAGCAATGTTTGTAAGGAACTGTTTCACAAAATGCTATTTTATGAATTACAATGATATAAAAATACGTCCTTATTAGTAATTGCATACAGTAAAATCTACTGAACATTCATTTATATTTTGAGTAACACTTCCATCATAATACTTATTAGCAAATTTAATATTCTTGAACGCTTTTTAAAGCTGTCAAACAATTGCAATTAAGGAAAATATATAATTTTAATGCCAAGCAAAACTGGAATCACAGACAATCAAAAATTAATCTCAATTGTTTTCTAAAAATGGAAACCTCATTTATTAGTAATATTGATGACATTGTATTAAAAAATAAACTATAATTTCGTTTACAGCAGAACTCATTACTATGCGAAATTAATCATCTGGAAAAGGGACTTAAAACCATTCAAGAACTAATGGTGCTACAGAATGGCACAGACTTTCCCGTATTAGTTTTCTATTTTCTTGGGTCTTCGCTAGCTATTCGGAATTGCCACATACTCTTTCTTGCCAGCTTCCATCTATCATCGCCAAAAGTACATTTTTTTGTCATTTTCTTAATTTTTCGGTTTCCTATTGGTAGAACAGAAACATTAATTTTAGAATATTAAAGAACACAAAAACCTAGTCGTAAATGGCAATTTTCTTTTAAAAATTATGTGCCGTTTAAGAGAAAATGGCGTTTTAGCACTACTAAAAATGCGAAATTTGAAGCTCATTTTCACAGAAAATTTTTGAGTTTTCAAAATACTTTATTTGAAGTTATTTGAAGCACTTACACTCACAAAATAATAATCTTTACAAATTGCGGATAATGTGCATATTAAAGATGTGAGAGATCTTTCAAAAAATTTACATTTATATAATTTTTGAAAAAACAAAAAATAACTCAAAATAAACTTTACGCTATACCAAAGAGTGGAATTAGCACCATCCGTTACAAAAGTTTCAAGAAAAAATTGCAGCCATATACGAGAAAATGGCGTTTGAGCATTTCTGAAAATGCCGAAATTTGAGCTACTTTTCACAGAAAACGGTAGTGTTTTCGAGAAACTTTACTTGACATTATTTAAAGCATATATACTCGTAAATATAATAATGTGAAAAAATCGCAGATAATGTAAATATTGACGACCTGAGAGACAAGTAAAAAAATTTACATTTTTGTAATTTTTGAAAAAACCAACCGATAGACCAATATGGCTTTTATGTCATTGATAGAGTACATTTACCACTATCCCTACCCAAAGTTTAAAGAAAAAATTTGGAGCCGTTGTTTGAGAAAATCTTGTTTTTGTAATTTTTAAAATTGCACACATTGCACGCAATATTGCACGAAAACTACCAAAATTTTGAAAAATATTTACACGACCTTTATTAAAGAACTCAATATGCAGAACAAATTTTATTTGAAGAAAAAATCTCTATCTTCAATTTGTAGTTGGAGAAAGACGCCGAAAAAATTCAATCTTTCACAATTTTCGAAAATTCAGAGCTGTACGTGATAATCGGATATATGCCATGTTAATAAGTATATTTTACTCTATTCATACAAGATATTTAAAGAAAAAAATTGGTGCCGTTTTTGAGAAAAGTTTGAAAATCTCCGGGGGGGTTCATATAAAGTACCCCCAAATTTTGAAGAATCTTTTTCAAAATTTCAAAGCTTGACTAGAATTACATCGGCCGGGGAATATCCATTTTGGAAGAAATCGTACATATGGTTTAGGCGCTAGCAGTGTTCACAGACGGACAGACGGACAGACGACAGACGGACAGACGGACGGACGGACAGACGGACGTTTTCCTTTCAATTGGGTTTTCGGTATCAAGGACCTAGAAAACAGGGTTTCTGGCTACACCACGTGTTAGGGGATTTTTTTCTTAATTTAGCAACTGGTTTTATCCACTTATTCGTTTTCACGGCCCGGCAATTAATTTTTTTCCGCCGAAAATTGGCCATTTTTTCGCGCAGCATTACATAACTTTCCCTATACTACGTATATCACTCCGTGTATACGTGCGTATACGGGAAAGTAAAAGACCATCGGAGACGAGAATAAGACAGTATCATTATTGTCTCAACTCGAAGAAGCAACACATGATGATGTTGTTTTTAGTACATTTATTGTGTGTGATTGATTCACACTACTTACCTTTGAGTAGAGGGATGTTTTATTCCCTGTAAGCAGAAGAGAAAAAACATCAGCCGATGTTGGTGCAGGTATTTAGAAAAGATATGAACCATTTTCGTCCCAACGGAAAGTTTGTAGAATTCCACGATTTAGAAGATAAGGGTAATTAAATAATATTCAACAATATAGATCTTAAATTATAATATGTACTAGGTATAATATAAAAGAAGACGTATACGCATAATCACTTACTATCATACATTTTCTAAATACGTATTTTTTTCATCGTTACTTCAAATTTCCTGAAAACCACTTGTTTAGGACAAATATAATCTTTGGAACACGTCTGGTCGAAATTTGAAATTTTTATATTCTTCTTCTTTTTTTTATTATTAATATTCTTATTTAACACTCACCCTACAATTGAAAATTACAGTCATCAAACACTTCTAATTCTCACTCTACAATAAATGAATTTAAGCTTAAGATAAATTTCATTTCCAATATTTATTTATTAATTATATTTATTTCTCAGAAGTCTTTTGGAGATGCAGTGTCTCGTACCACTCCGTCGGCACAATGGAAATCCAGTTGATTTATGGGTATCAGATCTTACAAATAGGAATGATTTTCACCTTTGTAAGATTTCATACATATTTCTGTCTATGTAGCAGTGTAGTTTCGAATAAAATGACTTGGTTGTCTTTGTTTTTAATGCAATTCAAATACGCTCCCTAGCACACACTGATTGTGATAATACATTATACTAGCTTACCGTGTCGGGTAATTCTTGCTGCTTTTTTCTTTTTGTGACGCACGTTCTTAATATTGTTTGCGCAATACTACAGTTGCTAAGTGCGTCCACTCTTGAGCATCTACAGTTACAGGACAAAGTATCGAGAGAAATACTTTATAAAATCTTAATGTCACTTAAAATTAGGAATGCGTACTATTTTAGAGGAAGGGAGACAGGTTAGTCCTAAATGGCTCTGCCACTGCCGTCCGTAAGCCCTTACAACGCGCACCTGGTTTAATGTTCCCTCCCACAACTTAGGGGAATGGGAAAGGAAATGAGGATGTGGATAGAGGTTCAGGGGTGACACATTGTATAGAAGTGCTCGAAGGTAACAACCCCCCAGTAGTTAATTCATGTAAATTCTCCTGATGTATTGTTTCATAGTGCTAGTACTTGCGGTATCCGCATCAACTTCTCCTCCGAACTCATTCCAAAACTTCAATTTCATCAATCTGCTCCTTGTGGAGTAACTTAAACATTTCATTACATGGACATTTTGCAGGGAGCGCGTGTTCCTACATTAGAGCGCGGTATAGTGTATGCTTAGTTGTAAGGACTGCAATTCAACAAACATGGGACAGACTGGGAGGAAATTCTCTCAGAGAATTAGTGATTATTTAAGAGCATGGAGATTACACCAAAATTACTCCAATTTTGCTCCCATTTCCTTGAAAATAATCTAATTTGACCTCAACAAAAATTTCAAAATTTTACGTTATTATTTAACTATTTTCATTGTGAAATTATTTTTAAAATATAACAAAGGCAGAAATGAAATATAATAGAAAAGTTTGAAATTCAAAATTTAGGGGAAAATCTTTCTATCTTGTCTTAACGATCAAACCAGTGTACGAGTAAAACCTAGCTCTGTATTAAATATTATCAACCTACTCCCACATTCCCCCCCAAACACCAATTCTTTCATAGTTGGTTTCAAAAACCGCCCAGAGCACAATATATCATGAGATAGAGTACAAATTTAAGAGCCATGCTTTATATTGCGTAGCTTGGGTAAGTGTTTGTTTTTTACCGTATTATTTGATTTTATCCTTCTCTAGATTTACGTAATTTTTCTGTATATTCTGTTTTATATATTTTCCTTTACATCTGTGATAGGGACGATGTGGTAAACGCTTCGAATCATCTCTGCAGGAATGGAAGATCTGTATAAGAGTAAATACATGTTTATTGTGGAAGATTACTCCTTTTTACCTAACATTTAATTTTTTCCATAGATAAAGCCAAGGAAGCTTAAAAATGAAAGTGCTGGAGTAATTTTCGTTGAATCTCTTAATTTTTGAAAATTGCAAAATTTAGCAATAATGCGAGAGAGTAGGTTTTGTTATAACACCTCTAGTTTTAATAAGTTATGTCTATTTAAAAAAATCTTAATGCAGTTTTAAGTATGTGTATAAGCACATCATTTCTTGCGTTATTCCTAATTTTGAAATTTTAAAAAAATGAGAGATATCACCGAAAATGAGACCCACGCCATTCTTCTAAGCGTCCATCCTTCTATCCGTGGAAATAATTTGAAGAAAATATTTGGAACTGTTTTTGAGAATTTTTTTAATTGCGATAATTCAGGCCCAAATTAAGCGAAAACTACATTTTTTTCAAAAAACTATACATAACCTTTTTAATGCGCTGATGATTTTGAACATTGGACATCGTCTAAGGGAAAATCTGGTCATTGTGCCGCAAAGGTCTCTATCTTCAAGTTTGTAATTTTGAAGTATTATCTTTAAGCAATTTCGAAAACACGGAGGGTTCGCCGAAAATAGGATTACCTCCATATATTTACCGTCCCTTGATACAATCGAGAAGAAAATGAAAAGAAAATTGAAGCGAGGTTTAAGAAAAAAATAGTTTTAGAATTCCTTATATCCGCTCAAAGTTGTATAAGAAATACTCGTATTTTCCGAAAAAATGTAGTACATAACTTTTTCCAAGATTAGTCTTTAAAGAAAAAAATTAATTAATGGAAAAAAATATCTTCAATATTAAAGTTAAGGGAAGACGCCAAAAAAGTTGCACTTTCGCAATTTGGAAAAATCAGGGATTTCAATGAACATTGGATCTGTACCATTCTCTTAAGCGTCCTTCACGCTATCCAGGACAAAGTTTAATAAAGAAAATTGGAGCCATTTTGAGAAAATGTTGATGTTTTGAAGATTCATTTTTCAAGACGTTTTGTCGACAATCGATATTTCGGTACCAAGGACCCACAAAACATGGATTCTGGGAACATCACGTATTAGAGGAAGTAATTAAGAAGTATGGCAAACTGCTTTACCCAGGTTTCGTCTCCAGGGCTCAGCAATAAGAGTTTTTCCTGCCGAAAATTCGTCGTTTTCCGACACACGAATAAAATACTTTCTATTCTTATGAAGCAAGTAAATGAAAGTAAAAATTTTGTTCTGATTAGTGGTAAAATAGTTCAATGGAAATTGGCCATTTTTCGATAGAAAAACTAATTTTGTGGTGCTCTGGCAACGAGAAATTTTAATACACCTGTTCCTACATATAGTTTGATTTATTAGTGTTTGTAGACGCGCGAAGTGTTAATGTCATTAGTCCCGTACCTACAGGTAGGGCAGGTTTTTTTTATCGCGGGAGATGGAGATCTTCCCCCGTGGATATCGAAATCCGGCACTGAAGTTCACATGCCCTAAACTCTAAGCTGATCTGCCTCCCGACATGTGTTTTATTGCTGTGCATGATAGGGTAAGTGTATATGAGTAAGGGTGACGATAGAACAAGAAAGTGGATGAAAACATTGCGCGCGGTTCATGGTCCATTTGTTAGGGTACCTCTCCGGTATTCGACGTGTATTGATCAGACAAACTGTGGAAAACTAGCGATCACAGCAATCGCCATTTAGAATTCTTCTCCAGACAGCAGCTGCATTCGACCTAGCTTTCTTGCTAGAGACGAAATACTCCTACTGTTGCAACTTGCTTGCTAGGACCTCCCGGTAGAGGCACGGGAGTGACATCAGTTAATTCCTTGAGCCACTTAAGGCAGTCCTAAATGGAATAAATTACTTGCTCTAACTCGTTATGTGGTTAAAATCCACTTTCTATGAATTATTAACACCAAAAACTGATTGGCAGCCAAACGTCTATTGGTTCGTCTGTCTGTGTGCGGTTTGTCCGTTTGTCCCTGTGTTTGCTTGTGGTCTCTGAGAGCGTCTAAACCAGGGATCGCCAACTGCACAAGGAATGACGACGGAGCACACTTTCCCCTCCAATATAAGGCACTCGGAGAAGCGGTGCGAGCGAATGGGGGAGGGAAGGAGGGGCAGACGCGGTCGCCTGTTCCGAAAACAGTGGGTCTTTGCCGGTGTTTAAGGCAACATGAGAGGGAAACCATCTACACCCGTCAATTTCTTCCTGTTAGGGAAGAAAGGTATCCTTTTGTAGATACTGGAACAATGGCGAAGTGTTCTAAAGAACTGCAGTATGTTAAAAAGCCCAACCTACAAATGCATTACGTAGCTTTGCACCTCAAAGCAATTCGCAAGATTAAAATAAATTCTGAGTATTGACATAGCTTGCAATCATGGAATAATTAAGGAATTTGCAGTTTGAAGATTATGGAAAAGATACTGAAAATCACGAGGATTTACAACATTCTCAAACAAAACTGTACATCAATAATAATCAAACCTGGGTCAAAATGCTCTTACGTGACCCCTACTGGGTACCTATTTGTTAACATTAATTATTGTTTCCGAACGAACAATTTCTTTATATTATACACTATTGTATAAAATCTTATTGTCCTAAAATGTGAAATCTGTTTTTTCCCAAAATGTTATCTAATAGAAGAATGGAAGTGGGGTTACAATACTGATTATGATAAAGAATCGGATATTGTTTTGAGTTACGTAATAATGTATTTTATATTATATAATTCTTCATATTGTTATTAAATAATAAACATTCTAAATAATAATTACCTGTTAAAATCGTAATTATCGATTTTCCAAACGAACTTTTGTTCCACTTCCGTACCATCATTGGAACACTGTGCGCTTACCGCCGCGACTGGCTCCTCCTTTGCTCATTTGGGCGGCTCGGAGCAAGAGAGCAGATTTCTGTGACGTCACAGAGCATTGAGTTGGCAACCACTGGTCTAAACCATCACGATTTTCACCCAAAATCTGTATTCTCCGATCAAATTGAACGAATTCTGGGACCTGTGAACTTGAAACTGATGTTTATACTTTTCGGGGGTACATTACAAGAAGATTCAATAAGATTTTCAAAATTTTCACAAAAAGTGCACAACATTTTTTGATAAAACTTTGTCCTCGGATAACGTAAACAACGCTTCAAATTGTAACATATATTTCATTTCGTGCAACTCCCTGAATTTTCAAAAATTGCAAACTTTCAAAATCAAAATATCCTATTTCAAAAATTGTAGGGCTTAGAATTCGACCTGATCGATCTAAGAGTGATTATTTTGGAAAAGAGGAGCTAGTCTTGGACACATACATACAGGCTCATAAAGACAGGTGTAAACCAATTTTTCGATATGAATGTCACACAATACGTAATTTTGAGTACCCAACGTATTAAAGGTAGTAGTATACGAGAAATTAATCAAAATACCAAATTCTCTTGAAAAATGTATTGTTCTTAATATAAAATTATATTTATTGTAGAAAAATTCTAAGAAACTACCATGCTTAAAAATGTTTAGTACAGAAATGTATTGGAATTCTTGCTTTGATTTATTTGTTGACATTAATCTTCTACTAGTATATTGAGTTCTGACATACCTTCCGTTTCATGTGCTTTTGTGACTTGTTTGTCTCACTTTTGTGGTGTCAGATGACTTGGGAAATATGGTACTTACACTATCTCATCAATAAATTTCTTAATATTTATTTCGCTAAGTCCACAAATGAAAGAAGATCGTAGTTGATGCGTGAGCAGTCAATAAGTTGTAAAAGAGAATGAGTATTTGGATAGAAATAAGGCGAATGGGCGAAAGGCAAGGCCCTGTTTGTAGTGGCAGATGTTGCGGGTCGGTTTGTAGAGGTGTGTGCGGGAGTGGGGCGGGGTCGGAGTGGGGAGGCGCTGCCGCGTAGTTCGGGCGCTGTGCGCCAGAGGGCTCCGCCGTGGCGCGGCGGGCGCGGGCGGCGCGGGGGCGGCGCGGGAGAGACGCGCGCTGCCACAGCCCCGCGGCGGCCGCCTCGCTCCGCCCGCGCACGTGGACCCTCCGCGCCGCCGCCCCCGCCGCCGCCGCCGGCCAATTGATGAGGGTCCACCACGAACATCACGGGGAGAGGGACGACGATATCCTCAATGGACTCGACCTCTTTAACTGTTACGCAGGTAATCGTAGAGCCTCCCCTTCAGGACCTTGTACATACATCTAGAACGCCTCCTTCGCCTCAACCTGTACATACATTTAGAACGGCTACCACCAACGCGTAGTAGTAGAAGTCGTCAACAGTCTAGTTTGTAGTGCTTAGTTCTTGGAGCGTGCTCGTAGTCGAAGGCGTTCTTTAGTCGTTGGAGCTTCCGCAAGTGACATTTTCCGGTTTTCGGCTGAAGGTGGAGGGGATGCGAAGTCGCGACCGGAAGGTGGCGTGGATGTCAAGCACTGATGTGGGACGATGCCGGCCGAGGTGCGGGGAGGGTGAAGGGCGGGGGCGTGGGGCGTGGGGCGTGGGAGGCGGCCCGTGCCACTGCCAGACGCCTCGTGGGCAATGTGTTCTGGACGCGGTCCCGTGCTCAACCTGCGCGTAGGACTCGTCGCTTGCCCGTTCGATATCCTTAAAGCAAATGTCGCGATGGTTTCATTCTGATGGCCAACGCAGTCTTGCCACATATTCGTCCTCCTTTGGCGGCGAACTCTACGTTCAAGACTGGATGAAGAATGAAAAATTTCAAGCACATACATGCCTTTATATTCAGTGTATATGTAAGACGTTCACGCACAAACATTATTGTACACATGATTCAAATGTATAAATCTGTTTTTAACTGAAGTGTATAATAATTGAGAATGTATGTAATGTATATGAACTTTACTTTTGTTTTAAAATTTCAAATTGAAATCTTTTGAGAGGTCTACGGATATACTGCTAAGCATTTTTAAATTGTCAGACTTCTGGTAGTGTATTAGTGATTTCTCAGAATGTGGTTTTCTTTGCACTGAAAGTCTTGAAATACAGAATAGAAGACATTTCATTTCATACCTTTTCCAAGCATGAAGAGTTTTAGTAACAATCATTAGTCAGAAAAGGCAATAAAATCATAATGATTCTGGCTTAAAACAGCTCAACACATTGATCTGCGGTAGAAATAAATATTCTGGAGTTCTCTGCATCTAAATTGCTATTAAGATGTAAAAAGAGACATTACGTGTTAGAAATAAAAAATCAATAAATATTCAGATAATACTGTAATGAGATTATACTTTTTATTTACTTTGATAACACTTTTATTTAGTATTTTAAATAATATTTTTTAGTTTGAAAAATTGGTACAACAATAGCATGTTCATTTATAACTCGACAAGAGAGATCTTTCGTTGCGTCTTGAATGACGTCACGACACCTGTCTAGACCCAACCCTTTGAATTTCCTTCTTTCTTTTCGTTTCTTTGCTGCCACCTTCAGGTGAGGCGATGGGTATTCCTTTGTAAGGCTTCGCATCGGATCTTCGGTGCTCCCTTTCCTTTTCCAGTGTGCACAGAAAATGTGAGTACTGATATGCCGAGTTTTATGGAGCCATTTCGTTCGTGTAAATCATATCAGACTGACAGCATTCAAAGGGCTACACACCCTTCATCACTATGTATTGTGGCATATTCTGCGTGTCCATTTCCTGTTACATTATTTTATATTGTTAATTCTCTTCTTTACACGTTACAATTGTAAAACAAAATTGCGCTTCTCTCTCATTCATCACATTTAGTTTTATACGTAAAATAAACATAAAAATAATATAAAAATACGAGAATATCCTTTCGTCTCCTCGATTATGTTTATCCTAGTCCGAACTAATACGTCTCGTAATTTTATGCTTCTTTTTATCCTAATTTAATTTGATTTGTAATACAAATTACATACTTTTGTCGACAGATTTTTCATTACTTTTCCCTAATCATTTCCGGCTTTAAACTCTGTTTGTCTTTTTTATCGTAAAAAGTGAAAGATGTGACATATAGAAAAGAAGTACATTTTCTCCAATTATATCGCAACATTGCTTTTATTGCGTTCAGCAACACTTCCTTAAAATTGGTATTGGATTTCACGAGAATGATCAATTGAATGTATTAAAAATGATTTTTATGGTTAGAGAGGCTTTGCTAATAATCCACTCTATGCTAGAAAAACAAATTAATTGTTAATGATAAACCTTTTTCTTCCATTAAGTCTAGCCAGAGACCACTTACTCTAGTCTGAGTAACAAAGGCCATTTAGCTTGAGATTAACCCGAAGTAGTTGAACACAACGACACATGGCTGGACCAATCTGACCAGAGGACCCAAATCCTCCATAACATTATGGAGACACCATCGACTTATATAGTGCCTCGTTGGTAACTTCGGTATATGGCCTAATGAAGTTCTGTTCCACACCCGAAACCTAATATTAGCTCATATCGCCCGTAAACCAAACTCATCGAACCACGTTACACTTTTGTAGTCATATTGGGTCCAATTCAAGTGCTCGTGTGCTCAAGTGAGGCGCAGCTCCCGATTGCATGCTGGTAATTGGTAACGACACTCTGTAGGTCTTTTGTGGCTCTATGTCTGGAGGAGAATTCTAGTGGCCGGCTGCTCTGATCGGTAGTTTTCCGTGGTTTCTCCGATCAACACCAGGCGAATGCCGGAGCAGTACCCTAACAAACGGGTCACGGACCGCGCGCGATCTTTCCTTCCTCTTCCTTGTCCTCTCCTCTCCTCTTACACACACACTTACACTAACATGCACTCTACCACACATCCCGGGAGACCGGTCGGGAGCTTAGAGCTTGTCCGGGCTGGGGCGGTGCCCCGCTGGTGGGAGATACTTGGTTGAGGGGAAACACCGCTAGTCAACGGTAGGTCGACGCAATTGGGAGGTGCGGGTTCGAGGTTTTTCGTGGTTTCTCTCGGTCATAAGGCGAATGTTGGGATGATTAAAAAATGCCACGATGACTTCCCACCTCCCATCCTACCATCTCCCACCATCATCCTAGTCTTTTTAGCTCTCATCATCACCCTATCACTTCATTCAGATCTATCAGGAAAGCAACGAGAAACTGCCCTGATTATATTCTCCCAAGAAAACCCATCATGATGATAATACTGTGGAGTCATCTAGATGGGTCACCCAACTTTCGTCTATGGGAGAACAGGACCAAAGAATAAGCTTGTCTCTTGGCACGGGCGGTCCTGCTCAGACGTTGTCGCTCGCGGTTTAGCACAATAGACTATATTATTGTGCCCTCGGAGGAGGGTGCCGCGAAAACGATACGCACGATACACTTCCACGCTATACAATTCTCAGAATAAATGTCACAAACATCTCGAACAAATGGAGCGACCGTCATTTTTCACATTTTGTCAATGAAGAAGAAGATTTCATCTAATGTAGTTGCACGTGTCATTTGCCCCTGATTGCTAGGCAACTCTTTGTGCACTGGTGTTAGGCAGGACACGTTCCGACACAGTAAATGTGATTTAATCGGCCGGACACCATCGCCTGACATGTTGCCTAATAAATAACCCACTACATGTTCATTGGTAAAAAGTGAACATTTTCAACCTCACTACATGCTCTAAAGGTTTGTAACATTTGTTCTGAGACATTCTGTATAGCAAGAAATTCTCAATGTCCGATCGGCTTCGCAAGTAGACTACCTAAGAAGCCTAACGCCGACTATCAATCAGAGCTCCAATTCGTTCTTATCCTGTAGTCCTTGTCCTGTTCTTGTTTTCTTCTTGTCCTTAGCCATAATCTTTGCGCTAGAAGACCTTTTACTTGCCTTTCCATTAGTCTAAATGACAGCATTAGTGTTACATCCCGCATTTATTTGAGTTTTCTGCAAAGTTACGGAGAAAGTATTGCTCAACAAAGTAAAGTGGTTTCACACCAGTGGTGGTCCGCGAGTATCCTATATCTGAAATTTCAAAACAAACTGATACACTAAAGAAGTTCAGGAGAACAAAATAACTCTCTGACATTTCTGGGTGAAGATGTTTGAATGTTCTTAGTTCAATGGTTTGATTATAGCGCGTTATCATTGTCAATAAATGAACAAATATGATGAAATCCGATGTCTATCCTATATGAGTATCTAGATGAATAACAATAATTAGTGACCGAGGAAAGGATTTATAAATCTTATTTAATATTTTAATTCTGTTGACTGCAATGGATCTAATGTTTACAT
Organism: Acheta domesticus; assembly: GCA_031308135.1. Classification (NCBI taxonomy): domain Eukaryota; kingdom Metazoa; phylum Arthropoda; class Insecta; order Orthoptera; family Gryllidae; genus Acheta; species Acheta domesticus. The sequence goes on along the minus strand of JAHLJT010008446.1, from coordinate 178,230,610 downwards.
GGATCACGGCGGGTAGGCTTCGAATCTGTCCGTCTGTGAACAACGCTAGCGACTAGACGACTTTTCTCCAAAATTGATGTTCCCTCATTGATCTTGCTAATGGCATGGTCCCTTGAATTTGAAACCGATATTTCAATTGTGGGGATACTTTGCATTAAGTCCCTGGGGCATTTTCAAAAATTTCAAACAAATGGCGTCATCGTTTTAATTAAATTTTGTTGTTGGATAGTGCAAAAAACGTTTAAGAGATTGGCGCAGATCTCATGTTCGTTGAAAACTTTGATTTTTCGAAAATTGCAGAACTTCAATTTTTTTCGGAGTCTTCCTACAACTAAAATATTAAAGATAGGAATTTTTCTCTTAATGAAATTGTTCCTTAAAGATAGATTTTGAAATAAGATCAAGTACAATTTTTCGAAAATTTGAGTACTTTGCACGTAATTTTGCGTGAAAACATGAGCGAGAAAGTAGTGCTATTTTAGCATCACTAGTTTTGTTTATATTGTACGCAGAAGAAGTTTCGTTCCGTAAGTTTAGGAAATTATTTTCATACATTGGAGAAGGCAATCCGTTAAAGGAAAGGAAATTCTTCTCAAATGCTTGCAGTGCAAAGGAAAATATTGTTTCGAAAATTGAAGAGAAAAAAAACCCTATGTGTATAAGATATTAACCTGCGTAACTGGGTTCTTACAATAATTAATGAACACCCGTAACTTCAAAGGATAATGACAAAGGATATGCTTTGACATGTCAATTCAAGAAAGCTTACGGAATAACCAATAGGAACATCACAAATCTTGTTTCTTAAAATTATATTTAGCGTTCGGGAATAATGGTTTCCGATATTTGACGTTTCGCCAGTAAATGCAATGCTATTTCACAGTTTAATCCATACGTCCTGAACATCTCACAAAGTATCATCCACTTATTATTGCCTCCTGTGATCTCATTTTGAGTACCCTTGTAATATATATATATAGATTAATAAAATCCAGTTTTCTCGATTACGCTCAAAATGCCAGATTACAGTTTACATCAAAACGCCTTACATCACCGTTCAATTTGATGAAGAGATACAAAAACTTAGATGGTAAACAAAAGGTAAAACTCGATTTGTCCCTGGTTCGTCTATTAAAAATATTGATGTACTATTATTAGAAAAGGATTTCCGTACATATTTTATCAGAATGGGTTATTTCGACTGTGAAAGGTTTCATATTAGAGAATGTTGGGAATAATTGGTAGCAGCATTAGCATTAGAATTATAGTAGTAAATATCGTAGCCCCACTGTACGGGGGCCAAGAGTGTGTGACATAAGTGTGTAACGTACAGGTTACGTGTTATTTCGATATGTGAATACACGCTCTATTTCAGCATGTAAAGAGCTTACTGATTTTTGTTCCCGTAAGGGAACGTTTAGTTCCGTAAGTATAGTGCATGTTTCTTCCTTGGGAGATGGCGGTGATGTTCCCTCGCTGGATGGCGAGATCCGACGCCGACCGTCCTCTCGGCTAGCGTGGTTTCCCCAACCAGGTATCCCGCCAGCGGAACATTGCCCAAGCCGGGACAAGCTCTGACGTTCCACCGGTCTCCCGGAATGTACGGTAATGTAATGCACGTAAGTGTGTGTGTAAGTATGAAGTGATGATAGGACAAGTAAGGATGGAAAGATCGCACGCGGTCCGGAAACCATTTCTTAGGATACTGCTCCGTCAATCGCCTGATATTGATTAAAGAAACTACAGAAAAAACCCTATCAGAGCTACAATTCTCCTCCAGACAGTTTCATATAATTGGCCGTGAACATGGCCGTGTACATATATATAATATGGGGCCGACAAAATTGAACTTTTGCAATTTTAGAAGTAGACACACACAGAGAGTAAGAAGTGCTCAGAGTATACAATGCATGTAGCCAAGAACAATAAATTTACAGTAAAACTTGCATCCACAGAAAGTATCCTAACTTTTTGCATGGGTATTATCAAAGAAGTGGATTGTCTTTAGAACGGCAAGGGAGACACGTACAAACCTTCCAAAACTATTAGTTTCAATCTACAATCTTACTTTCATGTACTTTGAGTGTCGCAACAACGAACCAGATCGTTGATTGGCATGTGATGACATGGGATGTCTAATTGAACACAAGTTTGGCTTTCTAATTCCGGCACCGAGACTCAAATTCACATTATACAATGAATTCGCCGTGTGCCTTACTGTTTTACACCATGTAGCCTCTCTGACATACCAACTCGGGTGATGCCCAAAAATCTAATTGCCTCATCCCAAAATTTCCAACGCGCAATTCTCGAAAATTCTGAGTAATCAACGAAACGGAGACCAACACCATTCTTTCAAGCGCCCCTTTCTTATGTGCGGAAAAAAATTGGAACTGCTTTTGAGAAAATGTTCTTTTTATAATCTGCATTAACTTCAACCAGAAATGACGTACAAAATTACTCTTTTTTTAAAATATACATGACATTTTAAAGATTCTATATTTCAGATTAAATTTTGTTTAAAGCAATATTCCCTATCTTCAATTTTGTAATTCTTAAATGTTAACATTTGGAATTTTCGAAAATATATTGTTTGCCGGAAATGACACTAGTACCGTTTTTTACCCTCCTTTGACGCGGAGATAAATTTAAAGAAAAAATTTGGAGCCATTTTTCAGAAAAAATTGTTTGGAAATTTGAAAAATTGCCCACATTTCAAATAAAATTACCCGTAAACTACTTTTTATTTAATATTAATATTTATTATTTTACTCATCATTATTATTTTATACTAATATTTTCGATAAATTGTACATGCTATTACCCCAAGAAGAGATAAGAACTGATTTGATTAAGGAAAAAACTCTATCTTCAATATTGTTGTAGGATGGGGTCGACAAAATTGAACTTCTGCAATTCGGAAAAAAATCAAGGATTTTAACGAAAATAAGATCTGCACCATCTCTTTAGGAGTTTTTTACGTTATCAGAGGACAACATTTAAACAAAAAAAATTGGAACAATTTTTTAAAGAAAATGAAAATGTTGAGGCAGTTCGTACAGATCGATCGCGGATTGTCAGTTTTCAAGAAAATTGCCTGAAAGGTTTAGGCGCCAGCGTTGACCACACTCAGAATCAAAGATATGTCTCGATTCATGCTGTTGTATTTGCAGGATACAAGGATGCGGTGTCAAAAACAGCTTATGGATTCATTCACTTTTAATACCCAAACACTATAACTTTAACATAACAAGAAACTTCAACGGAAATAAAATAGGAGAAACAATAAAAGATTTCTTGTAGTGAAGCGTTCTTCCCGTACAATGTCAAAGGTTTGTTATGCCGTCGAAACACGGCAGCGCAGGTCGTCGGCCGGCAGTGGTGGGCCACCTGGCCACTGTCAGCAAGGTGAGGCGAGCATCTTGTCTGCCCATGGCAGCGTAGTCGCACGCCGAAGTGCCGGCGGCGGTAGCCTTTCGGCCGGCGCCTACAGTGCGCGCCTCGGGCCGGGCGGACAGGGTTGCGTCCTCGTCAGCTCCTCTCGTCGAGTACCCGGAAAACACGACCGGGTGCAGGTCACGGCAAGGACTGGGGCACGTCGACTGGAGCAAGTCGGTTACTTGACGAGACGGTCTGCTCCGGTGCCGGGCTTCCGGGTTTAACCAACGACATTGGATAGTAATACCTAGATACACATGTAGCGCTAGGGTAGCGTTACAAATTGAAGGCTGCTTCTTGCGCCATATTGCAGGCAACTTGTTCCACGGCAGGTGCTTGCAGGCGTGTTATATGTCCGTAGGTGACGAGAGTTGTAGGTATTTCCAATGAAAATTGTTACTTTGCAGTGCGTTTGTCTTGCTATAGAAGGATTGTATTATTTATGCATCATTGAGAGCTTCATAGTTCTGTGACCTGAAGGCAAAATTGAGACAGCATTAGGGCTATGAGAAACAAACACAAAACCCAAATGATACAACCAAAACACATTTCATTTAGTAACATGTTAGTATTTTCATCTAAATGAAACGTATACTTTAATTTGGTCCCATCGTACCTCAACACTGAGTAAGAAAATATAAATATACTTTAAATACGCCAAGAATTTTATTCGTTGGAAAATTTGTTCACATTATCAAAAATTCGAAGTTAGATTGCTTGAGTTTTGGTCATTTCACAGGATTCTTTAAAAGTATGTTGTTGTGTACCAAACTTTACTTAAATAATCTTCAATTTAAAGAATCATTTGAATCTCTCCTTCAGAAAAATATACTTCATTAGCTATGGATGGCAACAAAACGATGCAAGAATGAAAAAATATCTTAGTTGAAATTTCTTTTGGAATCATATTTGGGTTGTACAATTGGTCTTTTAACTGGAAAGAGTGTAAAATGTACTTACTGCTACGAGTTTTGTTTGTGTATGTTTGCACAGAATTGACACTAGCTTCCTAAGAGCATTTTGTGGATTCTAACAATGTAAAGTGAATGCAAAGTTACTAGCTTAATGTTACGTGACACACATAATTGTAACCATGGGGTTTTCTATTGTAAATTTGTTCTTTTTTAAGTTTTTTTTTCTGTTCTCTTTATCGACAAAAATATTGGGAATTATAACTGCAACCAACAAAAAGAAAAATATTTATTCGATATGGGTTGAAAGGGGACGAATTTCAAGTCAAACAACTCGAGATACACCCAATTATGTTTATCTTAAAACGCGTTTAAATTTCTTGGAATTTATTTATCATAGATGATAGGAACATTTACAATGTGATTTTCGAATCGAAACCGTAATATCCAGTAAAAATAGAATTATGATACACAGTATTATACGACCGCGTCCACATTTTCCTACAAAATGGCGGAGAGAGCAATGTTCAATTTGTCACGCTAGTGTTCATCTCTCACCACAGGAGTAGTGGGCCTTGGTTGTAACCCCCCGCCGCTCGTTGAGGGGAAGTGAAGAGGCTGCGCCCCTCCACTAGCGGAGCGTAATCCCAAGCTCGCTGCCGATTGGGGGGTTACCACGCATTCCGATTTTCGGGGCACAACTACTTTCTCTTATTACGAAGTAAGACGAGAAAGTGAAATTATAGTTTGCAGATTATGACGTATGATTTAGCTTACTGCTAAACACATTCCAGTCTCTCGTAAATAAAAAACGATGCGTCCTAGACTATGTCACTAGATTTTGATGTCACAAAAGGCAAACGTTTTGTGAGACAGTTTTGGGGAGCCGGTGGCGGAATGACATGGGGACAAGTGGAGAAATCACATGGGACAAGTGAGATTTGTGGGAGCACAAGTTTGGTGGATAGTTGTGGGGACATATGGGGACATGTGTAGAAATATGGGGTACAGGCGGGGTATAATGCCAGTGAAAAGCGAGGTATAAGTGAGTGATGTGTATGCGAATGACAATCATGGAATAGGATGGGAACAGGTGGATGACAAGCAGGGAATAGTTTGGAGACAGGCGGGAGACAGGCGGGGGCACATGGACACTAATAATTTATTTTAGGTAGTGTTCTACATTTTTTGAACATTTTGACATTGATTTTTGAATATTTTGAACACATATTTTTTGGAGATTAATCTCTTGTGGGGGACAACTACTTCGTAGCATTGCAGGTCAAACACGAGCAGTAACTCACAATCTATGTAAAAGCAAATAGTGGGTATAGAGACATAATATTCCACAATGACTTTAAAAGGACTATATAATTTTCTGTGAAATTTAATCTCAAGGCTAAGCAATATGGAAAGTTTTATTCACCCACAATACTGGGCCTATGATGTAGTAACTCACGCTGGTCGTTTGAAGTTGGGGTTCAGTATGAAGTTATTGTATTTTTTAAAACAATGATTTGCATGTTTTCTCAGGCCCAACTAATACTTGCTTCTAGTACTGTACCAATTAATAACAAAATCGTGAACCAGTTTACATTTACTATTACACTCTCGCACTTTCACTGTCTACAATATTATCACTCAAAAAGGAGTTTCGACAACTTAATATCTTCTTTCCCAGAGACTTGTAGGCGTGTATTTCGGATCTTTGCACAAACTCTTTCAGTACTTATCTCTTATTTGTACTGTGTTTGTCTTTCTTTTTAACTTTTGAAGCTCCATTCCCTTGTCCCCGTATGTTTTCGTAATTTCAATCTATAGTACTCGCTCTTTCTCTTTTAACACTTCCATTCATGATCTGAATGCAGCATCATTTATATTCATGAGACCACTGAACAAACATACTGTATTTGCTAGCCAGTTTTATTCAAAATGCATTATTTATCCGAGGATAGAAGTGTTTATCTGTATCTCACCA